>CM019067.1:274885880-275235880 GCA_009667805.1 Leptobrachium leishanense
ACGGTGGCCAAGGTGTTGATGGAGAAGTTCTTTGTTCATTACGGACTGCCAAGAAGGATACACTCTGATCAGGGTAGAGACTTTGAAAGCAGACTGATAGGGCAATTGTTAGAGTTGTTGGGAATTCAAAAGACCCGAACTACACCATATCACCCTCAAGGTGATGCTCAGCCTGAAAGGTTTAATCGCACACTGTTAAACATGCTGGGGACCTTGTCGAATGTGGAGAAGCAGAGTTGGAGTCGGCACATAGCTACTCTGGTGCATGCATATAACAGTACGGAGAGTGATGCAACTGGATACTCACCGTACCGTCTTATGTTTGGAAGAGAGGCTCGACTGCCGGTTGATTTGGCATTTGGGTTATCTTTAGACCAGACGTCGGTAGCTTCCCATAGAAACTACGTGGATAGACTTCGAAAGAATTTGGCTTCTGCATTTGAACAGGCTCGGTTGACCTCGGGAAACAGGGAGCAAAGAAACAAAAGGAACTATGATCTGAAAGTTCGAATACAAGATCTACAACCCGGTGATAGGGTTCTACTGAAGAACTTGGGTGCTGCTGCGAGACACAAGTTGGCGGATAGGTGGAGCTCCCAGGTTTACATTGTCTGCAAAGTTACCAGGTCTACCAGTGTATCAGATTCGCCCGGATGGAAAGGCTGGGCCTCAAGAACTGGCACCGGATCATTTGTTACCTTTGAGAGAGGCTGTGAGAATGCCAGTTGGGGACGAACCGCCTATGCCAAATCCGCCTGTTCCACGTTTGCCTCCTGTTACTCGGTCTCAACAGACCCGGGCTGTCGAAGAGAGCGAAAGGGACAGTGAAGAAGAAAGTTTCTGTCTGGACTGGATACGCTCGCCGGAGCCTGAAGAGGTTGTCGTTGTCCCTGAGCGTGGGAGAGTAACTTGAGGCCTGAAGCTCCTGAATTCTTGTTGGAAGTCCCTGAGACTGTTGATATCCCTGAGCCTCTTGAATTTCAGTTGGAAGTCCCTGAGGCTGTGGGGATCCCGGTGGCTCCGGAAGCTTATTCAGGTGATTACAGTTCTATGCCTTCACTGGAGGGATCATACTCTGAAGAAACGTCTGCTCCAGTGATAGAGGGAAGAATTGAGCCGACGCCTATAGTACTTCCACCTGAAGAGGAACTGATTGAGCCAGAACCAAAACGCTCTGTTCGACCGCCCCAACGACTCACTACGACTCACCAGGACATAGCACTGAAGAGGCCATCACCACGGTGCGGAGGTTGCCCGAAGTGTCTGCTATGCTAGCTGAGGTAGCCCAAAATATGAGTCAACTTGAGGAAGTGTTATTAACTCACTATATGTATGCTGCTGAACCTGTACATGTTGTATAAAACTGCATTCAAATTGTTGGAAATGTAATGTAATTGTTGTACCTCCTTGGAGAGACCCAAGAGTTCTAGGAGGGGGAGAGTGTAGCGCTGTGGTAAAAATCATCTTGCTGTGCAGTACCTATTTTTGGCACAAGATGGAGACTATCGCGATCAGATACTGGACATTGGGACTACAATAACAGACATGCTTTGCAAGAAGCCAGGAAGTGGGTGGGGACTGGACACTTACATCCTCTGCCTCGTGGAGAAAGTTCCAGAGCGCGCCAGGGGATGAGAGAGAGCAGACGCACTGAGGAGACTGCTGGAGGAGCTAGGCCAAAGCCCGAGAGAGACCTGTTGTCACGGTTGGGGTACTGTTGGAGACTGGACCTCGGGATGCGGAGATTGGAGGTGTAGGGTAGGAGGTATGAGGATCGCTTAGTTGGTTGAATATGCCAATGGTCAGGATTCCAGAGAGCAGGATGATCGAGTATGGAAGCCAAGGTCGGGGAGCCAGAAAGGTAGAGGAGTCAGGTACGAAAGCCAATGTCGGGGTGCCAGAAGGTAGAGGAGTCAGGTACGAAAGCCAATGTCGGGGTGCCAGAAGGTAGAGGAGTCAGGTACGAAAGCCAATGGTCAGTAACTAGTAATTCTGTAAGAAGGGAACCAAAGCACTCAGCTAGAAGACACTCAACTATCCAGCAAAGGGTATGTGTGCAGACTGAACCTTTATAGGGATTGCCAGGGTTCTGGGATTGCTCTCTGTAACAGGTGTATCACTTGTGTCTGGGAAGGGTTCAGTGGTGGAAACTATAAGACCCAGTCCTGGGCGCGCGCGCGCGCGCCTATCCCTAAGCCCCGCCCCCGACAGGCTGCGGAAGACGCCAGAGCATGGCGGGACCGCCGGGCCCACGCAGCGGACCAAGCCCCGGCCACTCGCCTCCATCGGGGAACGCCGAGGGAGACTACCGGCCCCAAGAGGGTCTCCGAGGGGGACTTGGTCCGACGCCAGGACCGCCGGAACGCGCCACGCAACCGCAGCTGCCCGCACTGTGCCTCGGTGAGTGTGACGCCGTGACAGAACCCCCCCCAAGGCGCAAACTCCGGGGGCGCCGAGGACCCGGCTTGGCAGGGAAGGAAATATGAAACGATCGAACAAGGCGAGGGGCGTGAACGTCCGAGGAGGAGACCCAGGAGTCCTCATCAGGACCATAGCCCTTCCAATGGACGAGGTATTCGAGCACCCCACGACGCCGACGAGAATCGAGGATGGCCCCAACCACGTACTCTTTGGCACCATCAACAAGGACAGGAGGAGGGGGTGCGCGGGACCTGCCCGGGAAGGGGTTGGCATGGCACGGTTTGAGGAGGGAACTATGGACCACAGGATGAAACGAGTAGCGTGGTGGGAGACGAAGGCGAACAGCAACTGCATTGACATGTTCTACAACAATGAACGGGCCGATGTATCGTGGACCTAACTTACGTGAGGGACAGGAGAGCTGGAGAAAGCGAGTGGACAGCCAGACTTTTTGGCCCGGGAGATATGTAGGGGAGGTAGCACGGGATTGATCGGCATGTCGTTTGTATCTGGCTTGGGAATAATGAAGGGCATCTTTGGCCTTGGCCAGACCATCTGCTAGGAGACGGAGGCGCGTGGTGGCATCGGGAACAGAGGTGTAAGAGGGTAGTCCCGGAAACATGGCTGGGTGGTAACCATAGGTGAGAAAAAATGGAGAAAAAGTGGTGGATTCGTGTGTATGTGAGTTGTAAGAAAACTCTGCCATCGGCAGTAGTTCCAACCAGTTATTTTGCTGATAAGAGGAATAACAGCGCAAATAGGACTCAAGTGTTTGATTGGTTCGTTCTGTTTGCCCGTTAGACTGGGGATGGTATGAGGTGGATAGATCAACTGATATTTGAAGCGAGGAGCAAAAGGCCTTCCAGAAATGTGACGTGAATTGGGTACCTCTGTCGGTGACTATGGAGGTTGGTATACCGTGGAGACGGAACACTTGGGCTATGAACAATGATGCGGTTTCCTTGGCCGTAGGTATTTTCATGGAAGGAATAAAATGGGCTAGCTTGGTTAAACGATCCACTATGACCATGATACAGGTATGTCCTGCAGAGGGGGGGAGATCCACAATAAAATCCATGGTGACATGTGACCAAGGTGTCTCGGGCACAGGGAGTGGTTGCAATAACCCTAAGGGTTTTTGTGGAAGGGTTTTGGCCCTGGCACAAACGTCACACGATTTGACATAGTCCCGAACATCACGAGATAGGGAGGACCACCAGAAGTGACGGGATATTAATTTTCGTGTTTTTGTCTTCCTGCGTGACCGGCCAGGGGGGAATCATGACATTGTTGCAAGATGTGGAGTTGTTTCTCTTTGGGTACTAGAATACGATCTTTAGGTGGTACGGTCGACGTAGGAGATGGAACATTGGTTTGTGCTATCTCGTTTAGTAAACGTGAGGTAACTGAGAGAAACTGATGTGGTTGAAGAATGGTTTCTTCTGTCTTAACTCTTCCAGAATGATACTCATGTAGTCGGGATAAGGCGTCAGCTTTACCGTTGCGTGATCCAGGACGAAATGTGAGATGAAACTGAAAGCGAGAGAAGAAGAGGGCCCACCTGGCCTGTCTGGGACGTAGCCGTTTTGCTGACTTCAAGTACTCGAGATTCTTGTGATCCGTATATATTTGTTATGGGGTGCAGACACCCTTCCAAGATGTGTCTCCATTCCTCTAAGGCTTGTTTAATGGCCAGTAATTCTTTATCCCCGATATCATAGTTACACTCCGCGGGCTCATTTTCTTGGAAAAAAAGGCTCTGTCACGGTTGGGGTACTGTTGGAGACTGGACCTCGGATGCGGAGATTGGAGGTGTAGGGTAGGAGGTATGAGGATCGCTTAGTTGGTTGAATATGCCAATGGTCAGGATTCCAGAGAGCAGGATGATCGAGTATGGAAGCCAAGGTCGGGGAGCCAGAAGGTAGAGGAGTCAGGTACGAAAGCCAATGTCGGGGTGCCAGAAGGTAGAGGAGTCAGGTACGAAAGCCAATGTCGGGGTGCCAGAAGGTAGAGGAGTCAGGTACGAAAGCCAATGGTCAGTAACTAGTAATTCTGTAAGAAGGGAACCAAAGCACTCAGCTAGAAGACACTCAACTATCCAGCAAAGGTATGTGTGCAGACTGAACCTTTATAGGGATTGCCAGGGTTCTGGGATTGCTCTCTGTAACAGGTGTATCACTTGTGTCTGGGAAGGGTTCAGTGGTGGAAACTATAAGACCCAGTCCTGGGCGCGCGCGCGCGCCTATCCCTAAGCCCCGCCCCCGACAGGCTGCGGAAGACGCCAGAGCATGGCGGGACCGCCGGGCCCACGCAGCGGACCAAGCCCCCCGGCCACTCGCCTCCATCGGGGAACGCCGAGGGAGACTACCGGCCCCAAGAGGGTCTCCGAGGGGGACTTGGTCCGACGCCAGGACCGCCGGAACGCGCCACGCAACCGCAGCTGCCCGCACTGTGCCTCGGTGAGTGTGACGCCGTGACACCTGTAATTCCTATTTGGGTCACTCAGCCTGAGGAGAAGGAGACTTGCCAGTACCCAGACAACAGCTGCAGATTGGCGGAATCGAACTGAGAGCAGGCGGGGAGCTGGACAAGCTGCATCAAGGCAGACAACGGATCCGGCCGCTAGTATCCCCAGTCAAAATCGGGTGGAGAGACGTCCTGGGTCAGCGGAGCCTAAAGCAGTCATCGGATGGGTGAGAGGCCTCCAAGGCTGGTGTATGATTAAAGGACGCTCTGCTGTTTCTCTTTAAAGTTTACAGGGCCCCAACTGACTAGTCGAAGATTTTCTTTTATTAAATTCACTGGCCAGTTGAACAGTACCCGGGTACCACACACACACAGATACGCTTCTTACATTCTGGAACTTAACTTGTACAGGACTCATTTTCCTTTTATCAGAACGGGGTTAAAAACAAAGATACGTTCCGAATACATTTTTCTCTTTTCCGCTGCGCGTTTGCCGTAATACGAAGGGATTGTATGTTTGGGGTTTTCGCTACCTGTCCCTTTTTCTGAACTATCGGGAAATTGCATTCTTTTATGTTCGGTCGCGAATATTTTATTTTCCGAAATACGAAGCCTCGTGTTTCGTTTCTTTTCCGCTGCGCGTTTTACCGAAATACGAAAATATTGTAATAATATTTGTGAATACCGTGTTTCAACATCCGCTCAAGATTTTAGGAAACTATATAAATGATAAAAACTCACAACGGTGTTGGAGTATATTTATTCCCTAGTGCGGGGAGACTGACCCGTGGTTCATTTTCAGCGGCTCCTCCGGGAGTGAGCGCTACAGTAGCAATTCCTAATCCTGTTCAAAACTTGATTGCAAGCACGAAGTAGGAACTTTGCGATGTGTGTGTACAAAAAGCACCCTATAAATACATTTTAAATACTAACATGCTTATGTGGCAGTGATATATATGTTACGGGTAAAGCAGAAGAGAGGTTAATCCTAGCATTACCCAGGCGTCATTAGCAAAAGTCCGAAGTGAAATGACATTTCGGACTTTAAGCAGGTAATCTGCAAAGTATCCAGAGGTCTCTGGGTATCCCGGTTTTCTGCACTGTTTTAACCGGGTAATTCGCACATTACCCGAGTGTTGCTGGATAAAGTGTGATGTGCAACGAAACATCCGACTTCATCCGGGTAATCTGCAAAGTATCCAAACCAAGCGGGGTTGGATGCTCTGCAGATTACCCGGTTGAAGCTGCGGATAGTCCTAAAATTACCCGGGTGAAGCTTCAGATTTGCACATTATCCGGGTAAAGTGCGAATTTTTCAGCTCTTCCAGACTGTTGAGAAAAGGAGGGGGATCCTAGTGGCGCAGTCCCTTCTGAGGGTAATTTGAGAGGAATAGTAAGGATTCCTATTAGTTCAGAAGCAGCGTGGTCTGAATGACCGTTCTAAAGTGCTGGTTAGAGGGCGGGGCTATAGGCAAGGTGCAGACAAGCTGTGAAGCTGTGAGCAGGTTATACAATAGCAGCCTTCCTAGATCAGGGAAACATTCAAATGCATACAAAGTGCAAAACGTGCGTACAAAAAATGCATGTAAAGTGCAATATGCGAATTGTGAACAAAAACACAATGTGAAAGAGTGTACAATTGCAAAGTAAAATAGGGTACAATTGACCAAGTGAACAGTAGATGCCCTGGTGGCTCAAATGTGCGTACAGATGTAAAAAAATATGGGGTTAAATGTACATAGGAAGGTTATTCAAAATATTAAAAAGGGGGGGGGGAAGTCTTGTTTCTATTGTCCGTAATGGATAAAGGAAAAGTAGAAAAAATTCGGACCGTATATTGCGGTGAAGGCAAGAGATAGCCCGTTCTGATCTCTATTGGAGGGATCTAGTAGTTCCAGGTGCAGTCCTAAAACGCAGTCTTTGCCGTGGTCCTATATAGGCTCCCAATTTCCCAAAAAATGGGAAAAGAAGGAGGGTAAAGAGGAAAGAAAGAGTATATAGTGCAATTATGCTTAATAAATAGTAGGTGCCCAAAAGACAAAGGGACACTTACAGTGTCCAGAGCCTCTTCTACCGGCTCTGGTGTGAAATGCCTAGGGCCTGGTCAAGGGTGGCCTCTGCCCTTCTTTACAGGTGCGGGGTGGTCTTCACAGTTGCTATGGGGCAGCCTTCGTCTTTCTTCTGACGATTTAGTTGTTGCCTCCAATACAAAGGGAAGACATCTCCATAGCGCAATGAGTTTAATTATTAAGTGAGGTATATAATAGTCAAGGACAAACTCACCAATGCTGGAGCCATAAATCCAGGCTCAACTTGTAGGCCTATGGTACTTCTATGGTGGGTACCTGCACCTCTTTCAACAGCAGCGCAGCTTCCATGCAGGCAGAGAAACAGAGGGGGGGGGGAGGGAGAGATCAAGCATAAAAAATGCAAAATAAAATCAAGGATTCCTCAATGAATGTAGATGATTAGAAAAAAGGGTTTATTAATTAAAAGGAGTATCACAGATACGCGTTTCGGCTATTAAATATAGCCTTCATCAGTCTGTGTGGAGAAAACCATTTTCTGAGACTGTTTTCTCCACACAGACTGATGAAGGCTATATTTAATAGCCGAAACGCGTATCTGTGATACTCCTTTTAATTAATAAACCCTTTTTTCTAATCATCTACATTCATTGAGGAATCCTTGATTTTATTTTGCATTTTTTATGCTTGATCTCTCCCTCCCCCCCCCTCTGTTTCTCTGCCTGCATGGAAGCTGCGCTGCTGTTGAAAGAGGTGCAGGTACCCACCATAGAAGTACCATAGGCCTACAAGTTGAGCCTGGATTTATGGCTCCAGCATTGGTGAGTTTGTCCTTGACTATTATATACCTCACTTAATAATTAAACTCATTGCGCTATGGAGATGTCTTCCCTTTGTATTGGAGGCAACAACTAAATCGTCAGAAGAAAGACGAAGGCTGCCCCATAGCAACTGTGAAGACCACCCCGCACCTGTAAAGAAGGGCAGAGGCCACCCTTGACCAGGCCCTAGGCATTTCACACCAGAGCCGGTAGAAGAGGCTCTGGACACTGTAAGTGTCCCTTTGTCTATTGGGCACCTACTATTTATTAAGCATAATTGCACTATATACTCTTTCTTTCCTCTTTACCCTCCTTCTTTTCCCATTTTTTGGGAAATTGGGAGCCTATATAGGACCACGGCAAAGACTGCGTTTTAGGACTGCACCTGGAACTACTAGATCCCTCCAATAGAGATCAGAACGGGCTATCTCTTGCCTTCACCGCAATATACGGTCCGAATTTTTTCTACTTTTCCTTTATCCATTACGGACAATAGAAACAAGACTTTCCCCCCCCTTTTTAATATTTTGAATAACCTTCCTATGTACATTTAACCCCATATTTTTTTACATCTGTACGCACATTTGAGCCACCAGGGCATCTACTGTTCACTTGGTCAATTGTACCCTATTTTACTTTGCAATTGTACACTCTTTCACATTGTGTTTTTGTTCACAATTCGCATATTGCACTTTACATGCATTTTTTGTACGCACGTTTTGCACTTTGTATGCATTTGAATGTTTCCCTGATCTAGGAAGGCTGCTATTGTATAACCTGCTCACAGCTTCACAGCTTGTCTGCACCTTGCCTATAGCCCCGCCCTCTAACCAGCACTTTAGAACGGTCATTCAGACCACGCTGCTTCTGAACTAATAGGAATCCTTACTATTCCTCTCAAATTACCCTCAGAAGGGACTGCGCCACTAGGATCCCCCTCCTTTTCTCTGCTCTATCACTGACACATTTCTGTCGAGGTTTTGTGTTGTAATCCCTGTTGGCCGCATAACATAATATATCCACATTTAATTAGCGCCTCCATTGCATTCTCTCTTTACTCTTCCAGACTGTTACCCAAGGGCAGTTGGTTAGTCCTAAAATCACCCGGGTAAAGTCCGGAATTTCCTTTTTTTTGCAGCTTTACCCAGCGGTTTTGGGTAATGTCAGGATTACCCGGGTAATCCTAGGATTAACCGCACTTCGGGCTTTACCCGTAACATATATATGGGATAGAGTTTAAAGTATATTTGGAAATTTTCCTGCACTGACATACAGAACAAAAGGCACACAAGTTTCACTTGTAAAATGCAGTATAGATGTGAAAAGTACAAGAAAATTACTACAAAATTTGGCACAACTGGCGATAAAATGGTCAGACTAAAGACATCGATATACCCCATATGAAATAACTCATATTGCGAACGTTTTAAAAATGTAGGGCTACATTACATTCTCCACGCTACAATGGGAGCGCAAGGGAGAAAAAACTGCTGCCTGCATTTTTACCGGGCGCTACGCCTCAGGACTCCAATGAGTTTCCCGGCGAGATCCGGCAGGTTGGCGAAGTGATCTGCAGGGAGAGACTGGGCGACTTTTTCCCCCAGTCTCTCCCTCGGTTCCTGGTGACAGTGGAGGCGGACGGAGCCGCTTCCTCGCCGCAGGACAGGAGGTGATTAATGGTATCTGGCAATTTTTGTTTTTATTCTTTTGGCTGGTGCTAACGGATTCTGCCACAGCAGAATCCGTTAGCATCAAGTCCTGGCTCTGGTTAACTTTTTGCTAACCACAGCCGGACGATAATCAGTGTTAGGACTTTGTAATCCTAACGCTGATTAACACTTTGCGCTCCCCATGTTAAGTATAGGGAGCACAAAGTAAAGTAACCTCGCGTTGAAAAGCACAAGGTACCAAACGCTAACGGTTACTTAACCTGTTAGCGTTTGGATTGTAATGTGTGGTAGCCACCGTGGCTAACGTTAATGCTCACGCATATGAGCGTTTTAACGTAAGCACCATAATTGTAATGTGGCCTGTAGAGTTTTTTTATGTTTACAAAGGTAAAATTAATCTCCAATTATTCTTCATGGTGTATGTACCAGGGGTGATTGGTCCCTTACTTGGGGTCTGGACCTCCTTTGCTATGTCATCTGTCCTTTCTTAATTTTATGAAGCAGGTCTAGAAATCCTGCCTGAACCTGCCGCTTACCCAAAAATAGCTGGACATACCACTGTGTCATGATGCAAAAAAAAGATCCGAAATCAGTTTATTTATCAAAGGAACTGGCTCATTAGCAGCCTGCAAGTAACTCATAGAGCAAACGGTATATCCGTGTATAGTCTACCTATTTTATTGTGTTAAGATTTTGTTTTGATCTGATGACTGCAGTGGAAGATTTATTTTGTATTTATTAATTTTCTGTATGTAGGCCAGAAAGTGTTTAAAAACACTGAAAATAGTTTTAGTTACGTATGTATCTTTCTAAAGCACTAGTACTTTCAGAAAACCTGCTAGTTGACAAAGAAAAAACATGGTATGCTCATATTAAAAACAAACGTGGGCGATGGTCGAGATTGCTATAAAATCACGAGTGCAATGCTTCACATGAAATGCATTTTCACTTTGATAATATAGATTCATGAAAATTAAGAAGAACTGTATGAATACGCAAAACTAAAGAGCATCTCTGAAATTCCTGACCGTGTGCTATCATCTGATCTCAAAGGATGTCTCCTTCCAAAAATGCTGTCAAGCTGGTTCGCACCCAGACCGACTACTACATCATTGTTTACTTGCTTTCAGAAATACTGTACAGATGGTTACAGAAGAGAGGAGTCTTCAGTGTACTATTTGCGGAAATGACCAGATGATTACACATCCTGGTGTTAGTATAATTGGTATTTTGCAGCCCCTCATATGTATTAGAAAATCTGTCCCAGGCCATAAATACTCACGCACGTAATTCAATAAACGTCTTTGGCCGAAAAATAATTATTCATCTCTTCAATGCAAGAACACTGTTTGCTAGAAGAAAATATTTTAAAACAAAAAAAATAAACAGTACTCACGAGCTACATAAAATTGAATGATTCTGTAGTGCACAGTAGACAATATTTTTTTTTTAAAGGCTGTTTACAGTCAGATGACAATTTTGGCAAATTCTGAAGGTAATTTACATTTTTTCCCCTAAAAGCTCTGTGTATGAAATTAGTTTCGAGGATGTCCCAATTTTGGAGGTTTGGCCTGAAAGTTGCTATTCCCTTATCAACTCTTCACAATTCCTGATAACTGATTAAGTTACTTAGTAGTTAGAATTAGTTAGTCGTGAATAATAGGTTAATAAGCTATTCATGTGTTTTTGTATCACGTATTGCTCAAAAAAAGCATCAATGAAATATACCCAATAATAGTACAGTAGGAGGTAGTGGATATTGTGTGTTGTCACCCTACTTTGTGTAGATAATTTATTTAAACCAGGAAGCAGACCCAGGCTATCCATTGGACACATTGGCAAATGCCATGGCTCAGTACCAAACTTTGCATCCTGGTTCACCTAAATTCATCCCAGTTCAGCCTGAACTCAGCACCATGCTTGCAAAACTCAGGAGAGTGCCTCCTGAAACATGACCTCTTTCTGGGCTGATATTCGCCTTCAGTTAGTCCCTGGCATGAAGTGAACATTGATGTAGGGAACATGCATATCTCCCACATGCTCTGTGATCATATGAACACTTCTGTTGTGTTGCTGGCCAAGTAACATCAATTGCTCTTTTGTGTCCTCGTGGCCATGCAATGGTTCAACCTTCTTAGCATCTGGTGGCCATCTTGCCAACACTTGTTGAAACTCATACTCCACAATACATGACACAAATTATGCTGAGACAACAGTTCCCAAACATGCATCAATCTTGGGTCACACACAAGAAGATTTGACACGTGTGTCATTCTTTCCACCACATTTGCATTATATTGTTGTCGACGTTCATGTAATGACCAAAACACGTTACTTGCGGCATGAATGATGCTGGACCAGCCTACATCGCTTTGGTGAACAGAGAAGAGTCAGCTGCATCATCCTGGAAAATGGATCGGATCCAAAACCTGACTCCAGCTTTAAAAGACCAAACCACCACTTCCTCATTGCTTTGTTCGTTGCTCATTGCTTCATTGTTTGTGTTGCTGAGAACCTGCATTGTCCTGTACTTCTGGGCTCCCTTTAAAAGTTCCTGCCCTTCCTCTTCCTGGTCTGTTTCCCTGATAGCTCAACCTCTGGCTTTTTCCCTGACTGTCAATAGTTTGGTTATGCCACTTGACTTATGGCTTGTTTCTGACCTTACTTGCCTGCTTGGATTCCTGACTCGTCTCCTGGTCTTCCATTCTGATTATCAATCTAAAAAAAAGAAATCAGGGAAAAAAATAAAATATAATCATTCTGGGACTCACCTTGCAGAAATCACATGTAGCTTGCTTTGGACCACTCAAAGACAGTAAATGATGATGAATTGCCGATGATACCGAAAGAGAAAATGTACATGTTTATTATGAAGAGGGAATGGAAGGGGAAGTGACCACTAGGCATTCACCAATACCACAAAGTCAGGAACAAGCCTGTGATCGAAGCTATCAAAATATCGCAGGCTTGTTCCTGACTTTGCGGTACCGTTGAATGCCCAGTTTTCTGACCCTGGGTTTCTTACAACAACTACGTTGCTTGTTCTATTTTCTCGTACACGCTCCTTGCTTCCAGTATAGTCTGTGTCCTGCTTGTAGATTTCCAATCATTTGCTCTGTCCCCATTTCTGTTTCCCCATAGAAAGAAGTCGAGGGGAGTGATATCTGGTGAATGAGGTGGCCAGTGAAATGGGCCACCCCTTCCATACACCGGTCTAGAAATGTTTCATTTAGGAACCCACTGTCAGGAATGTCTTCAGGAAGGGTGGAGACCTCAGGATGCAGGAACCGATTGGTAGATGTAGGGAGATAGTCAGGAACGGCAATATAGTCTGAGGGCAGGCAGCTTCGGTGCATAAACGAGGAGACAGGCAAAAAGGTTCGGTACACGTGGATTCTATCAGAAGGTATTGGAGTAAGGTATGTGTTAGCAAGGGGTAGGGAACTCTATACCAGAGCGTTTGTGCTTAGTGAGAGCTGGGTTTAAATAGTGTTGGGATATGGCTCCACCCCTACTCCCATTGAGCTGACCAATGATGTCATCACTGAGTGTCAGGAAGAGACAGGAGGTAAAAGGGGGTGTGGTGCGGCGTGCTCACCCTTAGAGATGCAGGAAGCATGGTAGACAGAGGGAGTATGCTGGTGTTCGGCTCTGTGTGTCAGGCTGTAGATGCCCCGCGCTTCCCGCAGGTCCCGAGGGGAGAAGCCCCCTTCGCTGAAGGGAGTGCAGCATTGTATGGTGCCGTGACCCACGTGTCCATGGCGCTGCTGTACGCCGTCGTGGCGTGGAGGTGAGTGGCCCCTAGGTCGGATACCTGACACCCACTAACATGCAGTCCCCAATGTGGTGGTGCATCATCTTGCTGGAAAATGATGGTTGGTTGAAGGCCATGTAGTTGTGGTGCCACATATTCAGTCAAAAGGTCAAGGTACACATTTGCAGTAATTGATGTCTCGCCGAAGAAAAATGACTTCTTTCTATGGGGTTATGTTAAAGATATTGCGTAACAAACAAAGGTACGGGACATCACTAATCTAAAGCAGAGGATCGCTGATACCAATACCACCATTAATGAGGGTATGCTACAGCGAACATGACAAGATATCGAGTACCGTCTTGATGTGCTTCGTGCAACTAATGGTGCCCATATAGAGGTGTATTAACCCCTTAGTGACCGGGCGGTTTTACACAAATCCGTCTTTTAGTGACCGCTGCTGTTTTTATGTTTCTGCGCTGTTAGTGTTTAGGACAATTTTTCCTCTTACTCGTTTATTCGACCCACACATATTATACACCCTTTTTCCCGCCATTAAATGGACTTTCTAGAAATACCATTATTTCCATCATATCGAATAATTTACTATAAAAAAAATATGAAATATGAGGAAAAAAATGGTAAAAACACACTTTTTCGTAATTTAATCCCCAAAATCTACAACCACCCAAAAAGACCCCGGCTAAATAGGTTCAAAATTTTGTCCCGAGACTAGAAATACCCAATTTTAACATGCGTCTGCTTTTTAACCCCTTCACTGCTGAGACAGTTCACCTATGTGCGCTGCGCTCATTCTGACCATTTTGTGCTAATTATTTTTAGATGACAGCCTAGGTCCTATTTAATTAAACTCCCCCCAGACAAAAAAAACTTTTAAAAAAAAAAAATTTTTTTTATTTAATTTAATTTTTTTATTGTTTTTTTTTTTATTAAATTTTTTTTTAAAAAAAAATTTTTAAAACCAAACCTGGTCATGTTTGGTATCATTTGAAAGGCCATAATCAGGCCTTTTAAATGATGGCAAATATGACCATCCAGCTGCCATGGATCGGGAGATAAAGGGATCCTTAGGATCCCCTTATCTCTACATGGCAGCTAGAGGGTTAACTGGCCCACTGACATCCTCACACATATGGTGAGGTTGTCAGTGGGTGGGGGGGACCTGGAGGCTTGGCTGACATCCAAGATGTCAGCCCCCCTCCAGGTTTGAATCGCGTTTTGGCGCCAATTGGCGCCGAAAAGCGATCCGGTGGCGAAACTGTTAATGCCATACACCGTTGGAAAGGGGAGGCTCTCCCCTCTCCTGCGGCATCTCCCTAGCTTCAATGGTTGGGGAGATAGAGGGCTCCGAAGGAGCCCCCCCTCCCCTCCATTGAAACACATGGGGGCACCTTCTGATGACGTCACCACGCAGCGTGGCGACGTCATCAGCCTCGCCTGCCCATGTAAATCACATGGGCAGGCTTCCTCCCTGCCAGATCGCCGTGGGATCCGACGAGGGAGGTGAGTATCGGGCGGGAGGGGGATTTGGCGCCGCTGACGTACCCTGTACGTCCGCGGGTCTAAGGGAGACCCGAGTACAGGACGTACAGGGTACGTCAGAGGTCCTTAAGGGGTTAAAATGAGGCAAAAAACAGGCATATACAGGGTGAGCCAGTCAAACCTGCATTTTTGAAAAGGGCGGGAGAGCCGTGAAAGTGGGCGGAGCGAGTTAGCAAGGTTACCATTGTGTCCCCCACAATTAAGCATTTCAGACGTCATGGAGCAGTGGTCTAAACAACAACGTTCATTCGCTGTGAAAGCGTTTTACCAAAGTGGTAGTTATGCAGCCGCTCAGCGTCGTTTCCGGAAGAATTTTCAAATTAATCGAAATAAACGAGGACCTTGTTCACAACCTGTGGATGAGCGATGAGGCACATTTCCATCTCTCTTGTTTTGTGAATAAACAAAATTTCCGATATTGGAGTGATGAAAACCCTCAACAACTCCATCAAACACCACTCCATTCAAGCAAGGTAACAGTTTGGTGCGCAATGTCCTCATTGGGAAACATAGGCCCGTATTTTTTTGAAAATGACAGGGAGCAAGCAGTTACTGTGAATGCACAACGCTATTCGCAAATGTTGCATTCGTTCTTCATTCCTCAGCTTCGTCAACATGGAATGAACAATGAAACCTTATTCCAGCAAGACGGTGCCACAAGTCATACAGCCCGTGTGAGCATGAATGTTCTCAACAATGTTTTTCCAAATCGGGTGATATCCCGAAATGGAGCAATTTCTTGGCCTCCCCGATCGCCCGACCTCACAGTGTGCGATTTTTTCTTGTGGGGGTACCTGAAGAGTAAAGTCTTTGAACAACGACCTCCAACGCTTGGGGAACTCAAGAGGAGAATCCGGTTGGAAATCGAGAGAATTCCTCAGCGTATGCTCCGTGATGCGATGGGCTGTTTCAGAAATCGCCTACAAGAATGTCTCAATCGGGAAGGACACCATCTTACTGGAGTTATTTTTAAACAGTGAATGTTGTTTCTTAAATGCTTTTTAATGTACATTAAGATAGTAACAACAAAATTTTGAAATATCCATCCGTTTATTTTTTACAGTCATTTCAAAAATGCAGGTTTGACTGGCTCACCCTGTATTCTAAACGTCTCATTTTGTAATAATTTTCACTTGTCGTGCCATAATCTATGTATTGAATATAGGTTGTGATGGCGCTTGGAATGTCCCTTTAATTATTATGATAAAAAAAATAGTATGAAAGAAAAGTTCCAATACATTTTTTGTGAAAGTTAAACTTCACCTAAAACTATGCAATATGAGAAGATTTGATCCTCAGAAAAAAAAAGAAGAGAGAGTGCCCATTAAAAAAATGAGCATACTTGGCAAAAAAAATCGAGAAACGAAGAACAAGTAGATTAATCTTCATCTACTACATTAAAGGAAAATGTGTAGTTATCTTTATTTGTAGTAGCAACCCAAGACAAATGAGTCCCGCGGGTTTGTTTCATCTGATGAAGGGCATTTAGGAAAGACAATAGCTTTGCATTTTTAAGTTAATCAGGAGCCTGGTGATGTATTCTTCAAAAATGACTGGATTAATCAAGAGCGTTGGCAAGCAAGAGGGCAAACATTTTATTTCCTCCACGTGAAGATGAAATGCACAGAGCATACTGTAACAAAAAAAAAAACGATCCACAGCTATCTATAGCTGTATCAAAAGCACCTGGAAGATTAAAGTTGTGGACATTGCATTAACAAAGCACAGACCACACTGAATTAATGAGCAGTGGAGATAGACATCCATTCGAGTCTTAATTTATTTTCCTTTTCCAGCTCATCCTTTAAGAAAATGACAGTGTCTTCTTATCGATTTTACACTCAGAGATCAATCAGAATTGTCCTGACTCAGACAAAATTTACAGCATTCCCTGACACAGCCTGCAGCTTTTGGGCCCTGGCAGACGTTACAAGGAAGCAATACATCATGTTTTGTATGTAGAGCTTGACATGCTTAAAAATAAGCTAATCTGTAGTGGAATTTCCTTCTTTTTGACAAGTTGCTCTGCCCAGCAATCCAGTCTTCTCCATATAAATTTAATTCCCGAGCGCCGCTATTAATTATAACGTTCGCGGAGGATACATGTATTTGAGCCCGCAGGGAGGTCATCTGCTCCATAGTTTTTGCTAAAATATAAACTATCCGATCATTCCTTCTTGAGCGATGCGAGATGTCAGTCCAAAGCATACCGCTGGAAAGCCAGAGGTGTTCTATCAAGAGCTATGATCAACTTTGACAAGCTAACAATATAATCCAAGATGATGGCACAATACATATTGGTGCACAGACCTTGGTGGAAATTGCTGCACCTGAAAGGTCTTTTGTGCTAGTATGTAGCAGTAAAATGCATAATAATTATAGAAAAGACATTGAGGTACTAAAGGACTTGTTGGATAAGCTGACCTGTTGGTGCAGAATTACTGATAAAATTTGATTCGTTAGAGATAAAATCGGAGATAAAATTCTTCAAAAAACTATATTGAAAATGAAAAAATAATCAGGCTGATTAACGACTATATATGTACCTAGTATCTTGAAGGTGATAAACATTTGTATTATTATTATTATCCTTTAGTTATATAGCGCCACAAATTCCGCAGCTCTTTACAAGATCAGTTTACAAGGGGTTGATATATTGGAATACCACACATGGATGATATGGGTGCCGGACAAAATCCCTACAGCCAGGTTCTCTAATGCCAACATCTGGACGGCCAACTTCCAGACAGAACAAGTGCCGGATATACCAAGTTCCCTACACGGCCAACTTCCA
Source organism: Leptobrachium leishanense (assembly GCA_009667805.1). Classification (NCBI taxonomy): domain Eukaryota; kingdom Metazoa; phylum Chordata; class Amphibia; order Anura; family Megophryidae; genus Leptobrachium; species Leptobrachium leishanense. Next base: position 274,903,397 of record CM019067.1, read on the forward strand.
GACATCTAAAATCCCAGCGGCTAACCCTAGTACTAACACCCTAACCCTAGTTAGGTTTAGGGGTTAAGGTTAGGATTAGGGAGTTAGGGTTAGGGCTAGGTTTAGGGGGTTAGGGCTATGTTTAGGGGGTTAGGGTGAGGTTTAGGGGGTTAGGGTTAGGGCTAGGTTTAGGGGGCTAGGATTAGGGCTAGGGGGCTAGGTTTAGGGGATAGGGTTAGGGCTAGGTTTAGGGGGGTTAGGGCTAGATTTAGGAGGGTTAGGGCTAGGTTTAGGGGGGATAGGGTTAGGGCTAGGTTTAGGGGGGTTAGGGAGTAGGGTTAGTGTTAGCCGCTGGGATTTTGGATGTCTGGAAGTTGGCCGTCAGGGAGTTGTCTGTGTAGGGAAGTTGACCGTCGGGATTTTGGCATTAGGGAACCTGGTTGTAGGGATTTCGACCCAAACACGGATGATACGGCCTGATTCAGGGGGACCCTGTTCCCAAGGGAACTTACAATCTATGAGATGTACAAGTATTTTGTGAGGTAGGCGCATCCATATCGTTAGGTGTCTTGCCTAAGGACACTCGCTGGTTTCGCCTTCTGAGTGAGATCAAGTCATCTTTCCATGATTGTAGCGATGATCATTGACTTCAGCCAAACACTAACCATGAGTGAAAGAAAAAAAAATTGTGTTAGCCTTCATATTCTCTGAATAATGTAAATAAAACAATTAGTAAAGTCCTCCACCCTTTGCAGCCAATTCCAAGGTTTACTTTGATTACCTCATAAACATACTGAAAAAATGGAATGGCGCATCCGTAGTGTTGGTTTTAGTCATTTTCACTACAACACTACGGATGCACCGTTTCATTTTTTCAGTATGTTCTCTGAATAATGGCCAAGATATCATAAATTCTGCCAGGGTATGTAAATTTATGAGCACAACTGTATAATTCATCCTGGATTTTGGTGAATGTTTTTGTGCTATATATACTGCTATGTATTTAGTATACTGCATTGGTTATTCTTTAACCATTGTTCAATGAACATACACTCGGGGTCAAGTCGTGTGGGAACTCATGGGAGAGCAGTTTCTCTACTTATTCTTAGCAGGAGGAACTTAGCTCTTATTTGGCTCAACTTCTGAAAAGCTGCAATGCTTTTCTATTCAGACACAATTTGGAAAAATGTATACATTTTAACGTGTTTTATATAACTTGAGTAAATTGGGAATTCATTAAAATAACGACTTATCTTTATTTACCAGACAGAGGGCATTCTCATACATAAAGTAACATTGTAGCTTCTACAGCTTCCAGTAATCTTCTTTTATGGCAGGAATCACAGATGGACGAAGTCTTGGGGCCCTCCTCCATAGTGAACGCTAACCGTAGCATTTAGATGAGTTACTGTTAATGCTAGTTACAATTACAAGTGTAGCGCTCACTCCCGGAGGAGCCGCTGAATTTAACCTTGGGTCAGTCTCCCCGCACTAGGGAATAAATATACACCAGCACTGTTGTGGATTTTATAAATTATATAGTTTTACTGGTCTCAAATAAACTGGCATATATAAAGCAGCACGGTATACATATATATTTACAGGAATTTGTAATGCGAGAAACGCGCAGCGGAAAAGAAAAGAATTTTAACCCCTTCGTTGCTGGAGTATGAGTCCCATACAGGTTGTGTCCCAAGAAGGTGTGCGTGTATGTGTGTGTTGGTACCCGGGTACTAGATTCAACTGGCCAGTGAATGATTTCAATGTGTCTTCGACTAGTCTCGTTGGGGCCCTGTAGATTTAGACAAACTGCAGCGTGCTTTATTACTGTACTGTGGCCTGGAAGGCCTCTCACCCATCCGCCAGATACTCTGCACCCTGCTCGACCCAGGACTTCTCTCCGCTCGATTTGGCTGGGACTCTTTGCCACTAGATCCGCTTGTCTTGCTTGTCCGTCTCTGCCACAAGATGCTCAGTTCACCGCCTGCACTCCCATTAGATCATCGCGGTCTCCTAACTCGGGGTCCATCTGCAGCTCTGTATCTGTGTAAAACTTATCAGCGGTGGATTACTAGGTCTCTGGCAAGTAACTGAAACCGATCTCCAGCGTCCGCAAGGCAGCACCTGCGCTCCGGCCTGGTCACAATCGCTCCTTGTCTCACGTGCGTCTTGCTCTGTTCACCCCTCGGCGCTCTGCACGAGGTTGCGGATGTGTCCCGGTTCTCCCCACCCACTTCCTGTCTCTGCCCCAAAGCATGCTGGAAAACGTAGTCCAAAGTGTCCAGTATTGGTTTACATTGCGCTCGTCTCCCCGTGGTGGCCAGAAACGAGTAATTACAGCAGCAGAATTTAAACCAGCACTACACTCTCCCCCTCCTAGAACTCTTGGGTCTCTCCAAGGAGGTGTAACAGTTACATTACATTTCAGCATTACATCAGTCGATATATATAGGCTCAGCAGCAAACATACAATGGGATAGGTATACATCCTCAAGTTTACTCATACTTCTGGCTACCTCAGCTAACATAGCAGACACTTCGGGCAACCTTCGCACTGTGGTAACAGCCTCTTCAGTGCTATGTCCTGGTGAGTCGTAGGTGAGTCTTTGAGGGGGTCGGACAGAACGTTTTGGTTCTGGCTGAAATCAGCTCTTCTTCAGGCGGAAGTACTACAGCTACGGGTTCGGGTCTTTCATCCACAACTGGAACATACATCTCCTCGGAGTATGATACTTCCAGGGAAGGCATAGAATTATAATCATAGGACGCGTTTTCAGGAACTATAGGAATTTCAGAAGTTTCAGGAATTTCCAGCTGGAATTCTGGAGCCTCAGGCCTCAGGTTACTTTCCCACCGTTTGGCACCTGGGATGACCTCTTCAGACTCTGGCGAGCGCACCCAATCCAGACAAAAACTTTCTTCTTCACTATCCCCTTCACTTTCCTCAACAACTCGTGTCTGCTGAGACCGAGTAACGGGAGTCAAACGTAGAGCAGGCGGAGGCGGGTTCGGCGGAGAAAGTTCATCTCCAACTGGTATCCTTACAGCTTCCTTCAGAGGTAGCAAATGATTTCGGTGCCAGTTTTTAAGAGGCCCAGCCTTTCCATCAGGTCGAATTTGGTAAACCGGCAGACCCGGCAGTTGCTTGCAGACAATGTAGACCTGAGAACTCCATCTATCCGCCAACTTATGCCTAGCAGAAGCACCCAAGTTCTTCAACAAAACCCTATCACGGGGTTGTAGATCCTGTAACCGAACTTTCAAATCGTAGTTTCGCTTATTCCTCTGTTCCCTGTTCCCAGAGGTCAAACGGGCTTGTTCAAACGCAGAGGCCAAATTCTTCCGAAGTCTATCCACATAATTCCTATGAGAGCCTACAGACGTCTGATCCAGAGATAACCCGAACGCCAAATCAACCGGCAGTCGAGCTTTCCTTCTGAACATAAGACGGTACGGTGAGAATCCAGTAGCGTCACTCTCCGTACTGTTGTATGCATGTACTAGCGTGGTTATGTGATGACTCCAGCTCTGCTTCTCTCTGTTTGATAATGTCCCCAACATATTTAGCAGAGTGCGACTGAACCTTTCTGGTTGAGTATCACCTTGAGGGTGATATGGTGTAGTTCGGGTCTTCTGAATTCCCAGTAGTTCCAGTAATTGCCCAACAAGCCGGCTCTCAAAGTCTCTACCCTGATCCGAGTGTATTCTCCTTGGCAGTCCATAGTGAACAAAAAACTTTTCCATTAAAACCTTCACCACCGTAGGAGCACGTTGGTCTCTTGTAGAAAAAGCTTGGGCATAACGCGTGAAATGATAAGTTACCACTAAAATATTTCCCTGCCCACTAGCATCCGGCTCTAAGCACAGGAAATCAATGCACACCAAATCCATGGGTCCTTGACTTTGTAGGTGGCTCATTGGAGCAGTTCGGGTTGGCAGAGTCTTCCTTTGGATACACCTCAGACATGAGTAGCAGTAACTTTCAACTTCAGGTCTCATGCAGGGCCAATAGAATCTGTCCTGCACCAGCTTAAAAGTTCTATCTGCTCCTAAATGTCCATGGTCATCGTGTAATGACCGCAGCACACCCTCTCTGTGTTTGGTGGGAAGGAACAACTGTTGGGTCTCTCCAGCATTGTTTGAGGGGCCCCTTCGGTAGACCACCCCATCCAACATCTTCAACTGTTCCCACTCCTTGTATACCAATCTGGCCCCTTCTGGGGAATTTGTCAGAAGAATTTCCCGTTGGTTTGCATTTAGGGCCTTCACGGTTAATGCAATCAAAGGGTCTCCAGCCTGGTCAGCTCTCAGGTCTTGTTTCTAAAGGTAGGCAAACTTTCATCTCTCAGTTGCGTAGGATTAAATTAGAACTCTGGAACAGCCGCAGCCATAACTCCTATGGCTTCTGCTTCAATCCCTCCCTTGACCCGACGCTCTGCTCCTTGACATAAAGCTTGCACCCCATCTGGAGTTAACTGAGTCCATTCTGTAGTGTAGGGTCTTCTCGACAAAGCATCGGCATCTCGATTGTTCACTCCAGGGCGATACTTCAGGCTGAACCTAAACCCTGACAGAGAGGCCAACCACCGATGTCCCGTTGTATCCAGCTTCGCAGTAGTAAGGACGTAGGTAAGAGGATTGTTATCAGTTTTTATCACAAATTCAGCTCGATACAGATAGTCTTTCAGCTTGTCGACCACCGCCCACTTCAAAGCGAGGAACTCCAACTTGTGGGTAGGATAATTCTTTTCTGAAGGCGTAAGACTCCGGCTCACATAGGCTACAGGCCTCAACAATCCACCATATTCTTGGTATAAGACTCCCCCTAGAAACTCTCTGCTGGCATCTACATGCAATTCGTACGGCTTATGAGGATCAGCGTAGGCCAAGACAGGAGCTCGAGTTAGACTCTCTTTCAGCTTCATGAAAGCTCCTTCGCATTGACTAGTCCATTCTCCTAGGATAGATTCTCGAGCCTTCCTTGGCCCTGCAGCCGACGGATTTCGGTCAGAGGCCTTGTGGTGTTCTTCTGCATCTTCCTTCTGCAGGAGCTTATTCAGCGGTTGAGCTATCTTGGCAAACCCTCCTACAAATCTTCGGTAATAGGAGCAGAATCCCAAGAAAGATCTAAGTTCAGTAACATTTCGGGGTCTAGGCCAGGAAGCTACGGCTTCCAACTTTCGAGGATCCGTCGAAACGCCTTCTGCTGAAACAACGTGTCCCAGATACGTAATGGAAGGCAAACAGAATTGACACTTCTCCAGAGACAGTTTCAACCCCTCTTCATGGAGCCGCTTCAAGACCTTCTCCAACCGTTGCTCATGTTCTTCCAAAGTCTTTCCAAACACAAATATGTCATCCAGATACACTAACACTTCTTTCAGGTTCATGTCCCCGACTGTCTTCTCCATTAACGTTGGAATGTGGCGGGAGCCCCTGTAAGGCCTTGAGGCATTCTGTTGAACTCAAAGAACCCCAGTGGGCAGATGAACGCAGTCTTCTCTTTGTCTTCAGGATGCATTGGTATCTGGTGATACCCACTTCGCAGGTGTAGTACACTAAACCATTTTGCTCCAGACAAAGACTGCAAGGCATCTTCTATCCGAGGAGTGGCATATATGGTCTGGGATGGTTCTCCGATTTAGCGTGCGATAGTCTATGCATAGGCGGACAGAACCATTCTTCTTCCGAACCATCACTATGGGAGAAGCGTACGGACTCCTGGACTCTTGAATCACCTTAGTTCTTTGCAGTTCATTCAGCTGTTCTCTTATATCATCCAAGTCTCCCAGCGGAATTCGTCTTGACCTTTCTCGAAACGGCTTATCTTCCTGCAGTCGAATGCGATGCTCAGTACTCTTAGCTAGGCCCACGTCAAACTCATCCTTTGAGAACAAGTCCCTCCATTTTAGGACCTGGGACTGAAGACGTTTCTTCCATTCAGGCAAGATGGGATAGAACCTGTCAGCTGGAATCTCTTTATTCGCTCCCCCTCCTAAAACGGTAGGAGATAGAGGCGTAGCGGACGCCACTTGCCCGATAGGCATTCGTGCTTTCAGGATCACTGGAGAATCAAATACATTACATACACTGACTGAGACTCTTCCTCGTGTTCGTTTCAAAGCTTTGGTGGAGATTATTTCAGGGATTACTTTGACTCCGGCTTCACTCCCATGATTAAAATCAGTTTCCAGTACCACATAGGGACCTGGTTGCGATCCATTCAACTTGACTGAAGCCTGGAAACTTGCCACTTCTCCTGATTGCAGAACCTCTTCTGTTCCTCCCAATCTCCACAGGCGCCCCACTTCGGCAGGTGCCTTCTGTTCTTCGTCCATTTGCTGATAGACTGGACGCAACATCGGGTGTACTCCCTTGGTAGAACCTTCTTCCAGTACTATAGGAGTCAGGAGACGTCGCACCAGATCAGTGTTCGTCCCCACTATCATAGAACTTCGGTTGGCCCCTGAAGGCCGAGGACACACAATGGCCAATGCATCACAACCCCCAGACTGTCCGATGACTTCGGATGCGATCTCTAGCTTCACCTGTAGATATCCGTCATAAGGAAGTTTCTCAGTCCCGATACCCCAGATTTCAAGTTCCTTTAGCTCCTGAGGAGGTATGTGTTTCAAGTGCTTCTCATAAAAGTCTCGGTAGATCAATGTCACTTGAGCCCCTGAGTCCAACAGAGCTTTGGTATAGACTCCCTCTACTTGGATTGGAACGATGGGGGAAGGACCTATCAGCTGGTCAGGAAACTTTGTCGTAGTAGCAGGAAGTTTAGACCCCGTTTGCTGTACCCTAGCCTTCTTCCTGACTCGTTGAGGTCTTGGGTGTGCATTGCTTTCCCGCGACATGGGACCGGATACTAAGGGAGTAACTCTTTCAGTCCTGGCAGACACAGTATTTGGCACGGATCTGAGCCCTCTCGGCCTTTCATTTGGGACTTGAAAATTGGAGCATTTTTTTTCAGTCGGGCGCCTAATTTGCTCCCTCACCAGGGCCCTCTGGAGTTTCCCGCTTGCAAGGTGGACAACAGTTTCTCCACGGCCTTCAGGAGTTCTTCGACCGGTTTCTTTTTGGCCCTCCCTTTTGGGCACTGGGCTCTGAAATGGCCGATTTCCCCGCAGCCAAAACATTTCTTCCTCGAGAGTGTGGGTATATTTTCTTCTTGCGGCTCCCTTGGAGACCCCCTGTTCGAGGCTACAGCAACCCCCTCAGTTCTGGTGTACTTAGCCGACAGCAATGTCATCAACTCTATCATTTGCGACATCTGAGTTTTCAAAGCCAGCACTTCAGTCTGTATGTCTGCTACACAGAGAGTTCCTACTTCTGCGGTGAAAACTGTGTGTGAAGCATTAGCAACCCTTTTAGCCTTGATTAAAGCCTCTTCTTCTCGGATAGGTTTTACCAGTTTGGAATAGGTCAGTCTCTTGCTCTGGTATCTAGTCTGAAATTTCAACATTATGGGATCCAGTGGGAGTGCTCCTTTAAAAATTTGATCCATCAAAGCTTTGCTTGCATGACTCGATTCCATGCCTCCTTTGAGAATGACCTGATGGATGATTTTATCCAGCCACCAGACATAGGTGGACAATTCTTCTCCTTCCTTTTGATAGGTGTGAGAGAACTTGTGGATAAGCTCGGCACAATCCTCCACTCCCCTGAAAATTTCCTGTAAAGCTTCTAAATACTCCGCAGCAGTGAAGCCTGGCTTGTCCCTTTTCAGATTTCGAATGACATCTGAAGCAGGACCTCTTAGGCTCTCGATCAACCTTTGTCTCTTCACGGTGTCAGCAACTTCCCATTCTTCCACTGCCTGATCTATCCAAGTCTCAAAGTCCTCTTCTCCAGTTGGCACAGGGACCTTATCAGAATAAAACCGTAACTTGCGATATCCATAAATGGGAGACGCAGCGGAGTTTGGGCTAATGTTTCCACCAGTTTTCCCATTGTGGTAAAGAATGCAACAGGAAGGAACCCTGCCATCGGGTTTGAAGTAGTATCCGGTACCCTGTCACCGGATGTGGTCGGGCTATCCGCAGGAACATCGGCGGGATCACCACATGGCGCGCTGGGCTGGACCAGTCGAACTTCTACATCGTCGGCCAGCTTCACACTCGTGCCCTGGAAACACGCCGGAACATCCTTTGTCCACTCAAAAAGAACATATGTATGAGAAGTCTCTGGGTTCGCCTTAATGTCCAGTATTGCCCCCCTATGATCTGGTGTCAGCGCTGCCACAGCCCGGCAGATTTTGTCTTCGGCCCAAGTGTCTGCAGGAATATCCATGACTATGCATAATTCTATCTGACTACTTTGCTCCTCACACCATTTGGCAGCAGTGTCTGGATCCATATTTAACCCTTTAAATGTGTTTTTTCCAGAGACTGGATCCCGGACGAGCCCCCACGTGTAGCGCTCACTCCCGGAGGAGCCGCTGAATTTAACCTCGGGTCAGTCTCCCCGCACTAGGGAATAAATATACACCAGCACTGTTGTGGAGTTTATAAATTATATAGTTTTACTGATCTCAAATAAACTGGCTTATATAAAGCAGCACGGTATACATATATATTTACAGGAATTCGTAATGCGAGAAACACGCAGTGGAAAAGAAAAAGGAATTTTAACCCCTTCGTTGCTGGAGTATGAGTCCCGTACAGGTTGTGTCCCAAGAAGGTGTGCGTGTATGCATGTGTTGGTACCTGGGTACTAGATTCAACTGGCCAGTGAATGATTTCAATGTGTCTTCGACTAGTCACGTTGGGGCCCTGTAGATTTAGACAAACTGCAGCGTGCTTTATTACTGTACTGTGGCCTGGAAGGCCTCTCACCCATCCGCCAGATACTCTGCACCCTGCTCGACCCAGGACTTCTCTCCGCTTGATTTGGCTGGGACTCTGTGCCACCGGATCCGCTTGTCTTGCTTGTCCGTCTCTGCCACAAGATGCTCAGTTCACCGCCTGCACTCCCATTAGATCATCGTGGTCTCCTAACTCGGGGTCCATCTGCAGCTCTGTATCTGTGTAAAACTTATCAGCGGTGGATTACTAGGTCTCTGGCAAGTAACTGAAACCGATCTCCAGCGTCCACAAGGCAGCACCTGCGCTCCGGCCTGGTCACAATCGCTCCTTGTCTCACGTGCGTCTTGCTCTGTTCACCCCTTGGCGCGCACTGGCTCTCCTCTGCACGAGGTTGCGGATGTGTCCCGGTTCTCCCCACCCACTTCCTGTCTCTACCCCAAAGCATGCTGGAAAACGTAGTCCAAAAGTGTCTTGTATTGGTTTACATTGCGCTCGTCTCCCCGTGGTGGCCAGAAACGAGTAATTACAGCAGCAGAATTTAAACCAGCGCTACACAAGTTTTTATAAAGCGCTAACAAGTTCCGTAGTGTTGTACAATGGGAGAGACAGAATAACAATTATACATACAAGTTAAACACACAGAACAGTAGGAGAGAGGAACCTGCTCAAGAGCTTGCAATCAAAGAGGAAAGGGGTGACACACTAGGTGAGGGTACATAGAGAACATGAAATATTGCGATAGGTTTCTCTGAAGTATTCTGTTTTCAGAGACTTCTTGAAGGGCCAGAGAGATGGGGAGAGTCTAATGTTGCGGGGAGGGAGTTCCATAGAAAGGGGGCAGCTTGGGAGAAGTCCTGAAGGCGAGAGTTGGGGTGCGGATACGAGAAACCGACAGCATCAGATCATTGGCAGAACAAAGTGGCCGGGAGGAGATGTAGGCAGGGGCGCAGTTATGGAGAGCTTGGATAAGTGACTTTAACGCACGCCCAACAAATGACTTTCCTTCTGCTAAACCCATGATAAATACGTTATTAGTTTGCACAAGCTTACTGTACTTTTCAAATCCTATACTTAACATGGAGAGCGCAATCAGTAATTAGCGTTAGGATAAATAAGGTATTACAAAGTCCTAGCATTAATTACTGCAGTAATTGACAAGCCAAAAATTTAGTGACACCTAAAAGTTGGTGCTAACTGATTCCACTTTTGCAGAATCATTTAGCACCCCCTAAAACCCCCTCTAATAAATCCAATACTCACCTCTCATCTGGCGACGAGACTGGTGGCCCACTCTCCTGCTTCTACTGTCCACGAGCAGAGTGAGACTGGGGACAAATAGTTCCCAGTCTCTCTCCGCGGTGCTGCGCGATTTTGGGAGAGGAAGATCGCGCTGGCTCACAGTCCGTCAGCACAACTCTCCATGGAGTCCATAGGACTCCAGGTGGTGATACATGCAGCAGCACGGAAGCGCTATCAAGAGTATCATTATGGGTAGAGATGCGTTCTGGGGCAAGATGCTAAAGTAACGCCTGCCCTGGAATCAAATGCTAAAATGATGATGTTACAGGGAAACTTACAGGCACAGATTTTCCCTGTTAGCATCCTCGTTTTAGCGTTAGGGAGTGAATAGGGCCCAGTGACGGTGTTGCAATGATTCAAGCACAGCTCAGGGGCTGTCGAACTAAAGTAGACAACTTAAAGATAATAAATCAAATCAGCTTTTACAATGTGTGGTGTTTCTATAGCAGAAAACTTCAACATGCGTCACTCGGGTGTTAGTCATGTCACTCACTTAATTACATAAACTAAACAAATACAGGTTTTTTGGGCTGGAATACAGTAATTGTGCTGAAATGACCTCGAAACTTTTAAAACAAACTTACATTTTCAGAAAGACTAGAGACGCAACCCGACAGAAATGAGGGAACCAGGCACAATCCAACTGCAATAAGGCACCTTTATTAAGGGAACAAACAGCAATGACGGAGGTTATGCCAGGATCCATGGATCCTGTATGTCAAAAATGTCTGGCTTTTTGGGCTATGGGCTATGGGCTATGTGCAGGTGGGCTATGTGCAGACATCAGCAAATATCCTTATGAATACTGCCTGGTTTTGGTTCAGCACTCCACCCTCCACACTATTTATGGTGTCCTTGAGAATCTATAGAGGGCAGTCAGTAATAAAAGTCCATGGGTTAAGTACCAAAAGAGAGGCTTTTTGATGCACCCATTGGCTTAACATAACATTGAATATAACCAAATTCCCATGTATTTGTTCAGCAGTTATGCATATATATACAGTTGTGTTCAAAATTATTCAACCCCCACTGAAATTGAGTGTTTTGGCCAGTTTGACAATGATTTTGATCATTCAGTCATCTTGCTTACAATTAAATCAAAGAGGCACGTGTAGGTCAGACAAATATAACATAACATTTATAATGAAATAACCACAAATGTCTTTTCTGTGCTCACATCATTATCAGTTTTATTCAACCCCCAAGTGACATTCAATCTTAGTATTTAGTACAACATCCTTTTACAGTTATAACAGCTTTTAAACGTGAAGCATAGCTTGACACAAGTGTCTTGCAGCGATCTACGGGTATCTTCGCCCATTCGTCATGGGCAAAAGCCTCCAGTTCAGTCACATTCTTAGGCTTGCGCACTGCAACTGCTTTCTTTAAGTCCCACCAGAGGTTCTTAATCGGATTTAAGTCAGGTGACTGCGATGGCCACTCCAAAATGTTTCAGCCTTTAATCTGCAACCATGCTCTAGTGGACTTTGAGGTATGCTTGGGATCATTGTCCTGTTGAAAGGTCCAACGTCTCCCAAGCCTCAGGTTTGTGACGGACTGCATCGCATTGTCATCCAATATCTCCTGGTACTGAAGCGAATTCTTGGTACCTTGCACACGCTGAAGCTTCTCTGTACCTGCAGAAGCAAAACAGCCCCAAAGCATGATTGACCCCCCCACCATGCTTCACAGTAGGCAAGGTGTTCTTTTCTTCATAGGCCTTGTTCTTCCTCCTCCAAACATAGCGTTGATCCATGGGCCCAAACAGTTCTAATTTTGTTTCATCAGTCCACAGAACACTATCCCAAAACTTCTGTGGTTTGTCCACATGACATTTGGCATACTGCAGTCGACTCTTCTTATTCTATGGAGACAGCAAGGGGGTGCGCCTGGGAGTTCTGGCATGGAGGCCTTCATTACACAGTGTGCGCCGTATTGTCTGAGCTGAAACTTCAGTACCCACATCTGACAAATCTTTTCTCAGTTCCTCAGCAGTCACATGGGGACTTTTCTCCACTCTACGCTTCAGGTAGCGCACAGCAGTCGAAGTCAGCATCTTCTTTCTGCCACAACCAGGTAGCGTTTCAACAGTGCCCTTTGCCTTGAATTTGCGAATGATGCTTCCTATGGTCTCTCTTGGTATGTTTAACATCTTTGCAATCTTCTTATAGCCATTGCCCTTCCTGTGAAGAGTAATCACCTCTTCTCTTGTCTTCCTGGACCATTCTCTTGACTTCACCATGTTTGTAACCACACCAGTAAATGTCTAGAAGGAGCTGAGTATCACAGTCATTTTAAAGCTGCCTAATTGGTGCTTATTATGCTTTATTGCTGCTCCGTGACATCCACAGGTGTTTTCAATACCTGATTGAAAACACTTGAATGAACCTCTGTTCTTCAGAGTGGTAGTCTTTAAGGGGTTGAATAATTGTGTCAATGAAGAATTCACAAAAGAAACATTTACTACTGTATTACAAAACCAATTGATGTCATTTTAGTTGCATATGGTTCTTTAAAAAGTCCTTGTAGGATTTCATTCTGAATACAATTACAAATGTACACTAAATTCCCTAAAACCCTTTACAGCATTGGGGGTTGAATAATTTTGAACACAACTGTATATATCCTTGAAATATTATACCTTTTTGGTTTTATTGTCCAATGGGTGTCCTGAACAGTGTTTCCCAAAACCTATTATTTCTGTTTCAAATCAATGGGTGCTAGGAGAACTGGTAAGCAACAAGGAAGGTAACCGCATAAACATTAATTGTAACCATGAACCTTGAATCAATTTATTGATTGATAGAAAAAGACTAATTTCTGACCAGAATGTAGAATACTGTGTCACTTCAATGGTTCTCAAACCAACAGGCTATTAAGCAGACCAATTTGGCTTGGGAAGAAAAATCAGCGTATGAAATACCAAACGGAGAATAAAGGAATCTTTAACTTGACCCAGGATATACTTAAAAACGAGAGAAATCTCAATGTATCCTTCCTGGCAAAATACTTTATAAATAAATAAATAAATGTATGCTTCCATAAGAATTTGAAGTATTGAAAACTCATGTAGTATTGTCTCGCTCTCTTTTAAAGCCTTAATGGAAACTGGAGGGAGCATGCTGTATGTTATGGACTTTAACCATCTTGCGTGTAGGTTCCCTTTCAGGGGAAATGTACAAACGATCTCTTTGATATAGAATATGTGGCTTAATATTTAAGAGAGATATCTTTGCTCAAATATCCCGTGGGTTACTACATATAACAGAAAGTTGACCAGATGACCACCCTGTCTCTAAATAGTTCACTAGCAGAACCGACTAATTGGTGCTATTCATCTCCATTTCAAAAGCATTCACAGCTGGGTTCATAGATAGACCAGGCTGGGGATACAGTTTATAAGGCATAGTGCCACCCATAATAGCATTAGTAGCTATCCATTGTCTGCTGTGAATGTGAGCAACAAGCATTTTATCTGCTTTCAAGATGTCTGACAAATGACAATACCACATCCAACCCAACAAAAAAGTAAGAGTAATAAAAAAACCATCTCATCCTCCAGTCCAAAACTCTTCAGACCTTCTCTCTTTTATGAGTGAATGCTACTAAAATACTTTAAAACCTTGGAAAGTGGGGTGAAGTATCACCAAGACCAAAGGATTTAAAAAAGTAAATATTGTTTTTATTATATAAATATAACCAATGTTACATAATATGTTGATTTTTGCTTATTTTTTTTTAATCATGGTTTTAAGAGAAAACAATTATGAAATAGAAGAACTGTTTATATTCCAAAATTTGCTAGTGCTTGAAAAAAAAAGTTCTATCCTCTTGAATACCAGACATTTCATTGTTAGGCTGGCCATTTGGAATGTGTGGATGACTATCAAAGGATCTGAAGCTAAGGAAGAGAATAATAGGCTTAGCCATGCAACAGTGGGTGTGAGTAATAGAAACTCTGGCATAGCCTTAGACTATAATACACATGCCTCATATGATGCTTTATAACGGGGTGATAATCGGAAAACATTTTTATGTTGGAGGTTTTGAACAAAAAAAATCAAATTAAATAACAAACGACCATTAAATATAACGCGTGTCGGCCCTAACACACTACATTACTCAGCGTTTTGCAACAAATTTTGTTTTCTTTGTTCTTTTCAAGTATTTGGGACAATTTACCTTGAAACATGTAACGAAAAAGAAAAAGAGTATATACAGCCCAAGCAAAAAAAATACCTACTACAGCAATTTAATGGATTTATAGTTTATTTTCTCAAATCTAATTCAAAATAGGAATTGTTGCTTGAAGAATAAACCATTAACGTCTTCATGCCGTAGTCAATTTTTTAAAATTAACAATTGCCAGAGCTACTTTTATATGACCAAGAAGAAAATAATTTTGCGATAAAATATTCTATTATTCGATTGGTGCGAAGAGTAACTGGGAATATGTTTAATTAACCAGGTCTAAGGGAAACATATTTGAAAAGAAAAAAAGACATAGCTGATACAGAAAATAACAGAATTTTCTTTTTTTTCTTAATGAAAATGGGGTGCACTACAATAGAAAAAAGAATATATAATCATAGCGTTACACTGTATGAGAATAGGAACAGAAACACCTGCTTAAAATATGCTCACAGAAAAAAACAATCATATATGCCCAGCTCATTAATACTCAGCTTCCTTTTCCCTCCAGTCCTCTCTGTTGCTGCTGGGCTCCACTCTCAGTACCACCAGACAGTCTCAGGACAGCCTCAGATCCTCCACGTGTGTATATGACATCGGTGGCTATGCTCACAAATAGAAAGCTGTCACAAAGATGGAAAATATAAATTTATTCAAACAAGAAAAAAGTTATAAAAACATGGGGATTTCTGTTACCTGACGCGTTTCATCCAATGGACTTTATCAAGGATGAAACGCGTCGGATAACATATATTTTTTTCTATTGTAGCGCACCCCCATTTTCATTATTTATGTCTATTATGGTATTTTGATGAAGGGAAGGAGCCGTCAAGAGGAACACTACAGAGGATATATATACTGTATATTATTGTCTATTTGATATATACAGTTCTTCCAATTTTTTGTATCCTTTGTAGCCCAGCTATTGCTTTTATATTTCTTTTTAACCTTGACCGTTCTAGTTATAATTTGTAATATTATAGTTTTCAATTGTTCTGACATCATTTCACAACTCTCAATTTGGGGCTCGATTTAATCCTACTAGACAAATTTCGAAAAAAATATAGGCTGCTCGCGGACGGTATATTTGTCAAAATATCGGCTGATTCAGTTTAAAAAATTCCTTCCTGAGCTGATATTAGAAAAGTGCTGCTGGTCCGAAGAAAATTTGGCTGAAAAAAGTGCCTGAAAACCCTTATTATCACCCAGCACCATTCAACACGTCTCTGAGAAAAATCCTATGTTAAAAAAAAGATTTCAGTGTAGTTACTTCTTAATTTCTTCCTGAAAATCCATTCATCAACACTTTTCAGCATTTGCAATTATTTTGGAAACTGGCGTACCAATAAATTTGAATTGAATCTCTATTAAGCCGTTAATTCCATTGAAAAGTATAGCCATGAGAGATGATATTTGATTTAATAATGGGGCAATTAAAATGCAAGTAAACTCGAATTTGAATCTCCCAAACTCCAATATGTCCGAAATAAGTCTGAAACTATTCTGATTTCAGCTATAGGGCCAAATGAAATCGAGGCCTTAGTGATTACAAAAATATGTAAATTTCCTGCTGTTAACTAATGGTTACAAATGTAGCATAAAGCACATTATACTCATTTATTATTAGCAATTAATTAGTTAATTGGTTAATTGTATATAATTAGAATTTTAAGATATTTTAAAATTGACATTACAATGCATGGCCTGTAAAATAACACCATAAGACGCAATATTTCTGTTTTATTCGTATGGTCTTTGGGTTTGTTGGCTAAGATTTAACATATCCAACCCATCTGGATTTAGAACATATGGCTCCATGGTTCATGGATTGTGGAAATTAGTGATGTAACAACATTCAGAGTTGTACCAAATATAGTGCTATATTGCGCTATGGCTGTATGGCTTCAGCTGCCATTGCTTAGGCCTATGCAAGGTCAGGCTTCTCCTTGGTGCAACACTATGGACTGCTGGAGAGAAACAGAACTGCTTCACAGTCTCCAGCAGAGTTACTTATTACACCCTGGCCTTCTTCACCTGCCCCACCGGCTGGGTGGAGTAGAAGTAACATCACTGCTCTATAACCGTGGAGACCGTGGAGACACAGTTTCGAATCCCAGCAAGAGCACCTCTCCAGTAAGTGTCCTTGGGCAAGACACCCAACGGTACATACTCGCCACCCAGGACATACTTGAAAAGGAGAGAAATCTCAATGTATCCTTCCTGGTAGAATACTTTCTCAAAACAAAAAAAATACAGCTTAGGATTCCTTTTTTTTGGCATTTTATAGGTTTCTGCTGGACCGTAACGTGAGAAGTTGTCACAAAGGTTGATTTTTTTTATCAATTTGAGATCTATTACACGTTGTAGAAGATTTGTTTCCGTAAATGACTTGAAATTCCATATTTCAATATATTTATTCACGCACATGTAGACTTACTGGAGAAAAGGCCCTTATATGGGGTGTTTTTACTCTCTTTATGTTTTAATTGCTTAACTGGATTAAGGAATGGGAACAAGGGTTCTCTATTACAAAGTTCTCATTTAATCCTTATTCACACTCAGTTTATCAAATGAAACCAGACAAGATGGATGCAGATGCTTTTCAAGATGGACATCATGTGTGAAATCTGAAGACAACAGATTGTATGAGGTGCAGGCCATGACTTGTCACGTCAAGTCGCCTCAGCTTCAGCTGCCATTGCTTAGGCCTCTGCAAGGTCAGGCTTCTCCTTGGTGCAACACTATGGACTGCTGCAGAGAAACAGAACTGCTACACAGTCTCCAGCAGAGTTACTTATTACACCCTGGCCTTCTTCACCTGCCCCAGCCATTCAAAATAACATCACACCATAAAATATTCATGAACAGCCAATGCTCCAGCTATGGGCTCGCTTCTGCAGGTGGCCGTCACATCAGTAATTGCCCGATACTTCCCTCCACAGCGTAAAATTGTTTTCATTATGTGTCATGCACACAGTGCCAAGTAAATCCCTCTTGAGTGCTTTCCCAAGAGCCGAAGGGAGGTGGGTACTTAACTTAAACAGGCGCTTTTGGCTTACATGGAGGGGGGGGGAGAAGGAAGCAGAAAGCTCATCATTAACTTCACTTCTTACGGCAACAAAAAGGAAGAAGATAATGCAAAAGACTCATAAAGATTATCCAAAATGTCTCAGTTACTCGAACTAGTGTTAAGGGCTTTAGCTGTCCTTATGATACTTAAAGCTACTTCAGCCAAAGAGAAGGCAATAACTTTCCACCTCACTGGAGTTCCCATGGTAGGCCGTGCAAGGCTATAAGCAGGTTTCGGCAATAAACTGCTGCATTGTAAGGCAATAATGCACAGTCAGGTCCCCCCATTTTGTGTCAAGGGTGCCTTTTTCTTCCCCTCCTGTGGTGGACTAATCACAGTTCCACTTTGTTTAATTGGGCTGTAAGAGAAATATATTTCGGAAAGTCATTTGACTCCCTGTAAATGAATGTGGACTTCCATAGGCAAGAGGTCTAGGGCACTATAATATCGTGTTAGTATCTTATACATAGTTAAAAATAATATATACACATATATAGTTTTAGATAGATATATATATATCGAAAAATAGTGGAGGGAGCCACTCAAGGACTTCTCTAAAAAAAACAAAATTTATTGGTGTTACATTAAAAAACCCACATTTTGGCCTCCTTGATAAAGGCCTTTAGGGGCCGAAACGTAGTTTTTTTAATGTAACACCAATAAATTTCATTTTTTTCAGAGAAGTCATCGGGTGCCTCCCTCCACTATTTTTTGATACATATGCTTATTTCACAGGGGAGTTAAGGACCGGGGCAAGCAATAACTTGATCTTTTGGGGGGCCCCTTGGGGGTTTGCCACCCGCGGGATACGAGTGCCCGGGCTTTTCATTATTTTATATATATATATATATATATATACCTGAGGAAGGGAGTATCACTCTTGAAAGCTTGTCTTTTAAATGTAACGTTAGTCCAATAAAAAAGGTATCACTACGTTCTACTATACTTGTAATTTTGGCATCTGGACCAACACGGCCTATCGAATTTATATATATATATATATATATATATATATATAAAACACCAGGAAAGAGTACCCCCTATCAATGACCATATGGTATATATAAATTTTGCTGAAGAGCGAAAGCTACCAAAAAAATATTTTAGGTCCACGGCAGATGTCTGTCTTAGGGCAAATCTTTTAACATGGACAAAGGTTCACCCACCAAATGTAGAGATAAAAAAAAAGAAAAGAAAAGGGACTTTTCCTACAAAGTATTGTAAATTATGGCTCCAGGGTCACGAACTCAAGGGGGTAGGGCGGGGAAGCATTTATCAATCAAATGTGTTTTCCAAGTTTGACAAAACTGAGCCACAAAACAAGCGATTAGGAAAAGGCTCGGCATTCATTATTTCTGGGGCTGCACGCTTTTTGTTTTGGTGTTTCTCTTCAGTGTTGTGATCCACATTTACTATCTGAGCACAACAGTACGAGTCTTAGCCATACTTCAAGTATTTTCCCCATCATTATGGAACGAAGTTGGGAATTACAATAAAAAATGCCATTATATCGACGCGTTCTCTCATTTCAAACAAAACGAACCAAATAGAGATTATAAAAACCAAAACGGGAAATGTTCTTTTTGATCTCCGCTCTCTCACAATGCCACTTTTTATTGGAAAAGTATACTCCATCGACTTCTTTCCCAACTGACTTTGTCAATTTTGGGCTAAATCAGTAACCCCTTTGTTTGTTTGGTATGCAAAGCAATTATTTGGAAATGGCCCCGCAATGCTTCATCGCTCATCTTTGGTCGGGTACTGGGAGAGAAGAGGGCAATTCTCCATTGTTCATATTTTTGTATTCCTTTTAATTAGAAAAAGTCATGCGTCTGTACGGAGATTTCAGGAGGAGGAAAGGGTGCTTATTAAAACAAAATGCATTCTAAATACATGTCTCTGGATCCGAGCAATAGTTCTTTTTTTCCCCCGGAAAATATATAATGTGTCAGACGGCCATGCAACATTGGGCCTTTTGTGAACGGAACAAGAAAGCGTTTCAAAGTGAGAAGCACTCCTTGCTAGACTGTAGCATTATGCTTAGCCGCGCTCTGAGTGAAAGGCGTCTTTTAAACGTTAGGTATATCATTGCCAAAAGGAGCTAAATAGTTCTGTCAGCATTTTAAGAAGGGATAGATCCCCCCCCCCTTTTTTTTCCACCCCTCTACCCTTCTTTCCCGAAACGCCATTCTGGACAGCTGTTGGTGACTTACCAAACTTTTCATATGGATATGTATGTTAATGACAAGCAATGAAGTGGACATTGAGAGCCCCAAACACAGACCAATCTCTTCAACACACATCAAAAGCCTTCACAAAAGGAGCAGTAAAAGAGGCAGCAATAGTGGAGCCTTCACTTTTGTACACTGAATTAGTTCTGCAAGCAATGAAACTGATCTTTTCTCCTTGCCAGAAAAGTCCGGTGATTTTTGTAAGTGCTCATTAGCACAAGAGGCATTTGTGAAGATAATTAACTGATGCTGATACCACTGGTTGTCACAACAGAGCTGAAGAGACATATGCACATTAATAGCATAGCAGAGTCCAAAAGATGATGGGTTTAAGAGCTTACTCTCTAATCACACTTTAACGTGCCATCAAGTGAGTGTGACACAACATTAAATAGGTTGAAATAGTGTATTAGTATAATAGCGGATGTATAGCTCAATAGATTGTAGCAGTAGTATGTGCTAGTAGTAATAATAATAATATTAAGTCATGCAGATAGATAGGTAGCTGGATAGATACTAAAGCCATCTAGATACACGATGGAAGACAATAGATAGATAGATAAAAGATGTTAGACAGATAAATAGAAAGACATAATGGAAAAAAGAATAAAGAAAGATAAATAGATGACCAAAGATACTACATATATATATATATATATATATATATATATATATATACTGTATATAGCTAAATAGATAAATCGTAGAAGATGCTCTTTCATTCGGCGCCCTTCGATGAGCTCAATTAGCCAACCCTGTGGTAAATTCACAGCATTAACCGCAGGGTCCCCTAAGTGCGCCGAATTTATCTGTCGAACATGCCAATAAACCCGCTGAACGTAGCCGCAAACCGCCAAACACATCTGATATACTGTCGAAAAACCACCGAACACCTCTGAAAAACCAACGAACACATCTGATAAACCGCCAAAAAAACAATGAACGCATCCGATAAAACGCCGAACGCAGTAGCAATCCACTGAACGCAGCCGACGATCCGACAAATAGACTGCCGAACACCTCCGGTCAGCTGCTGAACACTGGTGAAAAAAGCGAACCACCCGCCGAAGAGGGGTAAAAAAAAACCACACAATTTTTAAAAGGCGTTTTAAACAAAAATAATGCATGAAAAGTGCATGGAAATAAAATATAAGGTCCTGTGAATAATAATAAAAAGGTCTGTTACAGAATTGGAAAAAAATAGGCATTTAAAAAAATCGGAATAAAATATTTCACTGAAAGAAGCCTAAAAAATAAATTAATAAAATAACTTTTTACTGCAAATGAAAAGAATAAACGGTTGAATAAATTTTTAAAAAAAAGGGGGAATTTGTTTTACATTGAAACCAATGGGATTTTCCTGCTTAAAGTTGTCGAACGAAACCACTGAAAATCTGGACATTTGGCCAACTTTTCGGGGCTGTTCGGCGTTCTCTCAATATATTAACCATTACCAATATTTGGCGCATTGCCAGCTTTTTGAATAGCTGAATTGCCACGAAATTGCACCATATGGTTAAATTCACCGTTCAGTGCAATTCGGTGGCCAATTCCCACTCTCTTTGAATAACCCCTTATCAGTAAGGTGGATTTTTCAGGGTGGATACCGTTGATATTTGATAATGAACTTCTATAGATGTCTTTCATAAAAAAATAGAAAATAGCAAAATAAGGACGGACACAACAGAGTCATATTTATTAGTACCTTTAAGGATAGGCATAGCTTTAGACATAAGATTAAGGGTAGACTTCCCATTAGGATAGGTTTAGTGGTATGGTCAGCTTTTGGGATAAGACAGAGGTAAATATACAGGGTAATTCAAAGAGATCCAAATTGCTTGAGAAAGGTAACCGAACGCTGAAAATCAGCGTTCGGTTGCCTTTCTTGGCCATTCGGCTATCCAGAGAGCAGGCAATTCGCCAAATCCTGGCAAATTGCCTGCACATACAGCGCCTGTTCGGTGCCTGTTCGAGGGCAGTGAAATCCCCATAAAAAAGCACTGCTTCGGCTACTCAGAGAACACAAACCAGCAGTGAAAGGTTCCCGAAATGCCCTGCCATTCGGTGGTTTAATTCGGCAAGTTTATTCAGGAGAATCCCATAGGCTTCAATGTTAAAAATATTCCCGTTTTAATTCAATATCTAATAAACCGTTCATTATAAAATTCTGCAGTAAAGAGTCTCTTTATTTATAGATTTTTTGGATATTTTAAGCATTTTTCATATATTTTTTTTTTAAAAGTGCGATTTTTTTTTTTAAGTTTACTTATTTTTTCTGTAACAGGCAGGCAGCCCTCTTTATTATCATTCCCTGGACCTCATATGCAAAGTTCAGACATTTTCGCTCAGTAGTTTCTTTGCAAACAGCGTTTCACTTTTCAATCATTCATGCAAACTGTTTTCCTAATTTATTCAATTCGCTCTGTCTGCGGTGTCGGCTTTTTCCGGCGGCTTCGCTGCCTGTGATCGGCTCCTGCTCGGGTTTTTCTGGCGTCTTCGACGGGTTAATCCAGATGTTTTTGCGGGTTTTCGGGGTGCATTCGCCGGGTTTTGCAGTTCGTTTTTGTCGGGTTTGCGGCAGCTTTTCCCTGCAATTCGGGGACCCTGTGGTGTTGGCTGAATACACTGCAGGGTCACCGAAATGGGATCGGCAAAAGGAACCGAATTGAAGAGAACGAAAAGTCACCGAACGTGCGGTGACTATTCGAATCTCTTTGAATTACCCTGTAAGTGTAAGTACAGTTGTATGTACAGTAACAGTTGTATGTACAGTTGTACGGCACATAAGAATTATTCTCTACATCATTGATCTCTTGTATACCTACTTGTATGATGAGGAACTACTGTATGTTTGCTCTTCAGGCATATCTGATAGACTTCTGTGATGCTGTTAGGACAGGATAAGTATGCAGCCTAATTTTGATGATTTGGACGCTAGTGAATTCCAAGTTGCTGAGGCATTGAAGCAAATAGTTTCTGAAATATTTTTTTAAAAAGGATACGAATATACTAGGATTGATTTGGATTCATTGAGATAACAAAAACAAATTGCACTCACTGCAACCCTAACCCCAATTGCAAAAAAAGCAAAAATAGTAGCCTTATCCCAAGAAGTAACCCTAACCCTAAAATCAACCCTAAAACCAACCCTAAAGGTAATCCTAACCCTAACAGTAACCCTAACCCCAACTGTAAAAGTAACCCTAACCCTAAAATCAACCCTAAAATCAGCCCTAAAGGTAATCCTAACCCTAACAGTAACCCTAACCCCAACTGTAAAAGTAACCCTAATCCTCAACCTAAAAGTATCTCTAACTTTAGTCTTAACCCTGAGAGTAATCCTAATCCTAAAAGTAACGCTAAAATAATGCTAAACCGAATCCTAAAGCTGGGTTCACACCTGCACTTTTTTTGACGCACGTATCGCGCAAAAGTAAAAAATGCGTGAACGCCCATTGCAGTTCGTTCAGCTGCAGTCTATAGGCTGCGAATGTGCTGAAATATGTCCCAAAGTAAGCTCCTGTACTTCTTTGGGCGTAGGACTTTTACAGTGCGTTCCTACGTGCTGTAAAACACCCAAGTGTGAATGGGCCCCATAGGAAATCATGGGATTTCTGTGTTTAGGTGTTTTACAGCACACAGGAACACGCTGTAAAACGCCCAGGTGCGAACGGGCTCTAACTGTAAGGCTCGGGTCAGACGAGCACATTCTGTGCAGACTGTGCGTCCGTGCACAATGGACGTACTTTCTGACTGACGACAAGGTAGTGGCCACACGGTCCGTTTTTTTGACTCACGTTTTTTTTGACTGATGTAGATGGGAAATAAAATTAATATGAAAAAACATTTTATCCATTAAAAATGCTGGACGTCAAAAATGCAGTGACGTCTGACTTCGTTCCATCACTCACACACAAAGCTATGCGGACGTTGCAGACGTAGCGCACTCTGTGCATCCGTTCTAGTGGATTTACGTTCTTGCCTAACCTGCGTCCATTTGCCGCATCCGTTGTGCGTCCGCAGTTCTGTGCGGACGTACTTTGTGTGTGAGGCTCCATTGGTCATAATTATATGATATTACAGACGTTAAAATGTGTGGCAACATGGACGTGATCAGAGCGCACGTCTGACGCGAGCCTAAGTCTAAAGTAGCCCTAACCCTAATCTTAACCATAACCTAAATGCAAACTAACCCACTAAATCTAACCCTAACACTAAAAGGTTTCAAGGTATAGAGTGAAGGTAGTATCTAGGGTTTGTAGAGGAAAATAAGAAGTAAAGAGGGCATTATATAGGGGGTAGAGGCGAGTTTAGAAGGATTTTTCCCAACCTGATCCAATATTTTGAATTGTAAATTTCCGAATCTAAAATATTTGCATTTTGAAATTTTTGAATTCAGTTCGAACTGAAATTTTTGGCCGGGCACATACACTATATTGCCAAAAGTATTCGCTCACCCATCCATATGCGAGTCAAGGCAGGTGAGCGAATACGTTTGGCCATATAGTGTATCTGACTTATCAAATTATCTTCCACAAAATGTAATTATTTAAACACGTAACGTTTCACATGTACTAGACAAGCATTTTAGATTAAGAATATCGAGCAATGCGTTTTATATCACTGCCTACCCTCCAGGAAAATGTTCCGAATTTTATTAATCGTGAGTTTTGGTGAGATGTACAAACAAATACAGTCAGGTTCAGAAATATTGGGACATCGACACAATTCTAACATCTTTGGCTCTATACACCACCACAATGGAGTTGGAATGAAACAAACACAATGTGCTTTAACTGC
Source organism: Leptobrachium leishanense (assembly GCA_009667805.1). Classification (NCBI taxonomy): domain Eukaryota; kingdom Metazoa; phylum Chordata; class Amphibia; order Anura; family Megophryidae; genus Leptobrachium; species Leptobrachium leishanense. Next base: position 274,927,777 of record CM019067.1, read on the forward strand.
AGACTGTCAGCTTTAATTTGAGGGTATGTACATCCAACTCAGGTGAACGGTGTAGGACAGGGGTCTCAAACTCAAATTACCTGAGGGCCACTAGACAAGTTTTCATTTTCCATGGGGGCCGCATGCAAAATTTGAAACTTGTTTTTATTTTATTTATTAAACTGTTTTCTTTTAAAGCAAAGTGTTTTTACTTCAGAACATCTTCTTGTATTTTTGGTACTCTTCTGGTGAATTTTTTATTTTATTCTGTAACAGACCTTTTCCCTTTCTCTCCATTCTCCTGTCCCTCTGTCCTTCTGTGTCTCTCCCTCTGTCACTCTGTCTCCATCCCTCTGTCACTGTCTCCATCCCTCTGTCACTGTCTCCATCCCTCTGTCTCCTATCCATCAGTCCATGTCTCTGTGTCTCCATCAGTCCTTGTCACACTCTGTCTCCATCAGTTTGTGTCTCCAGTCCCTGTCACTCTCCCTCTGTCTCCAGTCCCTGTCACTCTCCCTGTCTCCAGTCCCTGTCACTCTCCCTGTCTCCATTCCCTGTCACTCTCCCTGTCTCCAGTTTGTATGTCTGTCTCCAGTCCCTGTCACTCTCCCTCTGTCTCCAGTTTGTGTGTCTCTGTTCCAGTCCCTGTCACTCTCCCTCTGTCTCCAGTTTGTATGTCTGTCTCCAGTCCCTGTCACTCTCCCTCTGTCTCCAGTTTGTGTGTCTCTGTTCCAGTCCGTCACTCTCCCTCTGTCTCCAGTCCCTGTCACTCTCCCTTTGTGTCCAGTTTGTGTGTCTGTCTCCAGTCCCTGTCACCAGTTTGTGTTTCTCTGTCTCCAGTCCCTGTCACCCTGTCTCTAGTCCCTCTCACTCTCTCTGTCTCCAGTTCCTGTCACTCTCCCTCTGTCTCCAGTTTGTGTGTCTCTGTCTCCAGTCCGTCACCAGTTTGTGTGTCTCTGTCTCCAGTCCCTGTCACCAGTGTGTCTGTGTCTCCAGTCCCTGTCACTCTCCCTCTATCTCCAGTTTGTGTGACTGTCTCCAGTGTGTCTGTGTCTCCAGTCCCTGTCAGTCTCCCTCTATCTCCAGTTTGTGTGACTGTCTCCAGTCCCTGTCACCAGTTTGTGTGTCTGTGTCTCCAGTCCCTGTCACTCTCCCTCTGTCTCCAGTCCCTGTCACCAGTTTGTGTTTCTCTGTCTCCAGTCCCTGTCACTCTGTCTCCAGTCCCTGTCACTCTCCCTCTGTCTCCAGTTTGTGTGTCTCTGTCTGCAGTCCCTGTCTCCACCTTCTCTTTTTTCTGTTTTTTTCCCTCCTCGGTGTTCTGCTAAATCCTAACCCCCTAATCAGCCTTTCTTCTCCCCCCTCCCCACATCACTCTACTCACCAGGTTTCCCATTGCATGCTTGCCTGCGGAGGCCTCTGTGTGCAGAGAGCCGGTAGGAAGGGGGCGGAGCCAACACACAGGACATGTGTGTCTCCTGTAGCAGCTTCACGAATCACTGTGTGGCTCTTCTGCCTGCTCTGCTCTTCCCTTCCAGATTTCACCGCGGCCCGAACAGACAGCCGCAGCAGTGGACCGTGCAAGGGTCCCTCACGGACACCTTGCTGATCCCTGTATTCTGCAGGCCATTTGTAACCAGTCCGCGGGCCACAAATGGCCCGCGGGCCGGTACTTTGAGACCCCTGGTGTAGGACTTACTGCAGTTTGCAGATGTGCCTCCCACTTGTTAAGGGACCAAAAGTAATGGGACAGAATAATAATCATAAATCAAACTTTTCCTTCTTAATACTTGGTTGCAAATCCTTTGCAATCAATCACAGCCTGAAGTCTGGAATGCATAGACATCACCAGACGCTGGGTTTCATCCCTGGTGATGCTCTGCCAGGCCTTTACTGCAACTGTCTTCAGTTCCTGCATGTTCTTGGGGCATTTTCCCTTCAGTTTTGTCTTCAGCAAGTGAAATGCATGCTCAATGGGATTCAGGTCAGGTGATTGACTTGGCCATTGCATAACATTCCACTTCTGTCCCTTCAAAAACTCTTTGGTTGCTTTTGCAGTATGCTTTGAGTCATTGTCCATCTGCACTGTGAAGCGCCGTCCAATGAGTTCTGCAGCATTTGGCTGAATGTGAGCAGATAATATTGCCCGAGACACTTCAGAATTCATCCTGCTGCTTTTGTCAGCAGTCACATCATCAATAAATACAAGAGAACCAGTTCCATTGGCAGCCATACATGCCCACGCCATGACACTACCACCATCATGTTTCACTGATGAGGTGGTATGCTTAGGATCATGAGCAGTTCCTTTCCTTCTCCATACTCTTCTCTTCCCATAACTCTGGTACAAGTTGATCTTGGTCTCATCTGTCCATAGGATCTTGTTCCAGAACTGTGAAGGCTTTGTTAGGTGTTGTTCGGCAAACTCTAATCTGGCCTTCCTGTTTTTGAGGCTCACCAATGGTTTACATCTTGTGGTGAACCCTCTGTATTCACTCTGGTGAAGTCTTCTCTTGATTGTTGACTTTGACACACATACACCTACCTCCTGGAGAGTGTTCTTGATCTGGCCAACTGTTGTGAAGAGTGTTTTCTTCACCAGGGAAATAATTATTCGGTCATCCACCACAGTTGTTTTCCGTCGTCTCCCGGGTCTTTTGGTGTCGCTGAGCTCACCGGTGCGTTCCTTCTTTTTGAGAATGTTCCAAACAGTTGTTTTGGCCACGCCTAATGTTCTTGCTATCTCTCTGATTGGTTTGTTTTGTTTCTTCAGCCTAATGATGGCTTGCTTCACTGATAGTGACAGCTCTTTGGATCTCATCTTGAGAGTTGACAGCAACAGATTCCAAATGCAAATAGCACACTTGAAATGAACTCTGGGCCTTTTATCTGCACATTGTAATTGGGGTAATAAGGGAATATCACACACCTGGCCATGGAACAGCTGAGAAGCCAATTGTCCCATTACTTTTGGTCCCTTAACAAGTGGGATGCACATCTGCAAACTGCTGTAAGTCCTACACCGTTCACCTGAGTTGGATGTACATACCCTCAAATTAAAGCTGACAGTCTGCAGTTAAAGCACATTGTGTTTGTTTCATCCCAGCTCCATTGTGGTGGTGTATAGAGCCAAAGATGTTAGAATTGTGTCGATGTCCCAATATTTCTGGACCTGACTGTAGCAGCTGCCGAAGTAGACAAATATTAGAAAACCAAGGTGGTTATTCAGAGAGCACCGAAATGTCACCGACATTTCGGTGCTCTCTCGTTCCCTGCACTTCCCTGCACTTCGGAGAATCAAAGTTCCCCACCTTGCGATGAATTCAGCATTCACATCTGCAGGGTCCCTGGAATGCAGGGAAAACCCGGCGTAAACCTGCTGCAAGCCTGCCGAACACCCGCTGAAACTGCCGCAAAAAACACGATGAACACGTCGGAAAAAGCTGAAGAGACGCTGATCACAGCGCAGAGCAGCCGCCGTAAAAATCTGACAAGCGGACGAACAGGGAAAAAAAAAAAAAAACATTACGCTTGAAAGTGTGAAAATTTAAATGCTGTTTGCAAAAAACTACTGCACAAAAATGCCTGGAATTTACATATAAGGTCCTATGAATGATAATAAAAAGATCTGTTAAAGAAAAATAAAAAAACGCTTTTACAAAAAAAACGAAAAAAGTTTGCCGAAAAAATCCTGAAAAATGCCTTTAAGATCCTAAAAAAAATCAATAAATAAAGAAACTTTTTGCTGCAGAGTAAAATAATAAACGGTTTATTGCCTAGTTGAGTGCCTGTGTGTGTGCCTTATGCCATATAAATTAACAGAGGTTCATCTACAGCAGTGTTTCTCAACTGCGGTCCTCAAGTCCTCCTAACAGGCCAGGTTTTAAGGATCACCTTGGGTAAATGCAGACTGAATCCTGCAATCACTGAGCAGCAAATCATATCACCTGTGCTGTGCTTCACATATCTGGCGAACCTGACCTGTTAGGGGTACTTGAGAACTGGAGTTGAGAAACAATGATCTATATCACAACACCAGTGAAAGTTGAAAATAATAATGGTACAAAACTATCTTCGGAGCTGAAGACTTCCGACTTTTTCTGGTGGGAAGGTTAACCTGCAAAGTATCCGTAACTGGAGACAACAAGGCAAGAACTTGGTTTCGAAAACTGTCCAGTTTAAAGTCACTACAGAAATGCTCAGTCAGCACCTAGAAAAGATATATCATGTCATCAATTCTACTATCATTGGGACGGATGCATCAACTGGCCGAGAGAAATAGAAATTTTCACTGATTCGTCTTCTACGGCAATCTTTGCTTCATATCATCAAGGTAAGAAATGAGCTACCATAGGTAGGCTCTCTTTTTGGGCAGTTTGCATTGGTTTAAAGAAGAGTGAATTTAGGGAATAAAATGTTGGTCTTTTGCTTTTTAATTGTATGCTACCACGGACATTAAAATGTGCGGCAACACGGACGTGAACACTGCGCTCTTCTGACCCGAGCCTGAGTGTGACCTGCATAGAAGTGAATTTAGGCCACTGCACCCTGAACAAGGTCGTATTGCAAGTAGTACAGGAAATTGAAATGGTAATCCTCCCAGTTGGATGGTGCTGATATGATTATAACGTATTATATTACTGTAGACTTTCTACATAATATGCTAATATGGAATAATTAAAATCCATGCTTAATGCTACTTTCAAATGAAGTACATAAAAACAACGGATTTTGCCTATATCAAATGCCATCAGAACTCTATAGCAGTTAATGTTTCTTAAAACCTGAACGAGACCTGTTATGACGTTATCTGAGATGGTCACCATCTCATTTAATAGCATATTAATACACACTATCAATAACCTTCTCCAGAGTGGAGAAATCACATGCTTTGCTACAGTCTTCTTGGTAATAAAGGTTAAAATAGGGTATATAAACTTTTTTTTATTTTTTTTATGTGTTTGTCATGTTTTGGTTTGTCTCTTTCTGTTTTTCTCTGTCTGAGTCGATATCTTCGATATTCTTCGCTATCCAGCCTAGAAATTTGACCATGCAGAGTACAGCCCTACACAGGGAGCCTGGCTCATTTTAATGAAGTTGAGTAGAGGGCGCAATCTTTCAGGTTCGGGTTCGGGATCGGGATCCTCTGAGCCGTTTCTCCGTTCTGACTGAAAAATGTGGGGTTTTCTACCTGCTCATATATAGTATTTTTCTGTTATGTAGATTTGACTTTTTGTACTGAATCCCCATTTCTGAAAATAAAGAATTTAAAAAAGCAGGGTATATAACTACTTCTGTGAAGGTGTCTGTGTCACTGACATGATGCGGGGTGTCAGATGAGAGCCCAAACTGCAGGGGAAACATGTCACCGACAGGCAGGTACAGTGAAATCCAGGAGGTTTATTGTGGGTATGAGACACAGCAGGTAGAATACAGACTAGAAACATGAGGGCACGGCTGGGCACTGCCAGGAGAAAGGGGGCACAGCTGGATACTGGCAGGAACAAGGGGTGATCAGGAACATAGACAAGGAGACAAACAAACTGACAGGAAACACAATCCAGATAGCAGCATGACTAGAACCTCAATACCAAGGTAAGGTCCATAGTGAGACTTAAATAAAAGTTCTAGAGTGAGCAGGCTGGATGGAAAAAGTTGAGGCTTCCTTCAGGCTCGGCAAATGAAAAACCTGGACTGGATATTAAAGCAGGGCCAAGACATAGAAACATAGAAAAATATCGGCAGATAAGAACCTTTCGGCCCATCTAGTCTGTCCAATTACATGGATACTTTACCTGGATTTATCTTTTGTTTAGGATAGCCTTATGCCTATCCCATGCCTGCTTAAATTAAATTACTGTTTTGGCCTCTACCACTTCTACTGGAAGACTGTTCCATGTATCCACCACCCTCTCAGTAAAATAATGCTTCCTGATGTTACTTTTAAACCTTTGCCCCTCTAATCTAAGACTATGTCCTCTTGTTTTTCTATTTTGTTTCCGTTTAAATATACTCCCTTCCTCTACCTTGTGGATTCCCTTTACGTATTTAAATGTTTCTATCACATCTCCTCTGTCTCATCTTTATTCCAAGCTGTACATGTTAAGATCATTAAGTATTTCCTGGTAACTTTTCTCCTTCAAGCCGTACACCATTTTAGTAGCCCTTCTCTGAACTCTCTCTAAGATGTCTATATCCTTCTGGAGATACGGTCTCCAGTACTGCACACAGTACTCCAAGTGAGGTCTCACCAGTGCTCTGTACAGTGGCATGAGCACTTCCCTTTTCCTACTGCTAATACCTCTCCCTACACAACCAAGCATTCTGCCAGCATTTCCTGCTGCTCTATTACATTGACTACTTACCCTTAGATCCTCTGAAATAACAGGAAAGGTGCTACCTGCCAGGCTAGGTAACAGCAGAAGCAGCTCTAGCACGGGTCCCTTTGTGGTCCCTGAATGCTCCTGGGCAAGATCCTTACAGTCTATAATGATTCAGTCACCTTGGAAATATGTGATTTTTTTGGGCTGGATCTGTTGGGTCATGAATCCTAATAGACAGAAGAAATAAGATTTATGCCGCTGTGTTCTTGAAGGTCACCATTGCAAAGACTTGGAAAAGTGTCCATATTACTGAACATGACTAACCAAGCTTGAAGACACCATAACCAGTACTGTGCATTGTAGTGTTATCCATTTTTTGTTGCCTGTCACATAATTTTAAATTGGTTGACAGACTTCAATAGGTTCCTCTGGCACCCATAATTATTCTGCTCAGCATCAAATCCCTTCTTCACTATCCAGCCTAGAAATTTGACCATGCAGAGTACAACCCTACACAGGGAGCCTGGGTCATTTTAATTAAGTTGCGTAGAGGGCGCAATCTTTCAGGTTCGGGATCCCCTGAGCCGAAGAGGAGTAGCCAAGCAGGGCGAGGGAGAAAAAGTTAAGTAAAATAAACTAAAAATAGAAAAAAAAAAGGAAAAATAACCAAACCAATCTATTTTAATAGTGTTCCTTTAGGCCAGTGTTTCCCAACCGCGGTCCTCAGGTACCCCCAACAGGCCAGGTTTTAAGGATTACCTTGGGGAAATGCAGACTGACTCCTGCAATCACTGAGCAGCAAATCATATCAGCTGTGCTGTGCTTCAGATATCTGCAAACCTGACCTGCTGGGAGTACTTGAGGACCAAGGTCGGGAACCACTGCTTTAGGTCAATGTAAAAAAATAACAGACGCAAAATAGACAGAGAGTACACATGAGGAAACGCTGTACAATTGGGTCTTGTTTAGTGCTTGTTATGTAGGACTCGCAATAGCTCTGAACTTCTGTGTGATGTAGAAGACAAAAATGTGACAGTCTGAGGATCAAGCCCCGCAGTGACGCAGCAAGGGAAACCAATAGGAGCTTGGTACACACATTTTATTTTGCATAGCTTTCTAGATCGATTGAAATCAATCCAATATGTATTTCAAGATGTGAGTGACGGTGTTTAAGAGATTATTTCTTGGCTGTGTGTTTTGATTTATGCAAGACTGTTGCTATTGTCAGTTTTATTATTACTAAACAAAATAGCTTTTACTTCATTACAGGTAATTCTTTCCATTCTCTCATCTGGATTACTCGAGGAAAAAAAAAACAGCTTTATTTTAGATAACATAAAAATAATTCCAGCTTCAATTAAATTTTACAATACGCATTTTGTGAACTTTCGCCATCCAGTGATTTGTAGTATTTTTAAAGGGTAACGTTGGCTGCCTAATGATGTGGGAGTCTTTCAGCTATCCACATATTGATGGCTTAAAGTGCACCTGTCATGAAAAAAATATGTGGTGCTACTTCATCGGGAATATCAGTTCATCCATACGTTGTGTAAACCAAACTGCTAATTTAAATATAAAGTTAAAATTGTCTTTTTTTTTAAACTTGTCAGTTTTTATTGATGCACCGCTGGCACAGATATATAAGGCTGCAATTATTGCAAAACCGGCAACTACGGCCACAAGAACACATTATTCCATCAGTGCACACGTGCAACATTGTGACATGCATCAGATTTATATTTTGAGAGGGACAGTTGTTTGTGTAACCAATGTACTGGTTGGTATCCTACGAAAAGGAAAGAGACATATTTATGCAATTATAAATTTACACCTATGTACCATTAGGGATGGACCCAGTAGGTATGTGAGAGGCAGATTTCCCGAAGAAAGATATGGAGAAGAGGACAAAAAGGTGATAAATCCCCTCATAAATGTCTATAATCTGTCACTGGAGCTTGCATTGGAGTGAGTGCAGGTCATTACTGATGCAGTGTCTCTATGTTGGGATCACAAATGTGATTTCTTTCTTTTCTCTGTTAATATGATGAAGAAGGAAAGTATAAGCCCTGTAATAGCGAGCATTTGTGAGAAAAATACTGACTGCCAAAACCTTGTGTTAAGTGATTTGTGGAATTTTGCACTTAATACTGGGAAACAAACACCCACAAATGCAAAGCTCGCTCCTCTGCCTTTACAGTGAAGTATTTGGAGAACAGAGAACAAAACGTAGTATGCGTGGCGTGCCTTCCCAGGGAGAGCTCCGTGAGGCTAGTGGAAAGGTCCGGTGCAACGCCAGCAAGGTCCGCCCATACCTCAGAAATATTCAAAGATCCACCAAGGCGTGCAACACGGATGTATCCTACGGAACATTTATTGAAAATGAGTTGACAGCAGATAAAATAAATGCGACGTTTCGAACCTAAAAGACTTTAATCATGCATTTGGAGAACAAATAACTCTCCTTTGTCCTTCCACCGACTCTGTGCAATGCCACAAGATCAGAGAGCACCAAGAGAGGCTCTACCGGAATCAGCAAAAACAGTGTTTCCTAGCCCTGTCCTCAGGGAGCACTATCAGGCCAGGTGTGCAACGCTATCTGAAGAACGAACAACATGTGTGATGTCATTTTCTGCCCAGTGATGCAGTATTCGGTGTACATTTCCACAAGGTAATTCTTAAAATCTGGCCTATTAGCGGTTCCCCAAGGACAGGTTTGGGAAACACTGATCTAGGAGCTCCTAAAGATTACGTGCAGAGCTGCTAACACAGCAACTGGCTCTTTAATTAAGCCAGGTATAGGGTGCTGATAATACCTAATGGCTAGCATCATCTCTATCTATTAGTAGCTCCCTATTACCCAGCAGTTATTTAAATCAGTGTCTTATATATATATATATATATATATAGGTCACTACAGATATCCATGTAGTATATTGATCTATGGTTTAAAAGCTGTGATATTGAACACTATTTTGCTGTCAGCATACAAAAATGTATCAGTAAATAAAATGTGTTTCGGGATTTTGAAAATAAATACATCCGAACATATCTGGCTGAGAGTAATGAAAACTGAGGATGCAGGCCTAGGGCCCTATTACACTCTGTGCGCTAATGGTAGCGCTCACCTGCGTTAGCTGCGGTGTTCAGGGCAAATTACAATCCAAACGCAAACGGGTTAAAAAACTCGTTTGCGTTTGGGACCTTGCGCTTCTCAGCGCGAGGTCACTGTACTTTGCGCTCCCTATAATTAACATGGGGAGCGCAAAGTGTTAATCAGCGCTGGATTACAATGTCCCAACGCTGATTAACGCCTGGCTCTGGTCAATGAAAAGTTAACCAGAGCCAGGACCTGGTGTTAACTGATTCTGCTGGTGCAGAATCCGTTAAAACCAGCTTAAAACACAATAAAAAAGAAAAATCACATACCTACCCTGTGTCCCGCGGCGAGGACCGTGGCTCTGGTCGCCTCCTCTGGCCGGTGGGAGCAGGGAAAGACAGGGGAAGAAGTCCCCCCTGTCTCTCCCTGCGTATCCCTACGCCGACCGGACGGATTTCGCGATGTGAGATCCGTCCGGTCACGTGACCGGCAGAGAGGAACTCAATGGAGTCCTATGGATTTTTAACGGGCGCTACACTGCAGGCAGCATTTTTTTGCGCCTGCATTGTAATCTGCCATTAAAAAGCGGGCGCAAGGGGGGAAACAGCGGGCGCAGTTTTTCCTACCTTGCGCCAGCGTTTTAACGCCCAGATTGTAATAGGGCCCTTAGAGTGCACCGTATAGTGAAGGCTAATTCTGGTATGAACGTAATTTTAATGATTCTGCCTTCTATCTGATAAACTGTATTATTTTCAGCTTTTAGTGGTTAATCGACAATGACACACATGGTTGTTTATGTTAATTAAGTTCTTAGTGAAATTTCCATGACCCCTCCTTTTATGACCATTGTAACTATTTTGCAGGATCTTGATATTTTAGGGCCAATTCATGCAGATTTATATCGGCAGTTGATCTATTTGCTGTCCTGTTACTTTCCATCTCAACATTACATTACATATTATTCACTTATCACTTATTGCAGTTTATGGTAGGCAAGTTAGCTTTGTCAATGGTAGTTAACCCATTCACTAGCGCAAAGTGTGTGTACTCGCTATGGCATTTTAATACAACGAAAAATGAAAATTAACATACAAAGCCTAATTGGCATACCTTTTTAACACATGATTAGTGTTCTCTTTAGAGATAAAGAAATTATCTGTGAGATTTCACTCCTGTCTTCCTGTATTACTGTACAGAACCTGCGAATAAGAACTCTCACCCTCACTGTAAAAAGATGTTCAACAATCTTTACTGCAGCATTATGACAGCTAGGGAGAGGGCAGAATACAGGGAGAGCTGGGGGTCACTCACTACTATACAGTGATAAGATTCAGTGGGTACAGTACAGATAGAAGGTGTAACTGTAATTTCCATACACAGGCATTATGCCGCATACAGATATTATTTTTTATATTCTATTGATATTTTTGTGGAAGCTGCATTGTTAATAATCCTATTATTCACTACAAATCCCCATAAGCAGGAGATCTGGCAATTGTCACTATCTATTTTTATCACATTCACTGTATTTGACACAAAGGCCGTTTCTGCCTGTATGCTAATACTACGGACCCCGTGTGAAATTGTGCAAGATGAGGGACCACATCTAGAGATTAGAACCATCCATCCCAGCAATATTCCTATAAAGGATTAACAAATACAGGGAAAAAAAACAAACAAGCACTCTTTCATTATTCTAGCCTTTCATCTAACCCAGACGAACAATCTTATATATGCACTATATTTAAGCTTTCCTATTTTTCACATTAATGTTATGATCAGGCTTTTTTTTGAGGCGGTACGCGCCGGTACGCTGTACCGGCACCTAATCGCCAGCTGCCCTTACATTTTTTACAGCTCCGGGATCAGACTCTCGGAGTCCGAACCCGGAGCTGTCTCGTCGGTGCAGCAGCAGATCCCACGGCCGCCGCATTCGTTCCTTCAACGAGCAGCCGCCTGCGTGAGTATCTGCTGCTTGCCTGAGATCCATCCTCCAGCCTGCCGCGATCGAGATCGCGGAGTTCATGTGAACTCCCTGATCTCGTGAGATCATGGCAGGCTGGAGGGTGGATCTCAGGCAAGCGGCAGATACTCACGCAGGCGGCCGCTCGTTAAAGGAACGAATGCGGCGGCCGCTGGATCCGCCCCTCGGAGGGGCCTGGCTTAGGTGAGCTGGGGCAATTTATCCATGTGTGAGCTGGGGGCAATATTTCCATGTGTGAGCCTGGGGCAATATATCCATGTGTGAGCCTGGGGCAATATATCCATGTGAGCCTGGGGCAATATATCCATGTAAGCTGGGGCAATATATCCATGTGTGAGCCTGGGGCAATATATCCATGTGAGCCTGGGGCAATATATCCATGTAAGCTGGGGCAATATATCCATGTGTGAGCCTGGGGCAATATATCCATGTGGGCCTGGGGCAATATATGCATGTGTGAGCTGGGGGCAATATATCCATGTGTGAACCTGGGGCAATATATCCATGTGAACTGGTCTGGGGCAATATATCCATGTGAGATGGCCTGGGGCAATATATCCATGTGAGCTGGCCTGGGGCAATAAATCCATGTGAGCTGGTCTGGAGCAATATATCCATGTGAGCTGGTCTGGAGCAATATATCCATGTGAGCTGGCCTGGGGCAATATATCCATGTGAGCTGGGGGCAATAAAACCATGTGAGCTGGTCTGGGGCAATATATCCATGTGTGAGCAATATATGTGAGCTGGGGCAATATATCCATGTGTGAGCTGGGGGCAATATATCCATGTGTGAGCTGGGAGCAATATTTCCATGTGTGAGCCTGGAGCAATATATCCATGTGTGAGCCTGGGGCAATATATCCATGTGTTAGCCTGGGGCAATATATCCATGTGAGCCTGGGGCAATATATCCATGTAAGCTGGGGCAATATATCCATGTGTGAGCCTGGGGCAATATATCCATGTGAGCCTGGGGCAATATATCCATGTGTGAGCTGGGGACAATATATCCATGTGTGAACCTGGGGCAATATATCCATGTGAGCTGGCCTGGGGCAATAAATCCATGTGAACTGGTCTTTGGCAATATATCCATGTGTGAACCTGGGGCAATATATCCATGTGTAAACCTGGAGCAATATATCCATGTGTGAGCCTGGGGCAATATATCCATGTGAGCCTGGGGCAATATATCCATGTAAACTGGGGCAATATATCCATGTGTGAGCTGGGGGCAATTATATCCATGTGTGAGCTGGGGCACTATATCCATGTGTGAGCTGGGGGCAATATATCCATGTGTGAGCTGGGGCAATATATCCAGTGTGAATAAAGGAGTATTTATTAGGACATGAAAAATCGTCATAATAATCAGTTTTTCCCTGGGCGTGAGAGTACCACCACCTATTTTTCCAGAAAAAAAGCACTGGTTATGATAATACATTTAAGCATTGCATCGTTTTATAGTTCATCTTTTCAATGTTAGCAGTGATGCATTAGGAGTGCATTTGTATCCTTTAATAGCACTATTGGCAGGGAACATAAACTAAATGTAAACATAATTATATATTTGGTAATTGGTTGGGTAATCCAACACTATTATAGTCAGTAAACAATAGATTGTTGGTGGTCTGTGTCATTTATAGGGTCAGTAATGTATCAATATTAAAATGTTTATATGAATAAATAATATGGCCTGCGCATTTTGATTTCTTTTTAGAAAATGTAGTGGGCCTGTCATGCATTTTATTGCTGGAAGAAATATTAATTGTCTGTAAAGGATGGAAAAGAAAAAAACATATATTTTTATATGTTAGACATAAGGCAAATTTTTGAAGATTTCAGGGTATTTTAACAGAGCTTATACCACATAAAATTAAAATCCACGACCAACACTAGAAAATGTAACGGTGACCAAAGTGAAAAGGGTGTTATTGCATTGTTCAATCACATTCGAAATATATTATTTCTATTACCAACCTCATAATCTTCTTTAAATATTTTAAAGGCTTCCTAATTAATTATATTGTTTACCTTTTTAATTAAAAAAAGTGAATGGGATGAGTTTTTTTAATGTTTTTCCACTGAGCTTTTTGCTTTCCTCTCTAATGAAGCTGTAACCTGATACCAATCATCTTCCGCCTCCTATTGGCAACAAACAGCAAAGTCTGCTACCTGTTTTGAATAAATAAAATTGGAAATGGAAAGCTCAATCGGCAGTATCCTGAGTGAATAGAATTAACTCCTTTCTTGGAGAAATAATGTGCCCTAAGGCTAATGTCAGATGAACGCAGTCTGGGCGCACTCTGCGTGCGTGCACAATGGACAGACATACTGACGGAAGATACTGTAGAAACCACATGGTCCGTTTTTGTTGACGGACGTAGGAAAAAAAAGGGAACTATGGGAAATAAAATGAATATGAAAAATTATAAAAATTTGAAAAGGATATGAAAAGCCATTGTGTGCGTCGAGGTGCTGGATGTCGCAAATGCACTGCGTCTGACATCTCCTCATCAATCACATAGAACGCTACGCGGACATGGTGCACTCTGCGTGTCTGTGGTAGCGGTTTTACGTTCTTGCCTAACTTGCGTCCGTTTGCCAAGTGCGTTGTGCGTGCGCAGTTCGGTGCGTACGTACTTCATGTGTGTGGGTCTCTATTGCTCATGATTCTAAGCTACAACGGACGCTAAACTGTGCGGCAACACGGACGTTAATACTGCATTCGTCGAACACGGGCCTAATAGGCACAAAATAACTGTTCCTAGGAGAGGGATCTCAAACTTTGGCCCCACAGATGTTTAGTGCCTACAATTCGCAGAATTCGTTGATTGCAATAAATGGCCAGAGAATCATGGGAAGTGTAGTTCAGAAATATCTGGGGGACCAGAGTTTGAGATCCCTATCCTAGAGCATGAGTTACTGCCATGGCACTTCATTGAAGAGTGTTATACTTATTTTCCCATGCAGGGACCTCTGTGGGATTGCGCTACCAGCTGCCTCCAGGAAGAGATATGTTGTTGCGACTGAGCCACATCATCGATTTTCTAACCCATTTATCTACATGGTATTGTGACATGAAGTGTGTTTTTGTAGACTGCACGGAGAGCACCTTTCGCCTCAAAATGTTTAAGGGGACATTCCAAGCACCTTAAAAACGTCATCTCAATAGAATGGTTATAATGCCCTCATTATAATTAAAGACTCTGATCCTGCAGTTCAGCGCCATGAAAACTATTTCGTTATATGCAATAAAAGTCTTCAGAGCTGATATAACACAACCGAGAAACCTGATAATCAGATCCAGGGCATTTAAATGGATAGAGCAGTGATGATGAACTTTGTTATTACAGATGTTTCTGAACTTCCTGTCCCATGATGCTCAGCCAGCCTTATGTGGGAGTAAGAATCATGGTACATGTAGCTCCACAACAGCTGGGTTGCCAAGGTTTACCATCATTGGGATAGATATCCATTCCTTATATAAGCATTATGTATCTATAGAAAAATATATATAGGAGTATATCTGAGGAGATACAAAATAGATAGCACATAGCGTAATTCTGTTTAACGACAATAAATATATATGGCCCCTTTAGATTGTACTCACTGGAAACACCGCAATACATGGCATGTCAATAAAGTGTTACCACTCCTTGGTATCCAGCCTTCTTTTCAGAGGGTTCAGCAATAATCCCAAAGGGTTCACCATTGATCTGGGGCAGTCCCAGGCTTTTGTGGCCGAATAATAATCCGGTATAAAAATGTAAACGGAGGATGACTCTGTAGGGCTGATAAACAGGAAAGCAGTAATGCCCCAAAACTCCATCCAGAGAAAGATTAAGAGACCAAGACTCGCCTGTATAAAGTAAGCCCAAATATGGGGATTTATTGTAGTAAACTGTGATGAAAGTAAAATATATAAAAATAAAATGGCAGATTAATCCAACGCGTTTCGATAGCACTAGTTAACCTCCTCAGACAAAGTTCCTGCAAACAATGGTGAATACCACCTTTATTCTTTAGTACAATGAGTAAACTGTGGCAATTCTTTCTTTAGTGTTGTTGCACCGTTGTTTGTAAAACTGGTAAATGTACTTCGGAGATTTTAAGGTGACAATTGTGTCACGATCAGCCACAATGGCGGTACCTGGCATGTGCCAAGTAGGGCCCAGGTAAGAGGAAAAGCCGCTATATGCAGAGATGCGTGACACAACGATCAGGAAAAGTAAATAAACCACAGTAGACACTGGGGACCTCTGCACGGCTAAATACCAAAGGAGCCCTATACTGATAGATCGGTCCTTAGAGTGGCCGAATCTGCACTAATAGAAAAAGGTTACCTTGTAGCCGTGCAGAGTCCTGGGAAAACACAGACACCTGAAGGAGAATATACTCAACAACTTGCAGGGCAGGACTTCAATATACTAAAGCCGTGGTCTACAGGGACACACAACTTATAATACGATAAGCACAGGACAGCTAGGGATATCCAGAAGAGTGGTCAATAAATAAGCCAGGGGTCAAAACCAAAACGTATACCTTGAGCCAAAGCGGGGATATAGCACCAGAGAAAATCCGTCAGCCAGGCCAGAGGGTCAATACCAGGAAGTCAATCAGAAACCTAGAACTCAGACAAGGGGGAAACACTGAGAAAGAACTAGGATGGAAAACAGGGAGCTCTCAGGAACAAATCTGTAGCTGAAGTGAACCAGGATGCAAGAGCATGGTGATATGGGCCCATGGTTTTATATAGGGGAGTAATCAGCCCATAATCACCAGCAGAAGCTCAACGAGCCATGAACTTAACCCCTGAGCTGCATGTCAGGGAAAGCAGCACAGGGAAACACATGGAAACACAGACATAAGGAATACAGAGGGCAGGGAGACAGGGTTGGAACGTGGGAACGTGACAAATTGCCATTGAATTCCGATAGAATCGCTGAAAACAACAGTAAAAGTGCTGGACAACTACGACTCAAGTACAGGTCTATGCTAAATATCTTTGACAAAAACTAAAGTATGCTGGAAAACCTGCTGATAACTAGTCCGTGAACTACACCGAACACATAAAATACTGTGAATAGAACATTGAAAACTACGGAATAAGTACGATGGACTTTCTTAAATAGTGAATTCATCATAGGTTCACTATACCTGATCCATTGTAGTTCCCTAAAGTTCATCAGACTAATGTTAGTGAATGAGACTTGTATTGATAAATTATGTGTGTGAATGAGGCACATATGTGTTTTATATTTCCACGAATAGTGTTGTCAGATGTTCCATGCTTGTTTGGGCATAAAAAAACTGTACAAGCTGATGGGAAAAGTATGGAAAGTTCTACTCTGCGGGCAGAATCCATACACTGCTGGTGGGAAATCAATTCATTAATCTGCGTGGGATCCAAAATGATCTGCTTTGAATTGGTAACTGATTTGCCATCTGTAATACTTGCATTTATCTTTCCTGTGCTCTTCTTCTGCATGAAGTACTAATATGTGTCTGGGAAAAACATAACACTTAACTTAATGATGTGTCAGTGGGTGATGGATGTGTGTGTTTGAATGTGGAATTTATCAATTTGAGAAGTGTGTGTGTGTGTGTGTGTGTATAAGTGAGTAAATGTATATGTATCCTATTGAATTCCTCTGTGCTTCCCTATGAAAAGCATGTGATTGGATATAATTAGGAATGAGGAGTCAAAGTGGGTGTTTCAGCCTTGTAGTATTTCAGAGGAATAAGTGTAAGTTTTAAACCCTCTTTGCAATTTCTTTGAAATTAAAAATGCAGGGCTTCATTATTTAATACTGACTTGAAAACCAAAAACAGAAAAAACAAGAAAAACATATGGGGCATTATTCCAGCTCTGCCATTAACAACAGCTTGCATATTGATAAACTGTGTGTCTCGCTATTACCGGTTCTAGTCCGACCGAGTCATTGTATAGTGGCTCAAGTCAAGATATTTGGAAGCTGTATGCAGATACTGGTAGTGGCTTTGTCCGTCACCAATGGTATCGGTTTATGGGATCCATAGAACCCCATAAAGCCAAGTGCAACCCTATATGAGCTCTTGTAAGTGGGGTCCTGCTGGAGCCACATAAGGACAGTGGCAACTATTTGCTCTCCCATTGATCTGCTGCATATGATGTGAGGAGGTCTTCGTCTGGGACATGGGATCAGAGGTAAGATTTTGAATTTTTTAAGCTATGTATTTTAAAGTGTTAAGTGATTTTGCACACGCAAAATCTCTTAACACCAGGCTTTGAGCATGTGTTTTTTGGCAAAAAGCAGCTAAAGACAATGGTTGAATAGTTTGTTCTTCTCCTGGTAGGCACAAATTAACAGCCCTTATACAAGTAAAAGGTCCAATTCCTTTTAAATTAAAGTAAATTAAGCATACACTGTAGGTTTTGCACAGATAGTTACAACCGTGATTGCTGCCTGAAGGAACCTGAAGGAAAGACTAAGAGCTAGAGCTTGATTAATCCCATTTAATGACTATTGTCAATAAACCTAACAATGTAATCATTCCTAATACCATTTAATCCAGCGTAAACCTTTGAGGTTACTTGCAAGTTAAATACAGTGGCTAGTAATCAACACATAAACTATCCTGAGCAGAGCATTTCCAAAGTTTCACAACAGGCTCCTCATTTTGCCGTTCAGCATTCACTTTGTCTTACACTCTGTAAAGCTGATCTGAGAATAGTCTGAGATGTTAGTCTCCAATGTCCATCCCTAATATTTGGGAACATTTGCTCCTATGTTGTTGGATCTGGTGAAAGACAGGTTTAGATCAGGTCAGCTGACACCCCTCTTCTTTATATTCCATTAAAATATGGGGCCAATGAATGTCTAATCCTCTGCCCCCTTGTTTAAATCCTCTCACAAGAAGAGAACTTGGATGCTTAGTCCCTACTTCCACAACATCTTCAAAAAAGAAAAGTATTTTGGAGGAGGGGTAACAATAAATGATTGTTCAGGAAATCAAAGCAATCGATGGAACAGTAGGGTGCGACAACATAGGTGCTAGTGTCGTGCCTGTGTCAGCCGAACCAAGACCTATAGGTTGAGCCTTGAAACATTTGGGAAGAGGTACCTCCTTTCTTTTTGGTTCAATGTGACTCAATTTGTAATCTCAAATTTATTCAAATTTTCGCTTATTCATTGTAAACAAATTTTATTAAAGTTATTTTTTAAATATATCTTAATCAACTAAGCACTGTATTTGGTAGCCTACTTTAAAGGACATCCCAAGCACCATAACCACTTCACCACTTGGAATGGGTATGGTGGCTCTTGCCTCTCAAAGCTCCATAACATATATGGTCATACCCTATGAAGAGGAAGAGATGAGGAAGATGTTTCCCTTTGGTATTAGTCATCCTGAAACACAATTGCACAGGTTAACCACATCAAGTCCAATATCCTTCAACCCCTTAGCACCTCCAAATTGACACACGTTATATTATTTTGAATAAGTTCAGAGTGAAAGCAAGACAGGCACCTCACGCTTAGGGTTACCAGATCAGCTGAGTTTTCCTAGACAAATATATTCACGCTGATGGGCAGTCCATGGAAAATATAACTCTGACGCATGTAGAATCCATACACTGCAGGTAACAAACCAAAAAGGAATCCCAGGTGACCTGCCTTGATTTCCTTCCTGCAGCATATGAATTATATATGTTGTGGGCAGCCCTTTTTTTTGTGCTCCCATGTGGAAATGTGTCCAGGGAAAACATGGCTAAGGCTAGGGTCAGACGAACGCATTTTTCACGTTGTCCGTGAAAAAGTGCGTTCGAACGAATGGATGTATTTTTTCACGGAATACGCGATAGCGGTCATACGATGCGCATTTTCGTACGTGATTTTGTACGGAACATCAATAAAACCCTTTTGCGTCTGGACGTTATGTTGGCCGGACGTGTGCAGTGTCTGACGTCTCCCAATCACGCAAACACGCCGCTATGCGGCCGCAGCGCACTCTGTACGACAGTAGTAGCGGTTTGACGTTCTCGAAAAAATGCGTTCGTTGGCCACTTGCATTGCACGGACGACCTTTCGTGCGGCCGTTCGTTGTATGTTCCCCGGTATTGGACGTCATTTGCTGCTAGCACGGCCGTGATTTCGTGCAGCTAAACGCACGTGAAAAATGCGTTCGTCTGACCTTAGCCTGATTTGGCAACCCTACTCACACTATATCCACTAAAATAAGCTTTTATGGTACTTTGCTTTTCTCTCTAATAGTGCTACTTTAGTGTACAGCTGTAAACGAAAGTGTCTATTCGCTAAACTCTGAAGTTGCCAACAAATTGCACGGCACGGTGAATTTCACTGTTTGTTGCATTTTCGGGGCAGTTCGCCAATTCATTAAGCTGTTAATTCTCAAAATACAGGTGAATTAACGGCAAAATACAGTGCGTTTCGGTGGTCTTTGGTGAAATTGTCCCATAGAGAAGTAATGGTTAGTCTATTCACAGAATGCCGAACTGCACCGAAGTGTTAATGAAATGACCTGATTTTCATTGTTTTAGTTCGACAGGTTTAAACAGGCGAATCCCATAGGATTCAATGTAAAAACGTAATAGCTTTTTAATTTTTTTTTTTAAAAGACCGTTTATTTTTTCATTTTCAGCAAAAAACCTTTTTATTATTTAATTTTTTTAGAACACCTTTTTGTATTTTTTTGGGAATAATATTTGTTTCCCAGTTTTCTAAAAATCTTATTTTTTAAAATTCTGTAACAGATCTTTTAATTATTTTTTAATGGACCTTTTTTTATTATTTAGGCACATTTTAACACATTTTTAATGGCTTAACCACCCATTTGGAGAATTGGAGAGTTCTGTTCATTTTTCTTGAAGTTCGGTGGAATTTGCCAAGGCCACTTCAGCTCTCTTTGGTGCTCTTCGGTGACGTTCTCCAACTTTTTCATGGAGCTTCATGTTCGTCTGCAGCCGATGTTCTGTGCTGAATTAGCTGAGTTTGTGTGTTTTAGAAACAAAGTCCCAATTGTTCAAACTTTTTCAGCACCTTAGCTGTCATGCCCAAGATGTTAAAACCTTTGGGACACATTCTGGAGCACATCTTCAAATTATTTTAGTTTGCAATAAACAAAATTCCTTTGCATTGCTCCAGAATTAGACCAAATTGAGTACAGTCGATTTCGGGGCACCAGCAGGTGCTTTTAAAAATTCAGTATATGAGATCTTGGTAGTGAACCAGCTGGATGGAGTAGAGGTAACATCACTGCTCTATAACCGTGGAGACCTAGGTCGAACTCTGCCAGAGCACCTCCTCAGTTAGTGTCCTCGGGCAAGACACCTAACGGTACATACTTGCCAACCACACAATATCGACTGTGGAGTCCAGTGGTAACGTCTCTGCCCTTCGACCGTGGAGAAGCAAGTCAAATCCTGTACAGCACATCCCTCCAATACAACTGTGGAGAAGCAAGTCTCAACTTTACGAGAAGTCGGTTCAAGCTAACCGCAAGGTCAATGATCTAGAATCATGATCAGCCGACTCTATGCAACTCAGAAGACGCCACCAGCGAGCGTCCTTGGGCAAGACACCTAAAAATATGGGTGCCCCTACCTCACAAAGTACTTGTACTTCTCATAGATTGTAAATTCCCTTGGGAACAGGGTCCCCCTGAATCAGGCCGTATCATTCATGTGTGGTATTCCAATGTATCAACCACTTGTACACTGATCTTGCATTGCGGAATATGTGGCGCTATATAAATCAAGGATAATAATAGTGACGAGATTACGTTAAGGCTAGGGTCAAAAAGCATTTTTACACGCGAATGTAAAAAAGTGCGTCCAAACGCATTGACGTATTTTTTCATGGAATACGCGACAACTGTCAGACGACGCGCATTTTTGTGCGTGATTTTTTACGGATCCAAACCAGGAAACTTTGGGTGTCTGGACGTTATGTTGGCCGGACACGAGCAGGGTCTGGCGTCTCCAAATCACACACACACACCGCTAGCGGACGCAGCGCACTCTGTACGTCCGTACTAGCGGTTCTGCGTTCTCGAAAAAATGCGTTCATTTTCCACTTGCGTTGCGCGGCCGGACTTTCGTGCGACCGTACTTCGTATATTGGCCGTCATTGCCCGTCATTTGCTGCTAGTGCGGCCGTGATTAAGTGCGCCAGAACGCACGTTAAAAGTGCGCTGGTCTGACCCCAGCCTTACTCTGCAAGAAATTTAATGCTAAATCATGGAACAGAATGGGTTCACATATTTTTAAAGTGAGAGGGTTTCTACAAGTTAATTGTATTTATATACTTACAGGGTTATTCAGAGAGAGGTGAAAAGCAGGAGAATAACTGGAGAAGTGAAAATTCTAGGTCAAAATAGCCAAACCAGAAAAATTCTCCCATTTATCTCACTTTCCAAATCGGCTATTTTGACCTAGAATTTTCCATTCTCCAGTCATTCTCTTGCTTTTCACCTCTCTCTGAATAACCCTGTTAGTATCCCTTTAACCTGCAAGAACCTCAAGGTGACACAATGTTGCTTTATGAGTGAGTTTCAATGGTGACATGCACCTTCACGAAAAATATTGTAATAAAGTACTACCTAAATTTTGATTCCAAATTGCAAACAAGAATTAAATCCACTAGCTGCTTCACTTCTGAGCATTTAAACTGCTGGTATGTAGAGCCTTTTCATTACTAAATAATTAATTTTCGCATAAACACCAAAGTGATGTCACCGTTGTGAAAAAATATTCTGAAACGCTTTGCAAAGTGATAGATTAATAAACACTTTTTTTTTTTTTGGTTATCATCATAAACCTACTGGTAAATGGTAATATATGTATTGCTATCTTAGGATGTAGAGAACTTTTTTCTGCTTTAAAAAATATAGCTAATTGTATGTGAATATCTTCAATTAGTCTGTAACAAACCTTATGGTTGCAATATAATAATACATATTAAATTGCTAAATTAATCCTCTAAAATTAAATAGAAACGAGCCAGTTCTATAAATAATGCATAAGGTAAAGTCCACACATATTCATTTGTATTTATAACATGCCTATGATATCTGCATATTTTACGCTGAAAATATTAGTATATTAATTACAGTTTTGCGAAAAAATGTTTTAGAACTGCAGATGACTTCTTAATTTGTGCCTAAATAGAAATATATTTGCACTGGATTATATTTTGTTTCTTATTTACATGATAAAGGTGGTGGTGGGTTTGGGGGGGGGGGCGGGTAAAAAAAAACTCTTGAATTTTCCCAGCTCCATATTGACTGTTTCGCTCAGTTGTGTCAATGAGCAGTAATTGGAACAGTCTAGACACAGAGACAGATGCAGAGGAGCACATTATTACAGCGGACATTTGCCCTAGTACCATACTGTCTAATTGCCTAGAAAATATATTTCTACATGAATTATTTGTAATTTGATTTTAAATGGACCAACTGTTATATTTTAAGCGAATTTTATCTGAAGGAAAAAAAAAATAAAATAAACCTTTAAAAAAAAAAAAAAAAAAAGCCACTGGTTTATTATTCACGTTGGAGATTTTTTTTGTGGAACGTGTTAAAAACTATGAAAAAAAAAGCAGAAACTTAGTTTTTTTTAAAAAAAAAAGGCAACAAAAAAAAACAAACAAGCAAAAAAACTATAAATTCTGTAGAAAAAGAACTGTAGGCACAAAAAGTTGAATACGTTTAAGCTTTGGTTCTATAAAATGAAATTATTTATTTATAAAGGATTTTACCAGGAAGGATACATTGAGATTTCTCTCGTTTTCAAGTATGTCCTGGGTAATAAAATAATAAATGTATTTTTAAGTATTTTTTGGCCTATTGCATGCGAGCGCTTTTAAGGTAGAAGAATAAATAACGGAGCACGGATAGACAGCTGTTTGGTAATAAAGATTAAACTTATAAAATGAGGTGGGCCAGGGTGCTTAGTTTTAGTCTTTTCTTGCGACTCACTTTATTCTACGGGTCAGCAAAACTGAATGTCTTCCTTATTGTGCATTTCTTTTCTTTTTGCTGCAGCCCTTCGTAAACCCAGGCAATCTATCTAACTACAGTGCTGAATCTTAACAGAAGATTATAGAGTACCTATTTTTTTCCATCGAAAATGCTGCTGGAATAATTTAAATTGACAGTGCCTTTTAATCAAGTAAACACATTTTAACTAGTTTTTTCCCCAATTCTTCTATTCATGCCTACTATAGAAATTAGCCTTCACTCTTCCTTCACTTACACATGGATACACACACTTGCATGAACACAAGAAAAATTTCTTTTCTCCTGTCAGCATTCCTAACCAACAATAGTTAGATTAGTGGCAATGAGGGCCTCCGCAGAGAAAGGACATTCAACCACAGAAGGCTCACTGCAGGAACAGCTGGTAGGGGTTAATAGCTGCTGAACCTCACAGCTAGGGCCTTTTCTCTATTGTATGTTCTACCCCTGGGAAGGAGGGAGACCTGTGACAGCCTCTGGGGTGGAAAAGATCAGAAGTATAGTGGCAGGTCACGGAAATACTGTCCTAGAATAACTATCTAAGCACCGGCTGAAAAATAAGTCGATCACAAAATAAAAACAAAAAAAGAGGAAAAAAAAAAAAAAAAAGAACAATAAAAAACAGTAAAAACACTCAATAGGAGTCTCTGTAGAATTTCTACTTCTGTATTCACTTGCTCAGCCAATGGGATTTGAATTCACGTTACAGGTTTTTTTTTTTTTTTTGCAAAGAACAATTGCCAATGAGACCTTAAAGGAATTATTCACACACCATAAAATGGACACAATTAAAGTACCGGGGTTCCAAAGTCAGAGGAACACATGTGGGATAGCTAATAGCCCTAGAAAATGGTGTTATTCTAGCATTGCGATCCCTTATCTTTAAATGGCCCCAAAATCACTTTGAAATTAGTTTTTTGGACTAGACTTTTCCACCGGGAAAGAGTAGCTAGGAGGATCGCAAGAATGTGAGTCAGTGGATAGTGAAGGTTAGACATTAGGGAGTTCACAAAACTTCATCAAGCACTGATTACAGAATGGTATTGTATATTCAAATTCATACCAAAAATCAGCATGTCAGACCAGGAGCTTGACCTGGGGTGGCTTGCTTATTTTTGGTATCACTATTGGTGGACTGCAGATCCTGGACAGTGGAGCACCCCGGCGCTGACCCAGCATTTGGTGAGTCCCCCTGTGTCAGCCACGCTGTGTTTGACTTTCGTATATTCAAATTCAATTATTTAGTGTATGTACATGTTAATGCATACACCTAAAATATATCCTGCAATTCCTGACCTAGTATTGTACAAAATATAGGTGTATGCATTTTTGTCACACTTAGGGTTCATACAGGCTTAAAAGAGACAGTACTGATACGGGCCAAAAAAAAATGTATTTTAAGCTCAAAAACTAGAATGCTAAACAAACATCACTAATCCATTTAAAGTAGACTGAACAAAAGAAGATGAAAGATGATGATGAAGTTAGACTTATATACATATACTGTAGATGGAGAGATAGAGAGGTAGATAGATAGATACATACATAGATACATAGACATAGAGACA
The DNA here is from genome assembly GCA_009667805.1 of Leptobrachium leishanense. NCBI lineage: Eukaryota > Metazoa > Chordata > Amphibia > Anura > Megophryidae > Leptobrachium > Leptobrachium leishanense. Next base: position 274,952,749 of record CM019067.1, read on the forward strand.
AATAGACTGAGTGATAGAATGATAGACATACAGTATAGATGGATAGATAGACATATAGATGATAGATATATCGATAGAGACAGATAGATAAAAAGATAGAGAAACAGATAGATGATACATAGACATAGAGACAGATAGATAGAATGATAGAAATACAGTATAGATGGATAGATAGACATATAGATGATAGATAGATAGATAGATAGATAGACATAGAGATAGATAGAAATACAGTATAGATGGATAGATAGACATATAGATGATAGATAGATAGATAGATAGACATAGAGATAGATAGAAATACAGTATAGATGGATAGATAGACATATAGATGATAGATAGATAGATAGAAATACAGTATAGATGGATAGATAGATATATAGATGATAGTTAGATAGATAGATAGAGATAGATAGATAGAGATAGATAGATAGATAGAAATACAGTATAGATAGATAGAGATAGATAGATAGAAATACAGTATAGATGGATAGATAGATAGATGGATAGATAGACATATAGATGATAGATAGATAGATAGAAATACAGTATAGATGGATAGATAGATATATAGATGATAGTTAGATAGATAGATAGAGATAGATAGATAGAGATAGATAGATAGATAGAAATACAGTATAGATGGATAGATAGTTAGATTGATAGATAGATAAATAGATAGATATATAGATGATAGTTAGATAGATAGATAGATAGAAATACAGTATAGATGGATAGATGGATAGATAGATATATAGATGATTGTTAGATAGATAGAGAGATAGATAGATAGATAGAGATACAGTATAGATGGATAGATAGATATATAGATGATAGTTAGATAGATAGATAGAAATACAGTATAGATGGATAGATAGACATATAGATGATAGTTAGATAGATAGATAGAGATAGATAGATAGATAGAGATAGATAGATAGATAGAAATACAGTATAGATGGATAGATAGACATATAGATGATAGAGACAGATAGATAAAAAGATAGAGAAACAGATAGATGATACATAGACATAGAGACAGATAGATAGAATGATAGAAATACAGTATAGATGGATAGATAGACATATAGATGATAGATAGATAGATAGACATAGAGATAGATAGAAATACAGTATAGATGGATAGATAGACATATAGATGATAGATAGATAGATAGAAATACAGTATAGATGGATAGATAGATATATAGATGATAGTTAGATAGATAGATAGAGATAGATAGATAGAGATAGATAGATAGATAGATAGAAATACAGTATAGATAGATAGAGATAGATAGATAGATAGAAATACAGTATAGATGGATAGATAGATAGATAGATGGATAGATAGACATATAGATGATAGATAGATAGATAGAAATACAGTATAGATGGATAGATAGATATATAGATGATAGTTAGATAGATAGATAGAGATAGATAGATAGATAGAAATACAGTATAGATGGATAGATGGATAGATAGATATATAGATGATAGTTAGATAGATAGATAGAGATAGATAGATAGATAGATAGATGGATAGATAGATAGATAGATAGAGATAGATAGATAGATAGATAGATAGATGGATAGATAGATAGATAGATAGAGATAGATAGATAGATACAGTATAGATGGATAGATAGATATATAGATGATAGTTAGATAGATAGATAGAGATAGATAGATAGATAGAAATACAGTATAGATGGATAGATAGACATATAGATGATAGTTAGATAGATAGATAGAGATAGATAGATAGATAGATAGATAGATAGAGAGATAGATAGATAGATAGATAGATTGATAGAGTGATATATCGATGGAGATAGATAGATAAATATATAGAGAGATATATCGATAGAGATATATAGATAGTGATAGATGGATCTGTAGAGACAGCCCCATGCAAATATAGCACAGTATACAAAATGAGATTACATATAAATGCATAGCTAAGTGTGCGTTTGTTCTTTTTTTCCTTTTGAACATTTAGAAGTAGGATGTCAGAGAATCAGAGAAATGAAAAATTTCGGGCCATTTCAACACTCTCCTTGCATCACTCTCTGCAGGGATAGCACACAATATGATAAAGGTACTCAAAAGATTGACTAAAATAAACCTGGTAGAGGGTATATCATCATTAGTTGAGAATTGTCTAATGTTTCTTTTCTTTTTCTCTTTGAAAATTCTAGTTTTTTTCTATGTATGAATTCCAAAAATGTTATGTACGTCATAACTGGTTTTAAGTAGCATCACCCACATTGTTGCATCCTGCATTTCCCATAATAAGATAAGCGAGGATTTTTTTTAAGCATTTCTCAGTACCATAGACTTTTTTGGCACCTGTACTGAGGCAATCCTTGTCTTCGTTTTTGGTGGGAAACCTCCCCCATCCTTAATCAGTACTGTAAAATAAAATCAAAAAGCCTTAAATGTGCTACCATCGCATCCCCTGCCTGAAAACCATGGGGAACAAAGGTCTGCCTGCGCGGCCAGCACGGATTTACTGGCTTTCTGACTTTCGGGTTACAGTGAAATTATGACAGGAAGAAAATTGTGTCGTTTTAGCATGAAAATGCTTGTACAAATACTGTTGTTTCTTCCTTCTTACTTTCTTTATAATGCTTCGACGATAGCTAAGATGACAGACATTTGACAGGTATCTGTAAGCATACAACCCAGGCAGCTCATTAAAGTTTTTATTTCTATGCACCGGCTTTCACAAAGGCAAAAACCCATTAGCATTGACTATTTTGCAGATTAGAAGAATTAAAGGCTTCAAATGTTTGGCTTATACCAAGCAATGTCATTTGTGAAGTGATGTTTTCTTTATTATTTCCCCCCTCTCTCTCGCTCTGAAACCAGCCTGACATGACTTTAGCTCAACGTAGGGCGTAATGTGCAAACCAAAAGACTGGCTCATCGATGAAAAGAAACACATTCCCTTTTATACATGACTGGAATGGCAAAGAGGGAAGACTTTACATGTACTCTTTAGGCTCATTAGAGTACTGATTATAATAGTTCTCCGATGTAATCTTTAATCGACTTTGACACTAGATTTGCCCCGTTACAAATCCTGTCATGCAAATTAAGTCATTTGTGCCGTTTGATATGGAAAGATCTGCTATGAAATGAAAGATTAGTTCACAGATGGGGCGCCAGAGACTGCTGCCCTCGTGCACCGTGCAACTGATTACAAGGATGAAATCATCCATTCACTCCCTTTAACATTTTTGGGAAACAGCATTAACCATCTAATTGCATTGCCATGTAGTTCTTCATGTTGTAGATACATGTATAGATACATGTAGCTGTCACCTGCTTTCTTGAGCTGGTCAAAATGATTCTTCATTTACCCGTTTGTCTACTTTATCTCTTCCCATGCATACATGTATGAGGTTTTCATTAAGGGATTTTTTATTTTTACCTGCACAAAACATCTGGTGACAGTCAATGAAATGCCCAGTGACCACCTCTACCGATCGCGATTTGTCTCCACGCATAAAGAGGACTAGGTCACTCATAGCATTCTATGAACCACTCCAAGCATTCGTCAAATCTCCACGAGGGGGTGAGAGGCACAAATATATTGAGCTGTAGCATGAAGAGAAAATCCCAGCGCAGTGAATTTCGGTTTGAATACTCAATTAGTCCATGACTAATAAGGTTTCTCTCACCAAAAAAGGGCAATTTGATTATAAGATTAACAATAATATCATGTCTGCTGGTTCACTGGATCGTGAAGACTGGAATGTATCGACACGAGTATTGAGCTTCCGCAGCATGTGGAAAATAAAGAATTTGTTGTTTTCTTCTGAGGATTTATAAGCATTTTTCATTAAAATTAATTAATTTAAGCTTAGACCACAAATGCAACATCTAGCTCCCTGTTTTTTAGCTATTGCCCTTTTGTAATATCCTTGGAAAGTGCACAGACACAATATGTATTGACTATCCGTAACTCCGCTGCTTTACTATGAAGACACATTGCTAGGTCCATGCATGTCTCCGAGAAGTTCTGTGGACCCCAGTAGAGAGTACCAGTGGTGGCACATGGTGCTGCTGTCATGTCTTTAGTGGCTCCCAAGCATTAGGGCACATTCACAGTGAGCGATTTATCGCGCGACTTTTGCTGCGATGTCTCTCATATTTCCACGCTATATCGCTCTATGTAGCTTCTCCAATGCGTTTCAATGGAGCTGTTCACATCTCACACCTCAATGTCGCTTGTAGCTCGCCGCTGTAGCTTGTCGTTGGTACATGAACCTTTTTTCCACGATTCGCTGCTATTTGCCGATTTAACACGATGGTGTCGCTCAATATCGCTCCTAACTGCATTATTGCGTGATATTATCGATCAATGTCGCATATATGAAAATTGTGTGGAAAAACGCACGATTTTCATGTTGCTCAGTGTGAATGGGCCCTTACCCAACAAGACACTACCATTGCGGCTCCCTTGTAATAACGCAGATAATAGGGAACCTCTACTGGTTAACGATTTGTGCCAAATTTTTCCCATAGTGTCTTGCTTTTATTATTGGCTTAACTGGAATAGAGCCCTATGTTTAGTGAACCTAGGTCATTGCCATGTAATCCCAAATGTAGGCCAGAAGGAGTATTTCCATTGACTATTTCAATTTTATCTCCAAAATATTGGATAAATAACCTCTAGCATAGCATACATAACAATTTCAAGTGCTCATGTCCTACATTATTGGATTTGGTTGAAAGATAGGCACAGACAGACAGGAAAGAAAAAGATATGTATCACTTAATCAATTTTTACCTCCACTTCTCCTTCTACAACACAAAATACAAGGACGTCCTATATAAGAAGCATTAAGAACTAGGGACAAAACTACTATCCTCCAAAACGTCCAGGATTAATCTGTACGTACGCGCTTTCCCAATGTATTCAGATGTGTTCTTCCATCATCGATACTTTATACAAAATAATTTACAAAAGGAACGAGACACACAACAGTGTCTTCTATTTCCAAAGTTTCTACTGTACTGTACTGTGTGCAGTACTGGAGACCGTATCTCCAGAAGGATATAGACATCTTAGAGAGAGTTCAGAGAAGGGCTACTAAAATGGTGTACGGCTTGAAGGAGAAAGTTACCAGGAAAGGCTTAATGATCTTAACATGTACAGCTTGGAAAAAAGACGAGACAGAGGAGATATGATAGAAACATTTAAATACGTAAAGGGAATCCACAAGGTAGAGGAAGGGAGTATATTTAAAAGGAAACAAAGTAGCAAAACAAGAGGACATAGTCTTAGATTAGAGGGGCAAAGGTTTAAAAGTAACATCAGGAAGCATTATTTTACTGAGAGGGTGGTGGATACATGGAACAGTCTTCCAGTAGAAGTGGTAGAGGCCAAAACAGTAATTGAATTTAAGCAAGCATGGGATAGGCATAAGGCTATCCTAAACAAAAGATAAATCCAGGTAAAGTATCCATGTAATTGGGCAGACTAGATGGGCCGAAAGGTTTTTATCTGCCGACATTTTTCTATGTTTCTATGTTTCTATGTTTCTATTCCGGGCCAGTGTATCGTGTAAACGTATAACAGTTTTATTGCTGAAGGAGGCAAACACCTATTTTTTATTTCTAATTCAGTGAAATTTCATACAATTTAATCTAATGTGGGGGAAAAGGAAGCCAAGATGAATGTTCCGCTATTAGAATTGAATTGTGTGCAGATATAATTTCTGCTACTGGCTCTGAAACGTAATCTTCCAATACTAAGCCGAGTCTCGCAGGAACCAGCGGCGAGGTTCATAGTCGTGTGTGGCTAATTCTATATCCATGCTGCGACTTGCACTATAGGGGTACAGCTGAGACAAAGACGCTTTCATCACCTTATTCTTTAATAACGAGGGGCAGCCGCGCTATTTTCTGGCTGCTTAGCATGGTCACACTGAAACATATTATGTTTGGGTTGGACTGAAAATCGTTGTGTTTCTTTCGCGGCAGCAGTATTATTTTTTTGCATGCATGCCACACGGATTGAATAACTGTCTTTGTGTTGGCCAGTATCTATATCCGAACTCCAGCTAGCTAATATTTAAATGGAATCTGCCATATAAAGGATTTCTGATGTAGAAACACATTTTTTGAAAAGCTTTTTACTTGTGTCCAATGCTGAAAAAGCTCAGAATTCTTTAAAATATACTTAATATGGCAAATATCTGATTAATGATTCTTTTTAGCAGTTTTCGTGTGCTGTAGATTAAACGCTCATAATGTAATGCAGAATCAGTCATGTTGATATATATGTGACAAAGGAAATGCCTACAATTTATAAAGATATCTGTAATAACTTACTAGTAAGTATACACAACTCCTCTATTGGTAAAGGCACTTTTCCCATGACTGGACACCCAGCGGTTTCCCTCCACAACGATGCCGCATGAGAGGAAGCCATGTTTGTTTATGACAAGCCCAAGGAGCAAAGGTAACCCCTATTTTGTCATTTTCATGGAGCAGCTCTCATGAAAGTCCTGTTACTAATATTATACATGATTTATGCCTGTGTGGTAATATATTGTTAGACACGATAAGTTGGGCATCTGGAAATTTCAGTTATTGTTCCATCCAATTGCCAGGACCATCTTTAATATTGACTGGGCCCTGGGAAAACATTTTCTTGGGCCCCCCATGCAATTCTGCTTTCCACCCTAACATCCCAAGCCCCCAAACAAAATTTAAAAAAAACTTTTTTTTTGTTTAGATTTTACACAGACATGTTTGGTATTATTGGAAAGACCATGATCTGGCCTTTCTAACACTGCCTTATGTGACCCTCTAGCTTTTATAGATCCTGGAGATACTGGGGACCCCTGTATTTCATCCATAGGGATTTCCCTGCCCGGCTAAGGGGTGGAGTCCCACCTCTGACATCATTGTGCCTATTCGTGATGACATCAGTGGCAGGTTATGTCCCACAGGCAGTGCTAACATCCTAGATGTCAGTCCCTTGTGGGCGAAGCCCGCAATTGGCACCAGGTTCGCACGAGCCACAGAGCGGGCCATTGCTTTTGCCGGCTCAAGCGGCAGTTGCCTTGGGCCCCACTAAAATGACTTGGGCCTGGGGAAACTGCCTCTTTTGCTCCGTGTGAATGTTTGCCCTGCCAATAGCTGCATACAGCAGTATCAAATTATTAAAAAATCAGGACAAAAGCAGGACACTTGCATAATTTCACACATATCTTTGGAATATTTTTTTTAACAGGAATGTCATTAGACCTGTGCATTAGTTTTTGGAGGAATCACAATTCATCCAAATTTATGTTGAAAATCCCATATGGATGAAACAGATGAAGAACGAAACGTATTTTGGTAGAACTATAAATTCATTTGTTTATTTGTACATACGGAGTTAAGTGGGAGGTTACCAGCATTTTCTACACAGCCACCACTATAAAAAATAAAAGACAATAAGCATTTGGGGGATCAATGTGCCACAGGTGGGAGGATAGAGAAACTATTGTCTTCTTGCCGTTACCATGCTGCTCAACTAGGTTAAAAATTAACTACTAAACAGATATTGCTTTAAAATCACTATTAATGATTAAAGAGAACCTCTCACTAATTCCTAGCACCCATCTGTGGTCATCAGGTGGGTAATACAGTCTATGGGGAGTGGACATTGGACATGTCAGTGCCCTTCTCCTGCCCCTCCTCATGTGAAGTGGTTGGGGGCTATAATAAAATGCAAGGAGAGGGCATGTCATTGTTGCCCTCTGCAGCAACCCCCAACCATGGGAGATAGATGGGGGTAATAGAAATGGGGGATATTTTCACCCCCAGTCCCCACCCATGCATGATGGGTTGGGACTATAAATAAGTCTGCAGGGACATATCATTGTACCCAATCCTTACCTATGAGCAAAAGATGGGGGATTTTTCATATGATGAATATGTCCCCCTCCCAGCCCTTGTCTGTGGACAGCAAGTTGGATTTATTTATTAATAAAAGCAAGGTTAAGAAACACCATTATTCCCCCAGCACTCCAACTATGAGTGTCAGGTGGGAGGCAATAAACATGGGTTCTTCTAGCAAACACTCATGCGGGACAGGTGTAGGTCAATGAACAAAAGATAGAAGACATGCCGCTGTCCCAACCTAAAGCCCCAACCATGGGAATCAGGTGGGGGGAGATAAAGAAACAAGGGAGAACACATGTCCACCCCCAGCCCCCTCCCATTCTCAACATTTGTGGACTATTAGTACAAATTGGGAAGGGGCATCATCCCCCACCCCATGGGTATCATGTGTGGGGGTTTTCATGTCCTTGAGGGTGGACATACCATTGTAGTCATCAGGTGGGTAATACAGTCTATGGGGAGTGGACGTGTCAGTGCCTTTCCCCTGCCCCTCCTCATGCGAAGTGGGTGGGGGCTATAATAAAATGCAAGGACAGGGCATGTCCTTGTCGCCATCTGCAGCCAACCCCCACCCACATACCATAGTCCACCCCTGAAAATGTGCCTCGTCTTAATCTAGGGGTCCCCAAGGCCCCTCACCATTCACCTATCCTAAAACAAATACCCATCTCCTTCACTTTAATAATAGTGAGGGGAGACCCAATAAGTGCGTATAACATAATCTTTATTTCTTACAATCTAATTGTGCCAAGAATATGAAGTAGTTATGGTGCTTGGTGTATCCAAGAGACTGACCTCTACATTTTAACCTATGCAATGAGGGAATAACATTGGCCTAAAAATACTTCTCTGACATATTTTTTATAAACAGCAAGTAAACCTTTCCCATGTACCCCTAACAGGCCAGGTTTGCAGATATCTGAAGCACAGCACAGGTGAGATGATTTGCTGCTCAGTGATTACAGTATTCAGTCATTTCTCCAAGTGCATTTCCCCAAGGTGATCCTTAAACTCTGCCCTGTTAGGGGGACTTGAGGACAGGGATGGGAAACACTGGCATGACTCTTTCCATGCCAGAACAATATGCTTGCTGCCTGGCATACAGTGGGTTAACTTAACTCCTGTTACAGTATATTTAATTAGAGGAGAATAATAAAAAATGAATAGCCCCTAAAGCCAGCAGTCCGCGCCGTTAGTCATATTGGATCTATTTGTCCTTAACTTTTTTCTGTACGACTTTGGCTCTCCGCAAATGATCTGAAACATTTTCTTCAATTCCTTAATTGCGGTAATATTGTAAGAAATATTTACATATGAATAAGTCACAGCTATGTGGTAGATTTAGCGCCATATTTTTCTACCATTAGGCTTGCACCCACTGAGTAGACAAATTGCACGCCAGATGTTAAATTGCATCGACTTTGGTGTTAAAGTGACTGGCATTATTACATGTCAAAAAAAGGTAGTGCCGGTTCTCATACCTCTTACTCAAAAAGCGCAAATAATATCCGGATGGTAGATGACAGATTTGTTCTGGTATTAAGGATCGAATGGCTCAATGTCCATTTTTTTAGCTTTTTTCTTCCTCTGCTTTTTTTTTTTTTATTATTCGGGGACAAGCGTAAACTGAAATATCTAATATAACTCAAGTAATGAAATGCTTAAGCATTGACGAAGATAATGCTTTGGACCGTAGAAGGGAATGTTATTTTACAGCATGGCTTTTTCATCTCAATGATACATTTAAATTTCTCTTGGTACGCATCCCAGAATGTCATTATGTGCATGCCACATAACAACTACTCTATCCAGACAGATAAAAGCATTGAAATTTCTCTGCAATATGGCACTGAAAATTTCACTCTGAAATAAAAATATAAATATATTCCCATCAAAATATATGCTTCCAGCGTTACGGCGGCTATTAGCATCAGTATTATGCCTAATATTGTAACCTAATGCTTTCGGTTCAGAGGTATCGCTCCGGAGTGTGGATTTATTACGGTATTTGGCTTTTTTTTTAAATTTATAGTGAGAAAAAAAGTAAAACATCCTGCATCGCGCATGTAAAGATTAGAATTTATTGTACAAGTATCCTTGAACAATTTTATCAAAAGCCCATTTCTATGTGGTGTTTTATGGCAATAAATCACAGGGCAGAAATCTATCGGAAGACACCACCTCTGAGATAAATGAACATGGTGCAAGAGGGGTCAACAAAGATCTTATGACCTGTCAGGAGCAAACAACTAGTAACATTCTAAATATGTTTCTTTATCAAGCATTATTTTTCATAGTATAAAAAATAGAGAATCCAAAATAGAATTTTTATTAATATAAAATGTTATATTATATTATTTAAGTTTAGCACAGTGTTGCCAAATTAATCAAGGTTTATTGGAGGATCACATATATTAAAATGAAGAAATGTCATTGAAATATCATACCTATTAAGCACTTTACATTTTTTTAAATTATGCGCCGCATGTCTAATTATGTTAGTACATATAGGGCTCTATTCATTCATCGCGTAAAAGCGCACACGCAGCGCTATTTTTTTTAAACGTTAACGCGCAAAAAATAATGGTGGTATTAACATCCGAGCGAATTTCTCCATCCGTCAAAAAATAACGCTCGTAAAAAAGACTCGCACAAACACGCGCGCATTAACGCTGCGCGCAGAAATCGGTGAGCGGACTGTTTTTTCACGCGATTCAGCCAATCAGAATTAAGAACCACAATTTTCGCTCGTTCAGTTTTTGCACCTGTCAAAATCAATCTGTGTATAATAATAAAAACACGCACAACTTCTCCATTTTATTGTTTGGGTATGTGTAGAATGTGTAACTAAATACACTGCTGTATTTTTTTTTGGGCTGGGGTATTTGTTTCGGCCAGAACGTTCAGATTTGCCGTTACCACCAGCTTTTAAAAGACCTTAAAATTATGCGTGCAAACGTTGCCCGTTAAAATTTGCGCATAGATTGTAATACCATCCGCGTACCAGCACACAAACGCATTTGCGCTCACAATGTTAAGTATAGGACGCGCAACGTACATTACGCTCGCAAAGGGTTTGCGCAGGTTCACCCGCGGTAGACGTTAACGCGCATTTTTTGTGCGGACATTGTTATACGACGTTCTGCGCGAAGGGTTTTTCCCCTCGCGTTAATGCGTTTTTGCGCACGCGTCAACGTTTGCGCGAAGTAGTTAATAGAGCCCGTAATATATTATATCTACTGTTTAATACTAATTCTTAGAAGTTTTAAACTGTAATTTTTAATATTTTGGTAAATTGTGTTTGCATTATAGCTTGCTGACTTAATTTATTTAAATTATTATATAATCTGTAGTATATTTTTTTTTATAACGAAGCCATATATATTTTTGTTATTTCGTTTACATCTCAATGTGCCGGAGAACTAAGCTGAATTTTTTAAAATGAGATAATATTGAGTATTAAATGTCAAATCACTCTTTCGCTTTTTCTTTCTTAGAGAGACTGTACCAACATTTACATTTATTAAATGGCCTTTATTAATCTCTTTTACTGGCTAGTCCCTCCATCACCTCGAAGTAGAAATGCTTTCAGCCTCCTTATCTGTTCTTGGTTACATTTAAATATTCCCTGCTATTGTTAAAATTTAATGATGCTTGTCTAACAACTGGACAACAAATGTTGCTAGCATTTAGCTATTGATAAGAGAACGAATTTGGTTTTGAATAATAGGAAGGATTGTTGGAAACTCATTACACCATTGCATTTTGGTCTTTCAACACATAAATGGCTATTTATACGTGTCACATTACTCCCTGCACACATTAGTGTTTTATACATTTTTTATTGATTCGTTGAAGATAATACATTCTTTGCAGCATAGTTTAATGTAAATCATAAAGTCCCTGTTATTAATCCTTGTTAAGATTAAGTTATATCTAGAAAGAGTATTAAAAATGAACAGAGAGGTACTTGAAACTATATGTGTTATCTGTCCCGGTAAACACTCTTGGAGAGCAACGCACAAGCACCATACATTGTGTGCAGCTGCCACTTCTATTGTGGCTTGACCTTGGTGGCAAGTGTGCCTTTCAAACCAAGATAGTAAAAGTTTAATTGTTTGAATCAAAAGGAGTAGTTAACATGAGTAGGTCAGAGATGTTTGATGGCCACAAATGTCTTAAAATCGCCCTTCCTATACTTCTGCCGATTTTCAATTTTTTTTCTACCTATTCACCATAGTCACCAAAACGATGTGATTGAGCATAATTGCCAATGGTTCCAGAGAATTGAACGGATTCTGAACCAGGTGTTATCAGGTGAGCTACAGCTCTGGAAAGCGTACCAGAACCATTAAAGGTTAAGGTGCTGGTATTATGTTTACCAGAGCTCTGGTTAAGTTTACACCAAGCTTGGAATCTAGCCTGATATTTTCTTATGCAATGTTACAAATCAAACAAAAGACCGATAAAGATCCTAAGAAGTCAGTTGGGTCTTCATTCTATACTCAAGGCCAAACAGTGAGGAGCAAGTCGTGTAATGATACGGTGGGGGGGGCAGTTTACAACACAAAAGATCACAAGTAGATGCACCCAGTGACACATTTATAGGGTTATTCAAAGAGAATCGAAAAGTCACAGCACGTTCGGTGACTTTTCGTTCTCTTCAATTCGGTGCGATTTGGCGATCCCATTTCGGCAACCCTGCGGTGTATTCAGCAAGCACCACAGGGCCGTCGTAGTACAGGGAAAACCTGCCGAACACTCACCGCAAAACCAAGGCGAATGCACACCGAAACCCGCAAAAACATCTGGATTAACCCGAACACGCTGGAGAAGCCCGAGCAGGAGCCGATCACAGCACAGAGCAGCCGCTGGAAAAACCCGACACTGCAGACGAATGGAGTGAAAAAAAAACCAGTACGCTTGGATGTTTGAAAAGTCAAACGCTAATTGCAAACAAACTACTGAGTGAAAATGTCTGAAATTTACATATAAGATCCAATGAAAGATAATAAAAAGGGCTATTACAGAAAAAAGAAAAAACGATTTAAAAAATGAAATAGAAAATATTTTTTGCAAAAAAATCCCGAAAAATGCTTAAAAGATCGTAAAAAATCTATAAATAAAGAGACTTGTTACTGCAGAATATTATAATCAACGGTTTATTAGATATTGAATTAAAACGGAAATATTTTTAACATTGAAGCCTATGGGAAACGCCTGAAAAAATTTGCCGCATGAAGCCACCGAATGGCAGGGCATTTCGGCAATTTTCACTGCTGGTTTTTGTTCTCTGAATAGATGAAGCATTGCTTCTCTATGGGGAATTCACTGCCCTCGAAAAGGCACCGAACAGGCACCATTTGTGCAGACAATTTGCCAGGATTTGGCGAACTGCCTGCTCTCTGAATAGCCGAATGGCCAGGAAAGGAAACCGTACGCTGAATTTCACTGCTCGGTTACCTTTCGCCAGCAATTCAGATCTCTTTGCATAACCCCGATAGAGTAAAATATGTTCTTAACTTCCCATTAGTTGTATAACGCTCCGTAGTTTCCTAGCGATAACCAGTAGCGTCCTTTTACCCACCAATGTGGACTTGTAGCTGGTAAATGTTTTTTACATGCGTATGGATGTCTCTTCATCTCAACCATTCTTTGACGTTGTGTTATGTATCGTTATTTTTGCTAAAAAAAATATTTTCAATAATCAGATTTTCAAAAAATAAATAAAAATAAACTCTTAAGTAAACATGCATGATTAAAACAAAGCACAGGTAAGATATCAGCATCCATAAAAATCAACAAAATAAATCATTTCATTTTTTTTTTAACTTCCTATTAGTTGTATAACGCTCCGTAGTTTCCTAGCGATAACCAGTAGCGTCCTTTTACCCACCAATGTGGACTTGTAGCTGGTAAATGTTTTTTACATGCGTATGGTTGTCTCTTCATCTCAACCATTCTTTGACGTTGTGTTATGTATCGTTATTTTTGCTAAAAAAAACATTTTCAATAATCAGATTTTAAAAAATAAATAAAAATAAACTCTTAACTAAACATGCATGATTAAAACAAAGCACAGGTAAGATATCAGCATCCATAAAAATCAACAAAATAAGGCTAGGGTCAGACGAAAGCAGTTTTAACGTGCGTTTAGACGCACGAAATCACGGCCGTGCTAGCAGCAAATGGCGTCCAATGCCGGGGAACACACGAAGTACGGCCGCACGAATGTTCGTCCGCGCAACGCAAGTGGCAAACGAACGCATTTTTTTCTAGAACGTCAAACCGCTAGTACGGACGTACAGAGTGCGCTGCGTCCGCTAGCGGCATGTGTGCGTGATTAGGAGACGTCAGACGCTGCTAATGTCCGGCCAACATAACGTCCAGACACAAAAAGTGTTTTATTGATGATCCGTACAAAATCATGGACGAAACGGCGCATCGTATGACCGCTATCGCGTATTCCGCGAAAAAATGCGTCCATTCGTTCGAACGCACTTTTTCACAGACAACGCGAAAAATGCGTTAGTCTGACCCTAGCCTTAATCATTTCATTTTTTTTGGTGGTAGTGTCCCTTTAAGGAAAACCTATAATAACGTTCTATTTTCGGTTTGTAATATTGCAATATAAGACAGCGGTGAGATAGGCATGCATCGCCTTTAGGCTTCATTCAAAATAGTTTCTTTGACCTGCCATGCTTTTCACACCATTCAAAAATAAGTAGTTAATTGAGAAGAAGCACCTGAAATTTTCATGCCATATTGAGGTCAGGCACTTTTGATATTAAGCTTCATTTGCTCTGCAAGTCACCTGCTTACAAGTACAACATTACAAGAGCAGTTTAAAATTGATTTGAGCTTTCATCCCGGTGAATTTCAAAACTTTCTATAGCACAGTGTTTGTCGGGGACGGGAGGAGAGAATAGTCTGCCATATCAAGTTTCCAGCACTTAAAGATCTAATTGGGATATTGTTCTGTACATGCTGTTAGACACTTTAGTGACAAGAGGAATCTTAGCCAACACTGGCGCCAAGCCAATACATATCTTCTTTGAAGAAAGTACAGGATAATTAAAGTGCACTTTGGGAAAGTGCACTGAAAAGAGAACAAAAGATAGCCATCAACAAACTGCTGGAAAATATATTTTCTACTACACGTTATTCAGCTTTCTATTCTTCTTTCTACATAGGAGAATTTTTTCGCTCTTCTGTTAGTTTGTTTTATTGAACTTTATTGTTTGTTTCGTTTCTCGCTGTAGATTTCAGGTGCAATCAGTTTCCATCGCCTGCATGTGGTTGAATTAAAAATAAAAAATTCAAATTCTGTCAAAGATCAGCTCGAAAAAAATGATTTGCTGGCAAAGTTTTATGAAAATGGAAGCCAGGTATTGCTTCTGTATGTGCGAATGTGACACATGTAAAATAAATAAAAGAATGAATGTCTAAACTCTACAGCAGTTATTTATTTATTTATTTAAAATATATATTTTTATTGACCGCACACACAAAGCAAAAGGTAAAAATACACAGATCATTGGTACAAATCAGAAATATAAAGAGTCAAGTACAAACCATGTACCAAAGTATATGAGAAAAGTAAGCGCAGACTACAGCAGTTATTTTAAGCTCCTGAACTACAACTTCCCTGATTCTAAGGTCATCTATTATAGCCATAGATTTTTGGAGAATTGTAGGCCTTTAACATCTGAGGGGCGGGGTAGGAAGTTTGAGAACCTCGCCCTACAGTATTTTCTATCTTTATCTACAGTGATGCTATCATTTATTATGGAGTAACTTACCCATAGCCTTGAAAGCACGCAGATGACTGTTAGCCATTTCTACATGCTTAGAATTTTTTGCTAACACCACATGACGTCCATTTTGAAACAGACTGTAGACATCAAAACAAAAGAAGAAGCAATGGGAAGGCACACTCACAAAGTCAAATACAGAGGTTATCACCACAGATGCCAACACAAACCAGGATGAATCAGTCCTCAATGTCAACGCAAATGAAGAAAGGAGGAACGGGCACACTGGGACCTCTTCAAACAGGTTCTATAGGATAAGACAATTGATGTTTTGTCTCAACCGAGTCTTTCTCAAGCTTACTGCTAAAGCCTCGAGAAAGACTCAGTTGAACCAAAATGTCACTTGTCTTATCTGTATAAACCTCACAGGAAAATGCTGCAGCCTAGCTCAGTGGGAGCCTTCAATCCATGCGAAATCCGCCAAACAAGGGACGCTGATGTCCCAAACTCATACCAAGAAGAAACACAGCAGGACCTCAAGCGGAGAATAGTTGGTGTGTATCAAGATTTATTAGGGGAAAGCAGCCCCACAAATACAATGACGTTTCGGCCAAGTGGCCTTAATGATTAAGGTCACTTGGCTGAAAAGTCATTGCATTTATGCTGCTGCTTTTCCCTAATATATTTTGATACACACCAATTATTCTCCACTTGAGGTCCTGCCGTGTTTCTTCTTGGTATCTGTATAAACCTGTCTGATGATGCCCTGGTATGCCCGTCCTCCTTCCTTAATTTGTAGATATCAAATGTTAGCAGCAATGGTGGACTATCTTGCACATACACAGGCTGTAATGGCACAAGCTGTTATTTAGGAAGGGAAAAAGTCTGTTTTCAAGTCCATGTGACTAGTATGACCTGCTGATTAACTTGCATTTAACTCACATCTATGACTTGGATTCAGTTACTAACAACCTTGAAATGTAGCAAAGCTCTAAACGTTGGCAAAGGATGGCAGGGACATATTTCACTAAAAACCTTTGGGTCTCCATATATATATTGCATGTTAACTCCTTCAACACCAAGTGTTTAAAAAAAAAAAACATTGTCATGAACCAGTGGTTTTTGGAAAAATCATTTTTAATTAATTATAATGTAAGAAATATTTGGGCATATTCCCAATGTATATCTTACTGTAATAATCTATTGGCTTTGAATTACATTGAATTACAGCCATTACAGTTGCAGCTCATGGATCCCTGCACTGGCTGCTGAATGTCCGATGCCAGGACATTCTTCAGCCGATTTTACACAGTTTTAGCTCTTCGGGCATTATGCCCACAGGGCTAAAACATTGGGCGCACCTTCTGCAGCCCAAAAGCATACAAAATTAGTTTTCAGCATCTACATTTGGGCTGCAGAGCTGCAGATCAAGATAACTCGATATGAGGCACCAGATGGTGCTTTTGAAGCCTGAGATATCTCAATCTCAGTAGTGAAGGGGTTAATAACCTATTTATTAAACAATGCAATAAATCAACAAATACACAACCTAGTGTGCAAGAATTTTATCATCTACATCCAAACTGAAAGACAACATGTAGCTTTTTTCAAGTTGGTTAGTAAAACCAACATGTGAATACAATACAAACCATATTAATGATTATTAAAAGAATTAAAAGAATAGACATCTATTTGACAATTGAGTTAATCTTTTGCAGTAAAACCATCTTCAATGCACATTTTTACAACGAAAATCAGACTGGTGTATTTCCCAACTGTTGGCAAGATGCCTTTGAGGCGCCACCCCTACGCCAAGTTACGTTCCTTTGCCAAAACTTGCAGACTTGTAAACCTGCTCTGAACATATATGATTGTCCCAAGAAAACATTATCTTTTGAGTAGTGCTCTAATTAGCAACACCGTTCATGAGCTTATATTCAATAAACAAAATCTATTAAAATGATATATATGAGTCACTATGATTCAGGCAAGATTCATTAAAAAAATGATCTACAGTACCTGAGTATTTGAGGACAAGCTCTCAAGAAGAGTGATCTTGCAGAGCTGCTAGTGTATTTGTGCAAACTGTGGCAGGTAGGCCTACCTGAAACATGGCAGGAGGCTAACTTGTGTTTCAGAGTGTTCCAGTGCAAGCCGGATCCGTGACACTCACAAATTAAAAAGGATGACAAAAGCTCAGCAGTAGGTTTACTTTTGGAAGACATTTCTCTGCCTAAATTCTCTTAAATTATAAAAAAATTCCTTGCCTAAAGTGCCACCTACCAAGGTTGGTTCCCATCGTCTCCATCACCTGCCCGGTTGTCTTTATATTCCCTTTACCTGATCTGACTCTGATTCTATCCCTACAAGCAGGTTGAGGCAAAGGGGTCGACTCGCTGCAATTCAGATTGCGCCTCCCAAGAAAACTGTAACTGTGGTTAGTGGAATGAAACAAGCCCTGACTGCAAAAGGTGGAATTGGAAAACCCATCGAAAGCAATGATTGGCTGCCCTGAGGTCTGCACATCATTGATATTCCATATAATTGGTTCACCAACTAAAGGTGAAAATTGGGAAATAAATTCAATACTAGTTCTAAAAAGAAACAGAATAAATATCAATGAAATAACAGAAATCAATAAAAAATTAGAACCAGAACATTTCATTCACCTGGAACCTCTTCAGGACTTAAAAAGCAGAAGTGCATAAGTATTACCAAAAGTGAGCAAAAACAATTTGCACAAAGTGCAACAAGAGTGGTAATAATGAAATAATTTTAATGAAAAAATAAGCGACCAACAATGTAATGGAAAGGAAGAAAATACAGGTGTGGTAAATTGCCCAGAGGAGGAAGGTAATGCTGTATCAAATAGAGAGGAGCGAAAGCATACGCAATGTTAATGAAGGCTACCTATACCTCGGTGGTTCAAGCCACCTACATAACCGAATACAGAGGCATACTAGGATAACAACCAGTAATAGCCAAAGGGCAAGATCCACAAGGAAAAAGTTCAATATAGAGCTGTTAAAAACAAAGAGGCATATCTCGACCGGTTTCGCCCGAACAGGGCTTAATCTGGAGATGCAATGCCCGCACAGTTTTTTTCACCTTATTAGCCCCCTTGTCTCTTATGCATTTACCCGGTTACCAGGATACCAGAGACAGACTACCATTGGCTCCTAGGTGCCACATGACTAACTTACGTGTCATGAAATGTTTTTCCCTGACAACCATGCCTAGGACGGACTTGGTTTTCATTATTGTTGGTCGCTTATTTTTTCATTAAAATTATTTCATTATTACCACTCTTGTTGCACTTTGTGCAAATTGTTTTTGCTTGCTATTGTGGGGTTATGCCCTGTGGAGTGGTCTATTGAGCCTATCTTGCTTTGCTTTGTTTACGTATTACCAAAAGTGCAATGAATTGAGTTAAAGGTTCCTAGGTATATAAATATACAGTAGACAATAAAGTGCTTCAACTCTAACCGCTTATTCCAATTAATTCATAACAGACTCTAAGCATAATCCTGAAAAATGAGATGTGCAATACGTCCCACATGATCTATTCAACCTTCTTTACTTCTCACCAATGAGCAAGAAGGGTTACCTTTAAGCTTCTCACAGTCAAATGTTTTAAAAAAAAATCAATATCTTTACCTTTGGAGACTTCTTTCTCAGGTAGCAAAAATTTGTAGCTCACTAGTGCCATCACAAGAAATCAATAACACTGTCTTTACTCCTTCACTACTGAGATTTAGATAACTCTGGACTTCAAATGCACCATCAGGTCCCAATATCGAGTTATCTCGATCTGCAGATCTGAAGGACAAAAGCAAATTAACTTTGTTTGCTGCAAACGAATTTCATTTGCTTTTAGGCTGCAAAAGGTGCCTTCATAGGGCATAATGCCTTGAGGTGCTAAAACTGCTTAAAGTCAGCTGTACAATGTCATGACATATCGGGCGTTCAGCAGCTGATGCAGGGAACCATGAGTTGCAGCTCAAACTGCTGTAAATCTATTTGGCCAATAGATGGCACCATCTGCCTGCCAAATAGATTATTACAGTAAACAATTCACTGGGAATATTCCAAAATATTTCTTACTTTCTTAATTAAAAATTAATGATTTTTGAAAAATCACGCGGCAGTGAAGGGGTTACTTATCTATTGTAACAGGGTCCTGGGCCCTGTTTATTCTAACCATGTCCTGGACCATGTTTTTGTGAGCCAGAGGCTCCAGAGGGCAGTATATCCCTGGTAGGAAGGGTTAACACCCTTCCAGCTAGCACACCTGTAGGCGTTTCCTCTTGGGTCTTCTTAGCAGGACTGAGAGGGGAGGATCTCTCTCTCAGTAGCAATCCACCCTGGGAGAGAGAGGTGGTAACTTCGGTGTACTCTGCAGGAAAGAGACTGGTGAGAATCTCTTATGCGTGATTTACTTTGTTTGTTTTGTACTGGGCCCGGGTAGCTGGCCCAGTAACCGGTAGTAAGGGCACTACGGAAAAGAGGTAGGCTCCTGACAGGAGTAGGCCGATTGTTTTGTTTAGTTTTGTTTGTGCATAAAAGGGGAAGCCTCCCCAACTGCTGAAAAAGACTGTGTTCTGCTTTATAATAAAAGTACACCTGAGCCGCAATCTCCTGCTGTCCGGGCCATATTTTGAGCAACCTACCACAAGTGGTGGCAGCGGTGGGATTCTCTCATTCGTACCGGCTCCGCTGTTACAATAGCCTTAAAGGTACAGGACCCGCAGAAAATGGAGGACGTCGTGAAGGCCCTGGTCCAAGCCACGGCGGTGCAGCAGGAAACAAGCAGGCAAGCTTTAGCAGCACAGCAGGAGTGCAATAGACTGTTGGCCCAGCAAATTGGGGCCCTGGCGGAGACACAAAAAATGGAGCATGCCCTGCTTAAGAATGTCCTGGAAAACGTTACTTCCCAGACAGTTCCTGCACTAGAAAAAGGTAATGGCACGATCCGGGCAAGCAACTGTCTGCAGAAGATGACTGCAGAGGATGATGTGGAAAGCTATCTACTGGCGTTTGAGAGAACTGCTACTCGTGAAGCCTGGCCTCCAACACAGTGGGCAGGGATCATCGCTCCTTTCCTCGTGGGGGAAGCACAAAAAGCCTACTACGACCTGGAAGAGGAAGCGGCTGCCGACTACCCACAACTAAAGGCAGAAATTTTGGCCAGGTTGGGAGTGACGGCAACTGTGAGAGCCCAACGCTTCTATAAATGGCGATTTAAAGAAGGTCTGGCCCCCAGATCCCAGATGTTTGACTTGATTCATCTGGCCCGGAAATGGCTCAAACCGGAGAACCAAAGCCCTGCCAAAATGCTGGAAACTCTGGTGCTTGACCGGTACCTGAGAGAACTTCCCCGTGGCCTGCGTGAATGGGTCAGTCAGGGAAACCCCACTACCTATGATGGCATGATAGCCCACGTCGAACGTTATCTGTCTGCAAAAGACTTGGAGAAATGTTCAATGCCGTACAGCTTGCTCCCGAGACCAAGAAACCGCCGGAATGAGCCTGAAGCGGAGTCTGGAGGGGGAGCGCGCCGACAGAAAATGGACTCTAGGGATCAAGTGTCTGTGAGAGAGGATCGCTTTGGGGGAAATTCCATAGTTTGCTTCGAGTGTGGCGGGAAAGGACACGTCAGGGCAATCTGCCCTAACCGCGCAGAACCAATGCAATGTGGACTGGGGGAAAATCCCCTAAACTTTTGTGGACTGATATCGGGCATGGTGGAAGGCTCAAACGCCTTTAGAATGACGGTGCAACTGAACAGCCAAGATACAGGGGCATTAGTCGACTCAGGCAGTGCCTTAACCTTGGTCGCAGGTGGTTTGGTCAAACCCAATCATGTACAAAACCATAAAACCATGGGGGTACTTTGTGTTCATGGGTGCACGGTACGGTACCCTACTGCCCCTATAGAGGTTGTTGTGCAGGGCAGACTGATTAAAATGTCAGCGGTAGTGGTAAAGCGGTTACCCTATCCCCTAATTATAGGCAGGAACTTTCCTGGCTTCCACACCCTATTACAGTCACCGGGAACACCGAAAAAAGCCGACCCTGAAGTTGAACAAGGGGATGGTGATATCCTTAAGATGTTTCCCTTTACTGATCCCGATCTGTATGTGGACAACCCGAAAATAGGTAAAACCAGACGAGCATGCCGGGAGAGCAAACAGCGGTTTAATAGAGCTGTAAATGAGGTATTCTTGAATGAACGTGGAAAGCGAAACAGTAAAGGTGTAGCCACCCAATGTACCGAAGACGATATAGAGGTTGGACAAAGGGTGCATGACCTCGAGTCAGACGTTGAGACGGAGGTGGAGGACCCAATACCCTTGGATCTTTCCAGTAGTAGCTTTGGGAGAGACCAAGCAAACGATCCACTGTTGCAGGTCGCTAGAAGCAGGGTAGTAGAGGTGAATGGGGTGACTGTGCAGGGTAGCACCAAAGGTACCTACCCATATTTCCTCCTTAAGAACGATCTCCTTTATAGGGTAACTTCAGATGAAGGCCAAGAGATTGAGCAGCTGGTTGTTCCTTCCTCGTATACTCGGAAGGTGCTTAATTTTTCCCACTCTCACCTCCTGGGGGGACACTTGGGGGTAGACAAGACTCAGGAAAGGGTGCTCAGAAGGTTCTTTTGGCCCGGAGTATATGAGGAGATTAAAAGGTACTGCGCTTCTTGCCCGGAATGTCAGTTGTCATCCCCGAAACCCAGGTTAAGGGCCCCACTCATACCTCTCCCTGTTATCGATGTGCCCTTTGAGAGGATTGGCATGGACCTGGTAGGTCCGCTGGACAAAACTTCTCGGGGGCACCAATATATTCTGGTACTCCTGGATTACGCCACCAGATATCCTGAGGCCATTCCCTTGCGCAAGGCCAACGCCAAAACCATAGCGAAGGAGTTGATTCAGGTATTCTCGCGAGTTGGCATACCCAAGGAAATCCTGACCGATCAAGGGACGCCGTTTGTCTCCCGGGTGATGAAAGAGTTGTGTCAGTTGCTTAACATTCACCCTTTGCGAACCTCAGTCTACCACCCACAGACAGACGGGCTGGTGGAGCGATTCAATCGTACCCTGAAGGGGATGTTAAAAAAGGTAGTCAGTCGAGATGGGAAAGACTGGGACCTGCTGCTTCCGTATTTGCTATTTGCGGTCCGTGAAATTCCCCAAAGTTCAACGGGCTTCTCCCCGTTTGAACTTTTGTATGGGAGGCACCCCCGAGGCATACTAGATGTGCTGAAAGAGACTTGGGAGGAACAAGGTGTCCCCGGGGTCAGTACTGTACAGCACGTGGAACAAATCCAGGAGCGTATATCCCGGATTGTTCCCCTCGTTCGCCACCACATGGAACTGGCTCAGAGTACCCAGAAGCTCCACTATGACCAGAGGGCCGTGGTGAGAGAATTCAAAGCTGGTGACAGGATAATGGTTCTAGTCCCCACTGCCGAAAGTAAGCTTCTAGCACGTTGGCAGGGACCCTATGAAGTGTTGGATAAGATAAGCCCAGTGAATTATAGGGTCAGTCAACCTGAACGCCGTAAGAAAACGGCTGTGTTTCATATCAACCTCCTTAAACCCTGGCAGGATAGAGAGGCCTGTACTGTCGCTGTGGGCGATGCGGATTCCCTGTCCACTGGACAGTCTGTTCCAATTTCCCCTGAGTTAACACCCAAGCAAACAGAGGAGGCTATACAGCTGGTCGAGAGGAATGAAGACGTCTTCTCAGCAACACCGGGTAGGACCCAAGAAATTGCCCATGATATCGTTACAGAACATGGGGTCACTGTAAGGGTAAAACCGTACCGGATACCTGAGGCAAAAAGGGACGCTGTGAGGGCGGAAGTAAGAAAAATGCTTGAATTAGGGGTAATAGAAGAATCCCAGAGCAACTGGTCTAGCCCGATCGTCCTAGTACCTAAGCCTGATGGGTCTATCAGGTTCTGTAATGATTTCAGAAAGCTGAACGAGGTATCTAAATTTGATGCATACCCCATGCCTCGGGTGGACGAGTTGGTGGAGAGGCTAGCGAAAGCCAGATACCTCTCTCTCCTAGACCTGACGAAGGGGTATTGGCAGATACCTTTATCCAAGGAAGCGAGAGAGAAAACTGCATTTGCGACACCTGATGGGCTGTTTCATTATAGGATAATGCCTTTTGGCCTCCATGGAGCCCCAGCAACCTTTCAGAGGTTGATGGATAAGCTGCTTAGACCTCATGCCACATATGCCGCCGCGTATCTGGATGACGTCATCATCCACAGTTCCGACTGGGAAACGCATCTGATGAAATTGCAGGCAGTTTTGGACACATTTAGAAGAGCTGGGCTGACAGCAAATCCCCCTAAATGCACTATTGGTATGACTGAAGCCAGGTATTTAGGTTATGTGGTTGGTAGGGGAGTGGTAAAGCCCCAACTTAACAAAATAGGTGCCATACAACACTGGCCCAGGCCTCTGAGAAAGAAGCAGGTGAGAGCCTTTTTAGGGATCGTGGGCTATTACCGAAGGTTTATCCCCCATTTTGCCACAAGGGCTGCTCCCCTCACTGATCTTACGCGAGCGAAGAGTCCAGACATGGTACGCTGGGACAGCAAGGCGGAGGAATCTTTTGTTGACCTAAGGGAGGCTCTATGTACTCAGCCTGTGCTCATAGCGCCAGACTTTACCAAAGAGTTTTTCCTCCAGACTGATGCCTCTGCGGTTGGGTTGGGTGCTGTGCTGTCCCAGTTTGTTGACGATGAGGAGCACCCCGTTCTTTATCTGAGCAGGAAGCTGTTGCCCAGGGAGCAGCGCTATGCCACGATAGAAAAGGAGTGCTTAGCGATAAAGTGGGCTGTGGAAGCCTTACGGTATCATTTGTTGGGCAGGCGTTTCACCCTTGTCACTGACCATGCCCCGTTAAAGTGGATGCATACCAACCGGGACCGGAACTCGAGAATCACAAGGTGGTTTTTATCCTTGCAGCCGTTTAGTTTTGTGGTGAGACACCGTGCAGGTCTCCTTCATGGCAATGCCGATGCTTTGTCTAGGGCTCACGGCCTTACGGCGGAGGCCGCTTCCCACTCCTGTGTTAAGCTGGGGGGTGGGATGTGTAACAGGGTCCTGGGCCCTGTTTATTCTAACCATGTCCTGGACCATGTTTTTGTGAGCCAGAGGCTCCAGAGGGCAGTATATCCCTGGTAGGAAGGGTTAACACCCTTCCAGCTAGCACACCTGTAGGCGTTTCCTCTTGGGTCTTCTTAGCAGGACTGAGAGGGGAGGATCTCTCTCTCAGTAGCAATCCACCCTGGGAGAGAGAGGTGGTAACTTCGGTGTACTCTGCAGGAAAGAGACTGGTGAGAATCTCTTATGCGTGATTTACTTTGTTTGTTTTGTACTGGGCCCGGGTAGCTGGCCCAGTAACCGGTAGTAAGGGCACTACGGAAAAGAGGTAGGCTCCTGACAGGAGTAGGCCGATTGTTTTGTTTAGTTTTGTTTGTGCATAAAAGGGGAAGCCTCCCCAACTGCTGAAAAAGACTGTGTTCTGCTTTATAATAAAAGTACACCTGAGCCGCAATCTCCTGCTGTCCGGGCCATATTTTGAGCAACCTACCACACTATATATATGAGTATTTAAATGCTATTAGAGAACTGAATTAAATTAATTAGCCATATAATCTCTCTAAAAAGATATCCAATGAAAAATTCTGTTGAACATTAAATACATAAAACAAAATCTAAAGTCACCATTGTCATTATTAAAGCAGACATCATAAGCCATACGTGGCTCTTGTGCATCACACAATGTAAATAACTACATTAGAGTATATAATATTTAGCTTTCTCTTCTTAATTCATGATATTTCATGTCTTATTTTGAAAACAGCTCATATTATATAACAACACATAAGTAAATACAGTTTGCAGAATTATTGCTTTCAGGTCCCATTCATTGATAGTACAACACATCAAAACACAACATATTTACATTCGACTCTATTTTTATCTATGTTTCCCCAATTTCATTCATGTGGCAATTGTTAATATTGCATATGAGCAACATTTAATTTTTTACTTGAGTGATAATTTGTGTGTTAGTGTTACCCATATGATAGATGTGAAGATAACATTGCTAGACGTTTAGGAACATTTACAATTATCGAATTGCCAGCTGTGTGTTGGCACTCAGTGTATTTAGTGCATGAACTTATGTGCTAATTGGTAAACTGTTCCTCGAGCTATTTACGCTATCACTGGTAAGAATTGCTTTCTGATGTTTTGCTTTAGAAACTATTCTAATTTTTCCACTATAAGATTTAATGAACTATTCTATCACACGGTTTCAAAGATAGATAAATAAACAGATAGAAAGATAGATAGAAAGAAGTAGAGATAGCTATAGCGAGAGAGATTGAGAGAGTGTGTGCGCATGTATATGTTTAGATGGTGCTTATTTTTGTCTGCAGATGTGTTGTGATTTAAAAACAAAGCCATTGGCATACTAGATTCCAATCAGAATGCTACACGACTACTTGTGTCGGCTACAGTGTTCGAGGGTTAGGTGAGTAAAAGGAAACATTATTTTCTTATTGTTTCACTTCGCAGATCCATTCTGCACCATTGTTTTAGTTCTTTGAAGTTAAACTCACCATAATCAAAATAGAACATAATAATATTAGTTCACATTATTCCGTTTGTTGATGACCTGTACCACTCAGGGCTGACTCTTAGCAGGTACAGGAGGTGATCCACACCCGGCCCCGCAGAGTGATAGGGGTTGCCAGAGTTTTGCTCAAATGAAATGAAAGGGAAGCTGCTTTGAAGCAAAGTTTCTGTGTCCTGACTCTGATGTCCATCCTCTGTCCATGGTGGCTTCCCCCTCCATTCACGCATATCTCAAACATGCTCAACCTACTAAAATACTGAAGCAAGCAGGTAGAAGGTGCAGTGGCATGTGGCAGCCACTAGACTGCCAGGAAGCAGCTTATGTAAAATGTATGTGTCTGTATACTGTTAGTGTTTGTGTAATGAATATGCGTGTGTACTGTGTGTGTTCTGACTGTGTGTGTGTTTGTACTTATGTGTGTGTCCTGGCTGTGTGTGTACTGAATGCATATTTGTACTGTGTGTGTTCTGTGTGTGTAATAAGTGTGTGTTCTGTGTTTGTTTATACTGTGTGTATCTATATTTTGTACATATAAAATATACATGTAGTGTGTGTTAATATTGTGCGTATACTGTGCATGTATACTGTGCACTATGTGTGTGTGTGCGCATGTATGATGTATGTGAGTTTACACTGTGCAACTATGTATCGTGTGTATATTTTGTGTATACTGTGCGTGTATACTGTGTACGGTGTGTGTGCATGTAAGCTGTATGTGAGTTTACACTGTGCAACTATATATTGTGTGTGTGTACTGTGTGTGTATATTTTGTGTATACTGTGCGTGTATACTGTGTACGTGTGTGTGCATGTATGCTGTATGTGAGCTTACACGTTGCAAGTATATATCTTGTGCGTGTACTGTGTGTGTATAATGTGTGTTAATTCTTATGTAAATTAATATGCATCTGTGTATGTGTAGTGTTTTTTCTACCTGTGTATTGTCATGTCTAATGTGTAGCACGTAAGGAATACTGTGTACAGAGAATGTGCAGTGTAGAAACGTCTCCTACCACAGTATTCCTTACGTGCTACACATAAGGCTAGGGTCAGACTAGCGCAGTTTTAACGTGCGTTTAGCCGCACGAAATCACGGCCGTACTAGCAGCAAATGACGTCCAATGCCGGGGAACATACGACGAACGGCAGCACGAAAGTTCGTCCGCGCAACGCAAGTGGCCAACGAACGCATTTTTTCGAGAACGTCAAACCGCTACTACTGACGTACAGAGTGCGCTGCGGCCGCATAGCGGCGTGTGTGTGTGATTAGGAGACGTCAGACGCTGCTAATGTCCGGCTAACATAACGTCCAGACTCAAAAAGTGTTTTATTGATGATCCGTACAAAATCACGGACGAAAAGGCGCATCGTATGACCGCTATCGCGTATTCCGGGGGAAAATACGTACGTTCGTTCGACCGCACTTTTTCACGGACGACGTGAAAAATGCGTTCGTCTGACCCTAGCCTTAGACATGACTTTGTGAAACGCTGGCATATGTCGCCATTGCAATAATGACAATTTTTGCTGATGATTGCAACTTCAGCAAGCACTGATATTCTTTGAATAACCCCTGCTGACTTTACTTTGTGTAAACATTATTTGTTACATGTTTTCCTTGATACTGCAAGATTAAATGGAATTATGAAGTGTTTATTATTTGAGAACTAAAATATGCAAAACAATGTATTGGGTTTCCTGTAATCACTTTTATTATTTGTATATCAAAATTACCGTGCAGTTACAGTGAACCATTATGTTGTCTTTGGAATCCAAAGTGCCATTAAACCACCAAGCACAGTGAGGTGTATTACGACCATAAGATGCATCATTCGTACTTCACAGACACCGCTCAGATTTGGGGAAAATGCAACATCTGTGTAAGAAGAATCAAAAAGAAGTGACCTTGAGAAAACATTATTTTCACATAATTTACCCAGAAAAAAAGACCAAACCCCCATCGTATAAGATTGAATGGACACAAACACTACACAAGAGAAGGATACGACATGGCTCTAGCATGGCTTGTAAAGGAGAAAACCCATAATGCGTCGCAGCTCAGCTTCACTTGTTAGACAAATGCCAAAAGCTCTTTATAAGAGGTTAAAAGGTAAAAAGGATAAAACCCAAAGAAGTGGAATGGATGTAAAAGCTGAATAGACTTTTCATATTTCTGGATAAATTATATACTAATTATTCCTTCTACCTATGGATTTGTTGTTTCTTCTTCTTTTTTAAACATTGAAATGTTCATGAAATTTAATTAGCGTTTTGTATTTTTGTTTTTCTTTTTAGAAACCTTTACAATCATCACAATGAGTTTTTTTGCCTGTTTTATTATTATTTATTTGGAAAATTGCGCAGCCTCTTTTTGTTCTATTCTATTTATTTATTTCAATCTAAATATCATTTTCTTTGATTAAAGATGCAAAGGTTGCATTATTATCATCATTTTTCAAATAGCTCCAACAGTTTCTATAGCGCTTTAAGGCCTGGGTAATTAAACTCACAAAATTACAAACGAAACTAGGAACCAATGGTAATTGAGGAATATATACAAATATATATAATTGCAAAAAAACATTTATCTGTCCAAGCAAATCAGAGAATTACTTTGCCGCCCAATGAATGCAGCAATGGACTCTGGGTAAAACATGCAGATGAAGTCCACAATTTCTCACTTTTTGCACCAAAGTTTGCTTTATCTCAGACACACACCTTGCCAGTGTGCCATACTAGATAGTTTCACGCATAGGTCAGGGTATGCAGCAAGACACAAGCTGCTCCTGGACAGCTCTGTGGGCAAAGCAATTCTCTGAAATACTTAGAAATGTAGCTGTTCGTTGGCATAATGTATATTATTTCTTGTCATTTTCTGCATGAAGGATTTAATCTCACTTTTTGATCTCCGCCTTAATGTTAATAGTTATATATATATATATACAGTATATATGATCCTGATGAAAGTCCGCGGATAGCGGACTGAAACGTCGATCTTACAATAAAACTTTTCTATATTATATATTCTATATTATAAATAGTGCCGCTTATACTACATTTGTAGGTGAAATTATATATATATATATATATATATATATATATATATATATATAAATATATATCTACATCTATATATCAAGATATAATATTTAATAGTTATATATATATATATTATATATATATAGGGGTTATTCAAGGAGAGCCGAATTTGTCACGGAATTGCTCCGAACGGTGAATTTCCCCGTTTGGTGCAATTTCGTGGCCATTCGGCTATCCGGAAAGCTGGCAACTCAGATAAGTTGCCAGCTAAATATGGTGCAATTCGACGGCAGTGAAATCTCCATAGAGAAATAATGGTTAATCTATTTAGGGAATGCCGAACAGCACCGAAAAGTAGGCGAAATGCCCAGATTTTCGTTGATTTCGTTCAACGGGTTTAAACAGGCAAATCCCATACTTTTCACTATAAAAAAAAACAGTTGTCATTAATGTTTTTCAACCATTTATTCTTTTCATTTGCAGCAAAAAGTGTTTTTATTAATTTATTTTTTATGAATTTTTAGGCATTTTTCATTCAGCAAAAATTTTGATTCAGATTTGTTTTAAATGCTGTTTTTTTTATTCTGTAACAGACCTTTTTATTGTTATTCATAGGACCTTATATATTATTTTCATGCATTATATTTGTTTTAAACTCCTTCTAAAAATTGTGTTGTGTTTTTTTTTACCGCTTTTTTTTCAGCGGCGTTTGGTGGCTGATAGGCGGTGTTCGGCGGTCTGTTCGACGGATCGTCAGCTGCTTTTGGTGGTTTATCAGATGCGTTCGGCGGCGTTCGGCGGGATTCAGCAGTTTATCTCATGTGTACGGTGATTTATCGGCAGTGTTCGACGCATCCATTCAGCGCACTTTGGGGTCCATGCGTTGCATGCTGAATTTCGGGGAAATTTTGCTGCTCTCTGAATAACCCCCAGATATGTTGTAGGTAAAGTCCGAAATTGAGTAAAGCTAGCAAAATCTCAGGCAATGCCAGCAATACCCAAAAGTGTTGAGTAAAGCAGCTAAAAAATTACATTTTCATACTTTACCTGGGAAATCTGTAGATTACCCAACCACCCTTGGTAAGGTGATTTTTAGGGTCAGGGTAGGGTAAGGTTGACCATGTATTTGAACAATCCGAGGTTTGGGGTCAACTATATACCACTGTAAATGCTCAAAACAAATTACCCAAGGGTGTTTGGGTACATTGCGGTCGACCCAGGTAAAATCCAATGTTTGATTTGATTAGAGGCATTAACCAAAACCACTGGGTAATGTCAGGATATCCCAGGTAATCCTAGGTTTATCCAGATTCTAGACTGTACCTGTAACATATAGATCTTATATAAAGGAGATATGTCGATGTATAGTTAAAGCTACTGCATCTATATTCTTACAGAATTTACCTTTATTCAAAAGGCAATATAGTTTTGAAATTGCATTTTATTACTAATAAGATTAAAATCACTAGATATTGAGTAAGTAGAAAACAGTCTGCGTAAAATGACGTGACGTGCAAGCTCCTGTTTGGGCGTGTTATAAATTGTTCCATTTCCAGGAAAAGTTCATCCGTTGTTTTTTTTTTTCCTTTGGTAAATACCAAACTAGTCTGATTCATGAAAAACCATAAAATTCTGAAAAGTTGCCGTGATTTCATCATACTGTCCTCATGTTTTAGAGATAAGTCAACAAAACCAGAAAGTTTTTTTTTTTCTATTCCAAGTTTTTTATTTTGAAATAATGTCAGCATATAACAAATCGATAAAGAGTAGGAAACGGCCATGCAGTGCCACAGTAAGACATCAAGTTGATCACATGAAAAAAGTGGTATGGCCGCGCGTGGCCACAGAATGACATCCAAAAAGTCTGCGTGCGAAAAATAACAAACAAAAGGAGAGTTGGCTAAAGACATCGAATACAATAAAAAAGGGGGAGGGGAAAACAAAAAAGAGGAGGGGAGGTGGGGGAGGAGACGGCAAAGGCCAGAACTGTGCCTACCGTGACAGGTTCCCTGTCGGTTACAGAACCGCAGGGGGGGGAGCCAAAGGTGGTATATGGCACCAGGCCCGGGTACTCAGGGGTCAAGCTGGGCGCCAGGCCACTGTTGCGCCCCCAGAGACGTCCCGGATATGCCAAAAGAACAACAATCAAAAAAAGGGAGGGGGCGGGTATAATGAAGGGGGGAGGACTTACAGAAAGACGAACACAGAAAGTCCGCAACGAATAACAGCAGAACAATATCAAAAAGGGGAAATAAGGAAAAGTCCAAAAAAAACCAGAAAGATTTTGATATATTTTAGCCTACTGCTGCCAAGCATATGCTGAAGTTCTGTAGGTTCGCCAACGTCCTTTATTTTAAGATTGCCCGCAATGAATTGCAAGATACCTTCACACACAAAGGAAGGTGACTCACCATGAATGGATGAGTGTTTTGCCTCGTAACAAGTGCTTGTAAAGTTATAAGCGAACCAGGTAACCAGAAGAAACATTGCAGAGTATTGTTGAAAAAATAGTACAAGAATTGGCTTGCATTAAGAAATGCCTCCAAGCAATGAAGACGGAATATCTCTGACGCCAGTTACTGCTGTACTTGTCTGTGTCAAATGGCAGATTCTGCAAATAGCTACTGTATTAGCCAAGGGCTCTTCCGCCAATCTGTAGCGCAGGTAATTCATATAAATGAGATAGGCTTCACTATTGTTCTTATCGTATAATCTTACTGAGCATAAAGAGAAACATGATATTATTTATGGTCTCAAGTGATTCGACATCAGTTCTTCCCTACGATTTCCTATCATTTTTCAATATCTGTCGGTTTCCTACACTTTATAATCAACCTTTTAAATTTAAGGTAAAAAAAAGGGGGGACTGAGATGTAATGTACAGGCAAGTACACTTATAAAGATGACTATCCTTCATCTACGGTGCATTTGTCATTTAACTGCTAGGTAGACGACCGTAATGCCATGTTTCGACTAGTGCCTCGAAATAGCGTGTATGTTCATGCACTTAAATACAACTTTTAATAATGTATTTTACGATTCTTTAACTTATTGTTCTTTCTATTTTGGTTTTTCGATTTTACCGTATTTTTTTATAATTGTGAATACATAAGTATGTATTAATTAATTAATTCATAAAGGCCCCTATTACATTCTTCGCGCATTTGTTTTTGCGCGCGCAAATGCGCATTTGCGCAAGGGGCAAAACCCTTTGCGCTGAACGTCATATTACAACATTCGCGCAAACGATGCGCGTTATCGTTTAACGCAGATGGACCTGCGCGAGCGTGATGAACTGTGCGCGTCCTATACTTAACATTGTGAGCGCAAATTCGTTCGTGCGCTGGTATGCGGATAGTATTACAATTGATGCGCATCTTTTTACGAATGAAGTTTGCGCGCATAATTTTAACGTCTTTGAAAAGCTGGTGGTAACTGCAAATCTGAACGTTCTGGCCAAAACGAAAAACACCAGCACGAAAAAAAGATACAGCAAAGTATAGTTACACATTCTACACATACCCAAACAATAAAATTGTGAATTCGTGCGTGTTTTTATTATTGCTGCAGCATATATACTCAGATTTACTTTGACAGGCGCAAAAACGTAAGAGTCAATTAAGGTCAATTGATGTCAATTAAGGTTCTTAATTCTGATTGTCTGAATCCCGCGAAAAAAACAGTCCGCACACTGATTTGCGTGCGCTACGTTACTGCGTGCGTATTACTCTTCGTTTTGCACGTAGTTTTTCCGAACGATATTTGTGGACGGATGAGAAAATGCGTTCGGATCGGTATACCACCGTTAATTTTCGCGTGATAGCGCTTAACGCTGCCGCAAAAAAAATTGTGCTGCGCGGACAAATTTGCTCAAAGAAAGTAATAGGGGCCAAAGTATTTTACCAGGAAGGATACATTGAGATTTCTCTCGTTTTCAAGTATGTCCTGTATGTTTATGTTTATGTAGTATGTTTAATTAATTAATTAATTAATTAACTATAATTAATACCTAAATATAAGCATGAAAGATAAGTATGTCCACCCCACATGGCCTGCAACCCCCACCTGAAGCTAGTGGATGAGTGGGGGCAAATTTACAGCAATATATCACCCTTTATTAATATAGCCCCAACCCACCATGCATGAGCATGTCCACCCCATAGACTCTACTCAGCAGCCAATGCCAGCGGGTGTGGGGATGCAAAAGTTGTTAGTGACATATCACCCTCCCCTTTATTAACCCCTTCACTGCCGAGATCGAGATAACTCAGGACTTTAAAGGCACCATCAGGTAACAATATCGAGTTTTCTCGATCTGCAGCTCTGGAGGACAAAAGCAAATGAAATTAGTTTGCTGCAAGCACATTTCATTTGCTTTTGGGCTGCAAAAGGTGCCTCCAAAGTTTCAGCCCTGTGAACATAATGTCGAGGTTCAAAACTGTCAAAAATCGACTGAAGAATACCCTGACATATCGGGCATTCAGCAGCCGGTTCAGGGAACCATGAGCTGCAGCTGAAACTAGTGTAACTCCTTTTGGCCAGTAGATGGCACCATTTGCTGGCCAAATAGGTTATTACAGTAAGGAATGCACTGGGAATATTCCCAAATATCCCAGTCAATGCATAAAACATAACAAGGAAAAAGAGTGTCATCTGCGCTCGTTTCTATGTGTTCCATGTACAACAAAAATGGAGGTTTTTGTTTGTTTCAATGGCCATTGCAACGTAAGCCCACTCGCCACTTCAAGGCACCTCTTTAGAGTGGGTACCTAACAATTGTAACCAAAAGGCCGCTCTACTGAGCAGCTCCAAGCCCCTCCAGCTGCTTTTCAGCCAAGGAGAGACAAAGATGGTGGGATGCTGTTACTCCTGGCAGTTGCTGCCGCTCCGAAAATAAGTGAGTATGAGCGCGACGCCATTTTTTCTGTATTTATGTATATCATGCTTGTAACACCCACCATCTTTGTCTCTCCTTGGCTGAAAAGCAGCTGGAGGGGCTTGGAGCTGCTCAGTAGAGCGGCCTTTTGGTTACAATTGTTAGGTACCCACTCTAAAGAGGTGCCTTGAAGTGGTGAGTGGGCTTACGTTGCAATGGCCATTGAAACAAACAAAAACCTCCATTTTTGTTGTACATGGAACACATAGAAACGAGCGCAGATGACACTCTTTTTCCTTGTTATATTCCCAAATATGTCTTGCTATATAATTAATTAAAAAATATTTTTCAAAAAAACACTGGTTCCTGACAATGTTTTTTTTTTGAAAATCACTTGGTAGTGAAGAAGTTAACCCCTTCGCTGCGGATAACGTGTGAGGAACGTCTTCATTGACTCCTGCTATATGCGGAGGACGTTCCCCACACGTCATCCGCAAGCGGGAGCCCCAGCGGAGATACTCACCTCTCTGTCTGGGGTCCCGTGGCGTTCTGGCTTCAGCGTCCTCAGATGCTGAAGTCAAGCCCCTCCCGACGTCAATGACGTCATCGTGCCATGCGCGATGACGTCGTTTCAAGGTGACCCCCCGGCAATGCCGAGAGATCGCCCGGGAGGGGGGGCACCGCTTTGAAGGGCAGTGTCTGCCCTTTAAAGCGGTGCCTTTTTAACCCCTGATATGCCAGATCACGATCCAGCGCTGCCAGATCACGATTTAGCTCCGGTTGGGGGCCACCAGCTTGGATACTCGCTCCACCTCCGGGTTCCCCCTTGGCTCCTGATGTATCGTGCATAGCACGATGACGTCAGAGAGCCGGGGAACCCCTAGGAAATCCCCTGGTGGAGATACAGGATTCATTTGAACCCAAATATCTCCAGAACCGTGGCAGCTAGGGGGTCAAGGCCTGAGCATGGCCTTACGAATGATACCAAACATGACCAGGTTCAAAGTAAAACAAAAATTAGAAAAAAATAAAATAAAAAATAATAAAATAAAAAAATAAACAAAATAAAAAGTTTTTTGTGTGTTGTTTTTATTAATGCAGCAATATTGTTCACATTTCAATTATAATGTGAACAATGATGCTGCACTAATGATTTTTTTCTATAGGGGTGCGCTTTCTAAAAATCACATAATTTCCCCCAAAAAATTTAACGAGTGCCCATTTTAAATTTTTGTACAAGCGCACCCCAAAGAAAATATAACCGCAAACGCTCATGTGATAAAATGTGGAAAAAACACTTTACACACTTCTTATTGCAAATCTTCTTCTCTCACAAATCTTATTGCAATTTTTGTTATAATATACAGACAGGACATGACGTATACATATAATAATGATATATAATGAATCTGCAGAGTCTGACGGAAAGAACGATATATAATATTTCTGGGTCATATAATAAAATGTGGCTTCAAATCGCGTTTAAACATGATGAGCGAAAGCGGTAAAAATTAGCTCAGCACACAGAGGTGAAATGGCTCAGCAGTGAAGGGGTTAATATAGTCACCACCTACCACATATGAGTGGGAGCTCAGAGGACACTGGGCATGTTAACACCATGATCTGTACCACCTATTTGATGAAAATGGGAGGAGGGCAATGTCATGCCCCATTTATTAATGTAGTTCCCACCTGTCACACACGGGTGAGAACTAGTAGTGGACCAGAGGCCATGGACTGTTCATGGGCGGGGGCTGGGGGGGCAGTGAGCGGTTCCCTCCATTCATAAGTACTAACCGAGCAGCTATATCTCTTCATTTGCTAACATTTCAAAACCAGCAGCCCTGAGGTAGTACCAGAGGATATGCAATAGCAGATATGCCAATAATGCCGCCATATTGTTTTTATTATTCATCCGAACATGAATGCACGATAAACACTGCAAATAAACATAACTAAATAGACACACGGCTCAAATAAAATTAGTTTATAGAATACACGTTTATCACAATAGGGTTAGATTTAGAAGTAGAAATGCTTAAGTTTACGATTCTGGTAGACCTAGATCCAAATCTACCCTCATGGTTTAGTAGTCTGTTATGAACTCATCTTTGGTCCTCTAAATTCCTGGGGTTCCAGATCATGGTATTTTGAGTTCACTGATCTCTTATCCGAGCAGTGTCAGTTAAAATTGTGTTGTTTATGAACATGGTCATGTTTTAGTGTTGTGATGATCATGCTACACACCAGCAAGCACGGTGCCATTTTACTGCCACTCAAACATTTACTTGAACATATAATTCATGTACACTGATGTGACAGAAGGGTCTAATTTAGAATTGTAAAACAGGAATTTATTCTACCTGACATTCCTTTTCTGGAAAGCCAAATCATCCTGTGATTTCTTGGTCACCTTCAAACCATTACAATATTTAAAAAAAATATTTTAGTCAAAATGAGAAAAAAACAACTTTTTACAAAAAGAAATCATTCTCAAGCCTTATTTAAGGAATCTGGGCCAAAGGGTCAGTTTTGGTGAGTAATGGGTTTTCTTTGCGTCAAAAGTAATCAGAGACACCTACTTCCTATATGTCATGCAGACTTCCTCCTGGGCTCCGAGGACTAGTCATTCTGAAGCATGATCACAAGGTTTGGAAAATGATAAAATTATGTTGCTCAACAACATCAAACACAAGGTGGTTGTAAATCAGTCTGTTTTCAGGTAGAATCAGACAGAGAAACAGCTCATTCTTTATGTTTTACTGGCTGAATGTCTACCACGTAGAGCCTTTATAATGTCAACAAGTGACCTACCAAATACCTCACTCTGGGCTAAATTCACTGTCGCTTATATTTTATAAAAATGCACTTTTAAAACATGTCGCGCTAAACCGTCTGATACCTGAAGCGGTTAAATTACATTGCAAACAGTTTTTGGTGCTAAAATACTGTAACAAGGGCCACAAATTATGCGGTAAAATTCAATTTCAAAGAGTAAAATGCCATGTTGATGACGTGCTTTTGTCTGGTTTATTCTTACATGTCTGTCTATAGAACTTCTTCCAGTATGTGAGGACTCTGTATACCTGTCTGACAATTATGCAGCATCAACACTTTGGTAATGTCCCAACTCA
This sequence comes from Leptobrachium leishanense, assembly GCA_009667805.1. Classification (NCBI taxonomy): domain Eukaryota; kingdom Metazoa; phylum Chordata; class Amphibia; order Anura; family Megophryidae; genus Leptobrachium; species Leptobrachium leishanense. The sequence goes on from CM019067.1 coordinate 274,990,137, forward strand.
GCCGACAAGCTGAATATTTGCTGTTCCTCGAGCGTCGCAAGCAAGAATGCTAATAATAAGGAGGCCAACCAAGATTAATGAATAGAGGTGTAGGATGCCCAGAAAATAAAACTTTTCTTGTGCTTAGGTGGTAAATTCCATACCACATTGAATGTCAGGAGCTCCTTAACCCCAGATCCCATGGAATTCTAGCGTCGTCTGCTCTTAACTAGGGATGTGCGTTTCGGGTTTCGTAATTTCGGAATTTTCACGAAATTTCCCGATTCGTGTTTCCGGATGCGACCGAATTTCCGAAAATTTTTAGATCCGAAAATGGCAGATCCGAAAAGTTTTCCGAGCCGAAACAAAATATTTTCGGAATTTTCGAATGGATTTGAAATGTGTCAAATCGAAATTTATTGCTTTGAAACGAGGAGAACAGACGTTCCGAAAAACGAAAATTTCCGAAATTACGAAAAGTCGATACAAAAACGAGCAAAGTGACACGAAAATACGAAAAACGGTCGAAATTCCGAAAAAATGTACACGAAAAACAAATCGAGCCGAATCGAATCGAAACAGAAATCGGTCGAAACGAGCCGAATCGAAAAGTTTGAAAATCCGAAAAATCGAACCGAATCGAACCGAAAAAAAAATCGGTGCACAAGCCTACTCTTAACGTTAAGAGCCAATAACATTAACACCATAGTGCCCCCCATGTTCTATGTTTCAAAACTACAACTCCCATGATTCTCTGGCCATCTGTTGTATTCAAAGAATTCTGAGAATTGTAGGCATTCAACATCTGGGGGGTCCAGAGTTTGAGATACCTGCCATAGACTTAACCCAAGCACGTGGCTTGGTATACCTCAGGGGTGATTTATTGCATGGTTCTGCCCTAGACACTCCAACGTGCTACAAACCCCTACCCAGTATCAAGTAAACTTATGAAATTAAGACAAATATTCACGAACTATCAGGTTCATTTATGTTAATAAGAATGTAATATATATAAAAATCAAAGGACAGTATTACATAGTTGGTGCTAACTTAACCAGAGCTGTTGTAAACTTACCAGAGCCATTATAGGGCCCTATTACAATCTTTGCGCAAACGTTTGCGCCGGCGCAAAAAGGCATTAACGCGAAGGGTAAAACCCTTTGCGCTGAATGTCGTATTACAATGTCAGTGCAACAAACGCGCGTATACATCTACTGCGGGTGAACCTGCGCGAACGCTGCGTGAGCTTACTGTACGTCACGCGTCCTATACTTAACATTGTGAGCGCAAATGCGTTTGTGCGCTGGTACGCGGATGGTATTACAATCTATGTGCAGAAATTAACGCATAGATGTTGTGCTCTTAATTTTAGCAACTCCTAAAAGCTGGTGTTAATGGCAAATTCTATCAACCTGGCCGAAACCAAATACACCAGCCCGAAAAAAAAATGCAGCAAAGTATAGTTACACATTTTACACATACCAAACCAATAAATTTGAGAAGTTGTGTGTGCATTTATTATTGCTGCAGCATATATGCGCAGATTGACTTTGACAGGCGCAAAAACTTAATGTGAGATAATTGTAGTTCTTAATTCTGATTGGCTGAATCGCATGAAAAAAACAGTCCGCACACTGATTTCTGCACGCAATGTAACTGCGCGTGCATTTGTGCACGTCCATTTAACTTATTGCTCGACGGATGAAAAAATGCGCGAGGATTGTAATTCCAGCGTTGATTTACGCACGTTAACGTTTAACACTGGGCGCACAAATTCACGCGTTGCGCGAGCGTTTTAACTCGAAGATTGTAATAAGGCCCATAGTCTATGGAGTTGCTAAGTTTGCAACAGCTCTGGTTAAGTTAGCACCCACTTTTCAATACTGCCCAAAGTATCTTATTGGCACCAAGCTATTTTTAACAATATTTATTGTAATTTATGGACTCATTGCTAAGAGTTTCATTGCTTTATACAGCTGGAGCCTCCAAAATATCAGAGCTCTAAAAGAAAGGAGAATTGGAAAAAACGAGGACTGCAGTGAGTTTTCAGTATTCTCATTATGCCAGGGTCACAGTAAATTTTCATATAAAGGTTTGGTCAGCCACTGATCAACTGTAAGGTGGCTTAATTTGAAAGAAGTCAAATATTGTGAATTTTAATTGAAATTGCCCAAAACAGTAGAGTTTCAGGAAGCAGAAATGACTTTATTGAATGACAGTTAATTATTGCAATAGGTTAGTTAAAATACTTTGCTGGATCTAGAATAGAACCAAGCAGTTTCCTACGGATTTCTCCGCCGGAAAAATGGGGAAAAAAATCAGCTTAGAGATCATATCTACTATGTGTACAGGAACCCATTCTCTTACAGGGTTATTCAAAGAAATTCGAAAAGTCACCGCACGTACGGTGACTTTTCGTTCTCTTCAATTCGGTTCCTTTTGCCAATCCCATTTCGGTGACCCTGCGGTGTATTCAGCAAACAGCACAGAGCCCCCGAATTGCAGGGAAAAGCTGCCGCAAACCCGACGAAAACTCACTGCAAAACCCAGCGAATGCACGCCGAAAACCCACAAAAACATCTGGATTAACCCGCCGAAAACCACGGAAAAACCCGAGCAGGAGCCGATCACCCGCAGCGAAGCCGCCGGAAAAAGCCGAGAAAGCCGAGACCGCAGACAGAGTGAAGTGAATAAATTAGGAAAACAGTTTGCATGAATGATTGAAAAGTAAAACGCTGTTTGCAAAGAAACTACTGAGCGAAAATGTCTGAAATTTATATATGAGATCCAGGGAATGATAATAAAAAGGGCTGTTACAGAAAAAATAAGTAAACTTGAAAAAAAAAAATCGGACTTTCATTAAAAAAAAAAAAATTATTCAGAAAAATGCTTAAAATATCCTAAAAAATCTATAAATAAAGAGACTTTTTGCTGCAGAATTTTATAATGAACGGTTTATTAGATATTGAATTAAAATGGGAATATTTTTAACATTGAAGCCTATGGGATTCTCCTGAATAAACTTGCCGAATTAAACCACCGAATGGCAGGGCATTAGGGGAACCTTTCACTGCTGGTTTGTGTTCTCTGAATAGCCGAAGCAGTGCTTTTTCATGGGGATTTCACTGCCCTCGAACAGGCACCGAACAGGCACCGTATGTTCAGGCAATTCGCCAGGATTTGGCGAATTGCCTGCTCTCTGGATAGCCGAATGGCCAAGAAAGGTAACCGAATGCTGATTTTCAGCGTTCGGTTACCTTTCTCAAGCAATTCGGATCTCTTTGAATACCCCTGTTAGTTGAGTTTTTGTCATGTACACCTCACTGTCGTGGCCAGATGCCCTCTGCACCTACTGATTGATCCTCTGCAGCTACAATCTTGCTGTTGCACCAAGCTCATTATCCAGAAGTATCTCTCCAATAATATTGGCCAGCAGATCTGGATTTCGCATTTCTGCACATCCTGGACGGCTTTTCAGTTCATGTTTAATGTTCCCTGGTTGTCGCATGGCACTATTTGAATTTTGGCACAGAGAAACCTGCTCCTACTCCTCTCTGTTGAAATCCCTGTCTGAATGAGTTTTTATTAGATATGTATGTGGAATGACACTTTAGGGGTTATTCAATAAACATCGAACTTGCCACCGAATTGCACCGAATGGTGAATTTCACCTTATGGTGCGATTTCTTGGCAGTTCGACTTTTCAGAAAGCTGTCAATTCGCCATTCGAATTGACGGCAAAATATGGTGCAGTTCGCCACAGATCGCTGCAATTCATCAATCTTCAATGGCAGCTAAATTAACCCATAGAGAAGTAATGGTTAATCTATTCAGAGACCGCCGAACTGCACCGAAATGTTGGCGAAATGCCAGATTGTTGGTGGTTCAGTTCAGCAGGTTTAAACATGCGAACCCCATAGGATTCCCTGTGAAAAAGTTTCATTGGTTTTATTATTTTTTTATTCAACTGTTTATTCTTTTACGTTTCAGCAAAAAATATTTTTATTTATATTTTGGATTTTTTTTGCTATTTTTCTGGAGGTTTTTAGGCGAAAGTTTTGATTTCCATTTTTTTAGTGACATTTTTTTATTTTGTAACAGACCTTTTTATTATTTTTTATAGGATCTTTTTTTTATAATTTCCACACATTTTCATGCATTCTTATTGTTTTAAACACCTTTTAAACAATAGCAGAGTTAAGTTTTTTTGTTTTCTGCAGTTCGCCAATTTTCGGCAGGGTTCGGTGGGCTGCGGCCATGTTCGGCTGCATTAAGTTTTTCTGCTGTTCACTGCAGGTCGCTGCAATTCAGCACACTTCGGGGACCCTGCGGTGAATACTGAAATCACCGCAGGGTCGGCGAACTGAAATCACCGAAGAGCGCCGAAGTGCAGCCGAACAAGAAAGCTTTCTGACTTACCCTCTTTACCTTTCTCAAAAAGGGATTTCAACCGTAAAGCAGAGGTCACATACCCTTGATCACAGATGCAAGACTACTCAAGCCAAACCCAAACTTTTGCAAAACTCATATTGCCTATATTAGAGGAGTAGAAATAATGAACAAGCGTGATCAATGACACATAACTGTTCTTACTTAGAAGCGTAGAAAATAAATGTGTGTAATATAATTGCCGACATTATGGAAGCTCCCTGAGTTTTTGCAATCAATTAGCATATAGATTTGTTTCTTTTTTTAACTGTCAGGGTTATTCAAAGAGATCCGAATTGCTTGAGAAAGGTAACCGAACGCTGAAAATCAGCGTTCGCTTACCTTTCCTGGCCATTCGGCTATCCAGAGAGCAGGCAATTCACCAAATCCTGGCAAATTGCCTGAACATACGGTGCCTGTTCGGTGCCTGTTCGAGGGCAGTGAAATCCCCATGAAAAAGCACTGCTTCGGCTATTCAGAGAACACAAACCAGCAGTGAAAGGTTCCCCTAATGTCCTGCCATTCGGTGGTTTAATTCGGCAAATTTATTCAGGAGAATCCCATAGACTTCAATGTTAAAAATATTCCCGTTTTAATTCAATATCTAATAAACCGTTCATTATAAAATTCTGCAGCAAAAAGTCTCTTTATTTATAGATTTTTCAGGATATTTTAAGCATTTTTCTGGATTTTTTTTTTAAAAGTCCGATTTTTTATTTAAAAGTCCGATTTTCTTTTTTATTTTACTTATTTTTTCTGTAACAGCCCTTTTTATTATCATTCCCTGGACCTCATATGCAAATTTCAGACATTTTCGCTCAATAGTTTCTTTGCAAACAGCGTTTCACTTTTCAATCATTCATACAAACTGTTTTCCTAATTTATTCACTGTCTCTTCTGCTGTGTCAGAGGCCGCGATCGGCTCCTGCTCGGGTTTTTCTGTGGTTTTTGGCAGGTTAATCCAGATGTTTTTGCGGTTTTCAGCCTGCATTCGCCGGGTTTTGCGGTTAGTTTTCGTCGGGTTTGCGGCAGCTTTTCCCTGCAATTCGGGGACCCTGTGGTGCTTGCTGAATACACCGCAGGGTCACCGAAATGGGATTGGCAAAACAAACCGAATTGAAGAGAACGAAAAGTCACCGAACGTGCGGTGACTTTTCGAATCTCTTTGAATAACCCTGATATTGATTATGGTTTATTACAAATGTATAATTTGGGGAAAAACATACAGGGTTATTCAAAGAGATCCAAATTGCTGGCAAAAGGTAACCGAACGCTGAAGTTGGCGAATTGCCTGCACATATGGTGCCTGTTCGGTGCCTGTCCGAGTGCAGTGAAATCCCTATAGCTTCGTCTATTCAGAGAACGAAAACCAGCAGTGAAAAGTTGCCGAATTGCCCTACCATTCGGTTGCTTCCTTCGAATCCCATAGGCTTCAATGTTAAAAATATTCCCGTTTTAATTCAATATCTAATAAAGCGTTTATTATAATATTCTGCAGTAAAAAGTCTCTTTATTTATAGATTTTTATAGATTTATAGATCTTTTAAGCATTTTTCAATTTTTTTTAAACTTTTTTCTTTTTTCTGTAACCGCCCTTTTTATTATCATTCATGGGATCTTATATGTAAATTTCAGACATTTTCGTTCTGTAGTTTCTTTGCAGACAGCGTTTCACTTTTCAAACATTCAAGCAAACTGTTTTTTTTTTTTCACTCCATTCGTCTGCGGTGTCGGGTTTTTCAGGCGGCTGCTCTGCACTGTGATCGTCTCCTGCTCGTATTTCCCTGTCGTATTTCCCTGTCGTATTTCCCGTCTTCGGCAGGGTTAATCCAGATGTTTTTGCGGGTTTCGGTGTGCATATGACTGTGTTTTGCGGTGAGTGTTCGGCAGGTTTTCGGCGGCTTTTCCCTGCACTACGACGGCCCTGTGGTGCTTGCTGAATACACCGCAGGGTCGCCGAAATGGGATAGCCAAATCACACCGAATTGAAGAGAATGAAAAGTCACCGAACGTGCGGTGACTTTTCGATTCTCTTTGAATAACCCTGATACTATACTAATATTTTTTTTAAATAAAATGAGTAAGAACAAACTTCCCAATAAGCCATTTCGTCCGAAATTTTCTGATACGAATTTCATTAGATCCCAATTCACTGTTTAGTAAATAAAGTAGAAATGTCATTGATATAATTTCTTCCAGTCTGCATTTCTAATTAGAAATGGCACACTGTACAAACCTGTTTATCACCAGGGCTGATTTATTACATTAGATAATTGACAGAATTTTTCAAGCTGCATCACATGCGGTTAAAAACCACAACAGATGGAAAAAAAATTCACTTTGAAACACTTCCAAATCGCATCAGAAAGGTAGAGTCGCATTCCATGTGACAGAGCATTTTTTATGACAAAGCAGACTCCAGGGTGTTGTTATGTATAGATATCATTTGTTTCCTGTTTTCCTAGCTGTACTTCACATTGATTGGTTATCTTTTCAATATGTGCTCAAAATAATAATTACACGAATATGAGAAGTGAGTAAATATTTGGTAATCGCTAGAAACAACACGCAGCGCTAAACGAATGGATAGAATCACAAGCTAATGAACCGTCCCCTATTGCTATTTTATTATTATTGTAGTTATTATTACCCAAATTATTCTTTTAGGATGTAAATAAGTAGAAAATGTACAATGATTAAGGTGCTTCTGCCACATAGAATGCTTTTGTAAATGTTACTTTGAAATAACATTGCTGATTGATTATTATAACTTTGTACAGCTTTGTTGATTATTTAAAGGTGTAAGAGATTTTTCACTTTGGAGAAATTAAACTTGATTTTTCACTGATTGGACAAGATCCAAGATTAATATTCATTATTTAAAGTGTGCCTTTAGCGGATAAGTTCATTTTGCTTGCGATGCCTCATCAGGTAAACAGATACCATATCGGCCAATTCAATGCCTCAGTCCTTCATGAGATATTGGCGACAGCTAAGGCTAAGGTCAGACGAAAGCAGTTTTAACGTGCGTTTAGCCGCACAAAATCACGGCCGTGCTAGCAGCAAATGACGTCCAATGCCGGGGAACATACGACGAACGGCCGCACGAAAGTGCGGCCGCGCAACACAAGTGGCAAACGAACGCATTTTTTCGAGAACGTCAAACCGCTACTACTGACGTACAGAGTGCGCTGCGGCCGCATAGCGGCGTGTTTGCATGATTGGGAGACGTCAGACGCTGCACACGTCCGGCCAACATAACGTCCAGACGCAAAAAGGGTTTTATTGATGATCCGTACAAAATCACGGACGAAAATGCACATCGTATGACCGCTATCGCGTATTCCGTGAAAAAATACGTCCATTCGTTCGAACGCACGGACAACGTGAAAAATGCGTTCGTCTGACCCAAGCCTAAATCAACCATTAGCCCACTTCATGGGTGGCACACAGTGAGAGTAGTCTCACAGTACTGCAAAACTGGCCCTCTGTAGATACACTGGCACGCTAATCAGCAATCAGGGATGCTGCCAATTCCATTGTTGCCAGGAAAAGGGATCCAGTAAGGAAACAAATTATTGCAAGCCAATTCCCATACTAGCTCCCTGTTACCTATTTCAACTCAGTCACTGTATTAGTGGCTCATGTCCAGATAATAGGGAGCTGCAGACAGATACCAGCAGCCACACTGGGAACTGTCCCTGCTTTTGGCTGTTGCAGTCCTTAGGACTCCATGGAGCCAAGCATGACCCTGCCGTGAATTCTGTGCAAGTTCGCACTGGCAGGCGGAAGCGTAGAAGGACACTAAGAGCTATTTGTTCCCAATCTTCTGCTGCGTAGGGTGAGAGGAAGTCTGATCAGAGGGAAATTTGGGATTTTTTGGGCTATTGATTTTAATGTGTTAAGTGATTTGCAAAAGAAAAATCACTTAACTCCAGGTTCTGGCAATCATTATTTCTTTCTGAAATATCATCTCCGAAAGATAAGAATGAGCTACAATGAAATGGCTCATTCTTCTCCATCCAGGTGCAAAGTAATGGCTCCTGCACAAACTACAGGGGATGTGACTTTACAGTAAGGAGCCGCAATGACCAAGCCGCAAGCAAAGCTTGAAGCAAACTAGGAATAGCAGTTTAATGGCAAGAGTTGAATAGGGCCCTCAGGTTTGTGGAATGACTGGAGGGCTGTCCTGAAGGATGGCTGTTCCACTCAGTGGCTTGCCACCAGAAATGACTGACTGCCAAAATTTGACAGGGTAGGGAATTATTAAAAAATTTCCAATATTTTATGTTAGTGAAAAATTACTAGCACATATATGGAGTAATTCCGTATCAAATGAACCCAAATTGTGATGGCCATGACTGGTGCACTTTGATGGGATCTCTCATTTGAAGACAAAGAAAAAAAATTCAATTAACCCCTTCGCTACCAAGTGATTTTCCAAAAAACATTGTCAGAAACCAGTGTTTTTTGTAAAATAATTTTTTAATTAAATATACAGTAAAAAATATTTGAGCTTATACCCACTGAATTTCTTACCATAAGTAAACTATTTGGCCAGTAGATGGTGCCATCAATACTGCCAAATTGAGTAACAGCTGCAGCTCGATTCCCCCCCCCCCCGTATCGGCTGCTGAATCCCCAATGTCAGGGCATTTCAGCTGATTTTACACAGTTTTAGCTCTTTGGGAATTATGCCCACAGGGCTAAAACTTTGGGGGCACCTTCTGCAGCCCAAAAACAAACAGAATTTGTTTGCAGCAAACTAATTTTCTTTACTTTTGGGATGCAGATCGAGATATCTGGATATCGGGGCACCAGGTGATGCCTTTGAATCCCAAGATATTACGATCTCCTTAGTGAAGGGGTTAAAGTACTTGCTGCAAATAGATGACAAGACACCTAGTACTTTCATGGAAGACTAGTAGCTATTACCCATCTGCACAGAAGAGTATAATAAACATGAAATAAGTGACAAAGTACAGGTTGCTGAATGCACTGCATTGACACTGAGATCCCACCCATATCGGCTTGCCTTGGTGTTGGCAGGTGAGTTTAAACTAAATAAACTAAAACCCTTGTGATTCGGGTTTTTTTAGCGTGCACATATTGTATACAAGCACAGATGATAATTTTTGGTATGATTTTTTGTAATGACAAAGTACACCCATCATTTCTTATTTTTTTAATCATTCATTTAGTTTGAGACAAACAAAATCTCAAAAAATATATCGTCTCAGAAGAATTGGACCAGATCTCAAACCATTTGCACTTTGAATATCCCCTTAAGTATACAAGGATTTCCAAGAGCACCAAGAGCGCTTTCAATCGGTACACTTCGACATGCTCAATTCGCCGACCCTGCAGTAAATTCAGCATTCACCGCAGAATCCCTGAAGTGCGCCAAATCGATCTGCCATATGCCACCGAAAAAAAAACCAAACGCAGCCGCCAACTGCAGAACACCATCAATAAACCGTCGAACGACACCGAAAAACTAAAGAACGCAGCTGACGATCCTCCGAACAGACCGCCGAACGCTGCTGAAAAAAGCCGACCATGGATGGGTATTGAAAAAAAGGTGTTTTAAAAAAAAATAATACATGAAAATGATAGATAAGGTCCTATGAAAAACAATAAAAAGGTCTGTTACAAAATTTAAACAAACACCATTTAAAGAAAATCGGAATAAAAATTTTTGCCGGAAAAAGACCAAAAAATGCCTAAAGAATTCTAAAAAAGAATTAATAAAGAGACTTTTTGCTGCAAATAAAAAGAATAAATGGTTGAATAAAAAATTAATAAAAATCGGGACTTTTTTTACATTGAAACTGCTTGTTTATACCTGACGAACGAAACCACCGAAAATCTGGGCATTTCGCCAACTTTGCGGGGCTGTTCGGCGTTCTCTGTATGGATTAACCATTACTTCTCTATGGGGAATTTCACTGCCGCCAAATTACACCGTATTTCGCTGCGAATTCGCCAATATTTAGCGAATTGCCAGCTTTTTGAATAGCCGAATTGCTACGAAATTGCACCATATGGTGCAATTGGGTGATTTGGCTCTTTGAATAAACCCCTATAAATACATAACAATTACGTTTTTCCCTTCTTTTTGCTTTTTTGCGCGCTCCTTAATGGTTGTCGATTCCCGATCCATACATTCTCTTGATAAAACCAGAAAGACAGATCCACATCAGAGAAGGAAAAATCTATTTCAAAAACTAAAACCAAATGCTTCACATTAGGGGTTATTTAGGAATTTCAATGAAATTTCTTTGCTATTTGGTTCGCATTTCGGGGCAGTACAGCGATTTCATTTCGCTGACTATGCGATGAATATACCAAACAATGCACTGAACACAGCGCCGCCAAAGAGCGCCGACAGCTGCCGAACAATGAACAGGCTGGCGAATGCTGTTGAAGACTGCCGAACTGACCTCCGAGCTGCAGAAAAAAAAGGAACTTTGCTATTTTTCTAATAGGTGTTTAAACCAATAAAAATGCATTAAAATGTTTCTAAATAATATAAAAATGCTCTATAAAAAATAAAAAATAGAAAGGTCTGTCACAGAATAAAAAAAGCTCTTTTAGGCTAGGGTCAAACAAAAGCATTTTTACAAGCGAACGTAAAAAAGTGCGTCCGAACGCATTGATGTATTTTTTCACGGAATATGCGAAAACGGTCATACGATGCGCATTTTCGTGCGTGATGTTTTACGAATCCAAACCAGGAAACTTTTTGCGTCTGGACGTTATGTTGGCCTGACACGAGCAGGGTCTGACGTCTCCAAATCACACACACACACCGCTAGAGGGCGCAGCGCACTCTTTACGTCTGTACTAGCGGTTCTGCGTTCTCGAAAAAATGCGTTCATTTTCCACTTGCGTTGCGCGGCCGGACTTTCGTGCGACCGTACTCCGTATATTGGCTGTCATTGCCCGTCATTTGCTGCTAGTGCGGCCGTGATTAAGTGCGCCTAAACGCACGTTAAAAATGCGCTGGTCTGACCCCAGCCTAAAAGCAATTCGGAATAAATATTTTCACCTTAAACATACAAAAAAAATACAAAAAGATATTTCAAAACATAAATAAATAAAAAGTCAGTTTGCTGAAAATGAAAAGAATAAACGGTTGAATAAAAACAATAATGTTTTTTTAAATTGAATCTATGGGATTTGATTGTTTAAACCTGTCGAACTAAGGCTGGGGTAAGACTAACACATTTTTAACGTGCGTTTAGGCGCACTTAATCACGGCCACAGTAGCAGCAAATGACGGGCAATGACGGTCAATATACGAAGTACGGCCGCGCGAAAGTCCGGCCGCGCAACGCAAGCGGCAAACGAAAGCATTTTTTGGAGAACACAGAACCGCTAGTACTGACGTACAGAGTGCGCTGCGTCCGCATAGCAGCGTGTATGCGTGATTAGGAGACGTCAGACACTGCTCATGTCCGGCCAACATATCGTCCAGACACCCAAAGTTTCCTGGTTTGGATCCGTAACAAATCACGCACGAAATTGCGCATCGTATGACCGCTATCGCTTCTTCCGTGAAAAAATACGTCAATGCGTTCGGACACACTTTTTGACGGTCCCTGCGAATAATGCGTTCGTTTGACCCTAGCCTTAATCATGAAAATCAGGGAATTTCACTGACACTTCGGTGCAGTTCACTGGCTAGATTAACCATTACTTCTCTATGGGAAAATTTTAATGCTGCCGAAGAGCCCCGATCTATGGCTATCTGCAGCGAACTGCACCGTATATCGATTTTCCAGTATTTGGCGAACTGACAGTTTAGGGAATAGACGAACTGCTACGAAATTGCACCATACGGGGAAATTCATCATTCGGTGCAAGTTCGGGGATTATTGAATAACCCCTATTGGAGTTTTGTTTAATTTAGAAGTGGGACAGGATGGGCTGGAGAAAGGATTTTACCAGGAAGGATACATTGAGAGTTCTCTCGTTTTCAAGTAAGTCCTGGATAAAGAGGGTGGAGTTTTAGGGATACATTTGGTCAGGGTTAAAGAACATCTATTGTACTCAACTGCTGGACAGTAGGGATGAGCTGTTCGGTTCGATCAGTTTGGAGTTCAACTCGAACATTGGCAGTTCGAAAGCTCGCGAACTTCGAACTTTTTGGTGTGTTCGGTTCGAGTTCGAAAACAAAAAACATTTTGAAAAAAGTATAAAAATGCTAACAAAATACTAAAAAATCTAGAAATAAAGAGACTCTTTACTGCAGAATATTATAAGCAACGGTGTATTAGATATTGAATTAAAAAAATACCTAATGTCGTCTACTATAGGTGCAAAGATTGTCACCTCTAAATGACCTGTGCTCTCAAACGGCGTAAACAACTGGTGTTTAATTACTGTTTGGAAATAACATGTGCTTCTAATTAGCAATTAGAATTTGATACATTGCTTGCAGACTGGGTGTGGCCTGCACATGTATGAACAAACACTGTTTGTTTTGAATTCTAAGAAGTGTTCATTTCTACTATATGATCCTCTCTGATATGCTGTTTAACCCCTTAAGGACCAGGGCTCTGTAAAGCCAATCATTAATGATGTAGATGTTACGTCATTTGTCATCAAGGGCTTAATAAAATCTTTATCACACTCCTTAGATTTAAACGTAATATTCCAGTATTTGTATGTCATGTACCTCTCCCGAAGGGCCTATGTGAGCATACAAATATTATTGTGTTAGAAATGTCTATCATAAAGCGTACAAGCTGAGTCCCTAGAGTCTCTGACTATCCATTGTCATATATACCTTGCTATATACATATAAAGCCCCGTTCACACTGTGCGATTTGAAAGTCGCATGATTTTCCGCGCGATTTTCATATTTGCAACAGAGTGCGATAATGTCGCACGATGTCACGCGACGTCGCGGTTTTGTGCGATTTTTGCAAAGCACCACCAATGCAAATCGCAAAATCGCAGATAGCAAATCTCAAAAAAAGGGTCATGTACCAGTGACATGCTACCGCGATGCGCGACATGTGACGTCGCGCGACATCGAGCGGCAAGATGTGAACAGTTCCATTGGAGAAGCTACACAGTGCGACGTTGCGCAGATTTTGCTGCGACGTCGTGGCAAAATCCGCGCGATAAATTGCACAGTGTGAACGGGGCCTAATACATTCCCTCATCTAACAGGATAGTAGCGAGTCCCTGTGCATTTTAACCCCTTAAGGGTGGCTAGGTGTCTTGTGTGGGTCTCTGATGGCAATGTTTCTATACATCCTACAAATCCGCCACTTCACGGGCAGGTTATGGGGACCTCCTAGACACGATATTTCAAGGACTTTTTCGTTTTTATTTTTAACCCTTATTTTATGGAAAACTCACTGTGCCTTTAAAAACTTCTTTTTTTTTACTTTTTGTCCTTGTTTCCTGTCCCCCAGGGCACTACCCGGACCTCCATACACCTTTTATGGAAAATATCTTGCATATATGCCCTCTTGGAGGGCACTCTAAAAACCGAACTTTTGAGTCCCATTGACTTGCATTGAGTTCGGTTCGAGTTCGAACTCGAACTTTTGAAATTGTTCGAGTTCAAATGCGAACTGAACACGGGGGTGTTCAGCTCATCCCTACTGGACAGTAACTGTGTGCCAATGGCCAGCTCTTCGGATCATAAATAACAAATAAACATAGGTATTGGACCTCAAATTGCTATGCCAATGCGGTCACCAACATGGCAATACTCTGTAGGTAAGTATGACACGTGTGCTTTATGGCACTGGGGTTTATAGTTACTGTTTACATGAATATTATCTGAGGATGATTGGAGATACATTCCACAACACCTCGAATGTGTCTATCCCATACACCCTCCTTAGATCCAAGGTCATCTTATTCCTAATACTTAATCCTCTTGACCTTCAACTATCATTTTTGAAGCCCTCTTTTCTATGCGCAGCATGCCCAGTCGTAAATTGCTTCATTACATCATTGGATACAAAAATGTTTTTTCACTCTATTAGCACGTAAATTTATTATGCTGATGATTATAATGTCAATATTATTTAATCTAGATACCATTAAATAAATGTTTTCTTTTATCTAAAATATAGATACATTTGTACTATTTCCTCATGGTCTAATAACTAAAAAATCTGTAAATTTTTTATGGCTATAACACTCTAAAAGGGTTATTCAATAAGCGCCGAACTTGCCACCGAATGGTGAATTTCATGGCATTTCAGCTATTCAGAAAGCTGGTAATTCCCCAAATATTGTGAAATACAGTGCAATGCACTGCAGATCGCCACAATTCGGCGACTGTGAAATTGTCCCAAAGAGAAGTAATGGTTAATCTATTCAGAGAACTCCAAACTGCACAAAAATGTTGGCAAAAAGGTCAAATTTTCAGTGGTTCAGTTCGACAGGTTAAAAAAGGCGAATCCCACAGGATTTAATATTAAAAAATTGCGTTTTATATTCAACTGGTTTTTCTTTTTCATTTGCAGCAAAAAGCCTTTTTAGGTATGTTTCTGGATTTTTTTGGCAAAATTTTTGATTCCCATTTTTTTAATGGTGTCTTATTTTTATTCTGTAACAGAGCATTTTATTAATTTCTATAGGATACTTTTTTATTATTTCCATGCATGGTAATGCATTTTTATTGTTTTAAATACTTTTTTTAATTTAGCAGAGTTCGGCAGACAGTTCGGTGGATCGTTGGCAGTCTGTTCGGCGGTCGGTGGCTTTCGCATGCTGATCGGTGGTGTTCGGTGGTCTTCAGCGGATCTCGTTCACCACACTTCAGGGACCCCGTAGTGAATAAGGAGCTCACCACAGGGTCGGCGACTGAAATCGCCAAACGCACCGAAGTGCGCCGAATGAGAAAGCATTGAAGTTTGAGTGCTCTCTGAATAAGCACTTACAATTTGAAATAACACTGGGTGGATAAGATAAATAGATGGACGGACAGATGGAGCGCAGACAGACGGAGAGATATTTTTATATATTCTTGTGCCAATTAAGTAACATTTAAGTCAAAGGGTTGATAATTTGACTAAATAACATATAACAAAATAGTAAAGGTAGATAGCCTTATGCCTATTGTCTCGATTATAAAGAAAGGCAACTAATGTCCTGTGGCATTTGTCCCTAGGGATATCCATACGGGCAAAATTAAACTGGTGATTTGGTAATGATATCTGCACAGGAAGCACTGGTTGAGTTATTCATTCTCCTGTAATCTGCAACCATCTGCTCACCTGCCGGTAATCCCCCCCCAAAAAATCATTTGCCATAATATAGACATGATAAAAACTTCAAAGCAACAGAAGTAGTATCAAATGAGAAACCACTATGAAGGCAGCTGTGGATAACTGCCTATGAATAATAGTACTGGAGACATCATAGGTTCAAGGCAAAAAAAAAAAACAACATTTTTAGACTGCCATCTGGTTCCCTCGGCTATCAATCAGTTTTTCCTAGTGCAGCTGCTGTTAATTTTTGCTTTAGGAGATGTAGGAACATCAAAAAAATAAAAGAAATATAACGGGCATGGCAAGGAGCAGCAGCTGGAGTCATAGCTTGTCATCATTTGCTGCACAGATTAAACTGTAATCTGTTGTATTAGAATAGATATGTGAGCTTTAGTAGAGGTGATAAATCCCTTCCAATCAAACATTTATCTTACTACTGGATATAGAAACTTGATTTATTTTGTCAATGATTTTCCAGCTCTGACCACTAAACTTATTATTAAATCCACAGTTCTAGGTTTTGTAGAAATTGAGAAAGTAAAAAAAAAGAGAGAGAAAGTTCCAATTTCTGTTGCACGGCCATTTCTCTCTTTTTTTTACCACGGGACATGATTCATAATCATATTCCTAAATTGTGAGAGGAAACTAATGACAACTGGATATAAAAGAGACATATGTCTTAAAAAGTCATCACCGGTGGTAGTTAATTACCTTATGCATGCTCAAAGGTGTAATGATGACAGAAATGAGTTGCCTCCGGCACTCCAGAGGCAAGGGGTCACATGAGGTGTCATTGGAAAGGTCAAAAGTCTGACCTTTCCAGTGATACCAAACTTGACCATGTAAAATGTAAAGATAAAAGCATGCATTTTTTTTTGCTGTAAATAGGTTTCGGTACCATGGATAGCCCCCGCGGAAAGCAGCCAGACTGCAGGAAAGAAAAAAATGCTGCTTTCTGGAAAGAAAAAAGAGCCTTGTTGTTTTAAAATAAATTAGGAATCCAAATATTTCACCAAAAAAATCCCCAAAAAATGCCCAAAAAACTAACAAATAAATAAATGAAGAGACTTTTTGCCTCAAATGAAAAGAATAAACGGTTGAATTAAATTAAATATTTAATAAAAACGGGGATTTTCTTTACATTGAAACCTATAGGATTTGCCTGATTAAACCTGTTGACTGAACCACCGAAAATCAGGGTTAGAAATTAGAGTTAGACTAGAGCAGTTTTTCCCAAACCTGTCCTCGGGACCCTCTCTGCCTCGCCACTTTTTCCAGATATCTGAAGCCCAGCACAGGTGATATGATTTGCTGCTCAGTGATTGCAGGATTCAGTCTGTATTTTCCCCAGGTGAGCTGCAAAATCTGGCCTGGCTGTGGGTCCCGAGGACAGGTTTGGGAAACACTGCTCTAGAGAATGAAAATTCTGAAGGCCGGTTTTTCATATTTCGGAAGTGCTTCCGAAATACGAATCGGCTAATTTTCATCCAAATTTTGATTCGGAACGAAAGAAAACGCACATGTCTCCTTTGGTATAGAGGATCCATAGAGGATACCATTCTTGTGTTTCCCTAATGAATACGTCTTTGAAACCCTGGTGTTAAGTGATTTTGCAAAGATCACTTAATACTTCCATTTGACTTCCGCAATAAATCCCATACTCACCTGCGATCGCAGCGCAGAGTGCGGCACGATTCATTGGTTTCTCAGGCTGCAAGTAGCCTGAGAATTCATGTCGCTCTGCGTCTCCTTCTACAGCCCCTGCACATTTGCTCTTTTTCAGAGGTCACCTAGGGACGCTCAGAGCTCCATGGAATCCTTTGAACTCCAGGAGCTGATAGTCGCAGTGCCGCTGCAAATATCAACCTGCATTTCAGAATTATTCCATGTCCAGACACATACAGCATGGCAGGGGCTGAATTGCTTTGGTAACATGGAAAATATTTTCTCCCGTACCATCTCCCTGTTTGTGCCTTGGATAGAAGATATCCTCGTCAGCATTAACTTTGCCTTGCTTTTACACTTCCCAAGGCATTCTTTACATTTTTTGCATTGTTTACTTATTACAATTATCTTAGTGCTTAATTTGCTAATATTCCTGAATTAGTCAGCATTTCCTTCTGCCATAAGCAGAAACAACAATGTCAAGTGCAACTCGGCAAACACCACCAACAGCAACTCGCTGTTTAGCGGATAGAGCCCTTTATTTTATATGTTTGTCCTGTTACACATATTAACATACAGTTGTGTTCAAAATTATTCAACCCCCAATGCTGTAAAGGGTTTTAGGGAATTTAGTGTACATTTGTAATTGTATTCAGAATGAAATCCTACAAGGACTTTTTAAAGAACCATATGCAACTAAAATGACATCAATTGGTTTTGTAATACAGTAGTAAATGTTTCTTTTGTGAATTCTTCATTGACACAATTATTCAACCCCTTAAAGACTACCACTCTGAAGAACAGAGGTTCATTCAAGTGTTTTCAATCAGGTATTGAAAACACCTGTGGATGTCACGGAGCAGCAATAAAGCATAATAAGCACCAATTAGGCAGCTTTGAAATGACTGATACTCAGCTCCTTCTAGACATTTACTGGTGTGGTTACAAACATGGTGAAGTCAAGAGAATGGTCCAGGAAGACAAGAGAAGAGGTGATTACTCTTCACAGGAAGGGCAATGGCTATAAGAAGATTGCAAAGATGTTAAACATACCAAGAGAGACCATAGGAAACATCATTCGCAAATTCAAGGCAAAGGGCACTGTTAAAACGCTACCTGGTCGTGGCAGAAAGAAGATGCTGACTTCAACTGCTGTGCGCTACCTGAAGCGTAGAGTGGAGAAAAGTCCCCGTGTGACTGCTGAGGAACTGAGAAAAGATTTGTCAGATGTGGGTACTGAAGTTTCAGCTCAGACAATACAGCGCACACTGCGTAATGAAGGCCTCCATGCCAGAACTCCCTTGCTGTCTCCAAAGAATAAGAAGAGTCGACTGCAGTATGCCAAACGTCATGTGGACAAACCACAGAAGTTTTGGGATAGTGTTCTGTGGACTGATGAAACAAAATTAGAACTGTTTGGGCCCATGGATCAACGCTATGTTTGGAGGAGGCCTATGAAGGCCTATGAAGAAAAGAACACCTTGCCTACTGTGAAGCATGGCGGGGGGTCAATCATGCTTTGGGGTTGTTTTGCTTCTGCAGGTACAGGGAAGCTTCAGCGTGTGCAAGGTACCATGAATTCTCTTCAGTACCAGGAGATATTGGATGACAATGTGATGCAGTCCGTCACAAACCTGAGGCTTGGGAGACGTTGGACCTTTCAACAGGACAATGATCCCAAGCATACCTCCAAGTCCACTAGAGCATGGTTGCAGATTAAAGGCTGGAACATTTTGGAGTGGCCATCGCAGTCACCTGACTTAAATCCGATTGAGAACCTCTGGTGGGACTTAAAGAAAGCAGTTGCAGTGCGCAAGCCTAAGAATGTGACTGAACTGGAGGCTTTTGCCCATGACGAATGGGCGAACATACCCGTAGATCGCTGCAAGACACTTGTGTCAAGCTATGCTTCACGTTTAAAAGCTGTTATAACTGTAAAAGGATGTTGTACTAAGTACTAAGATTGAATGTCACTTGGGGGTTGAATAAAACTGATAATGATGTGAGCACAGAAAAGACATTTATGGTTATTTCATTATAAATGTTATGTTATATTTGTCTGACCTACACGTGCCTCTTTGATTTAATTGTAAGCAAGATGACTGAATGATCAAAATCAATGTCAAACTGGCCAAAACACTCAATTTCAGTGGGGGTTGAATAACTTTGAACACAACTGTACATATAATTACACGAGTAACTACAAAACAAAATAAATAGCAAAAAAATTATATCCATTTTACAAAAACACAATAAAATATATGTATATAACGCTAATACACTGTACACAAAATAGAAAAAGAAAAAAATTTCAGGAGGATGCAGCAATTATGGCACATTTACAGAGGATGGAGAATTGCAAACTTTCAAAGTTCAAAGAGATTAACCAGAAAAAAACACCAACATTTTATTATTACTATTTTATAAATATATATAAATATAAAAGATTGAATTTGGATTAAAGTCAGTCATTTATTTGTCAATTTTAAAGATTTCTGTTTAGTGAATAAGCCCAACGTAGAATTTATCACACAGCTTGCGACATTACAGAAGGATATATTTTGTCTCTATTTCTCTCTGTTTGCGTCCAATGATGTTGGAAATTATATATTGTATTCCTCTACCAGATTCGGCATAAGTAAGGATTATGAGATGCTGTAATTATGTACTGTATGTTTAAAGTTCCCCCGAGACATTTGTGTCTTGATTATGCATTGAGAAAATCAGCAAGATGTAAAGTAGAATAAACCTATGTCTATAGAAGTGTAAGAAAAGAAAGCATTTGATTAATGCTAGGAAAAAAATATAATTATACAAGTGAGGAAACACATTTTATAATCTCAAAACACATTTACCGTATGAATTCATTAATTAATAATGTAATTGTAATTATTCTATTCACTTACCTTGTCACCTAATGACTTATGCATTGTAATTTATTTTGGTCACTTATTCATGCTGAATGTTGAAATACAATATTAGCAAATATATTTCATACAAATTGTGTTTATGTGGAAACATGAACGAGTTTGAACTGATGTTGATTGCATGTAGCCAATTAGAAAAACAAAGGTTCTTTAATGGTGCGTCTTAAAAGCTATGAAAAGATGTGAAGGAAAATCGAAGACATCACGGCTGATGATTTGTTCCACCATATCGTTGACCAAACGTAAGATAAAACACAAATATAGTTACCCAAACTGTGGGCTCGATTTAATTCGGCGTGATCGTTGAAATCAGCAGCTTTTCGGGGCACAATTCGGCCATTTTTCATTTCGGGAGTTTTAAGTAAGGGCTTACTGGCATTTCGATTACTGATAAAAATGTGGTTGTCTATCGGCACTTGCGGTTATACTTTTTAATGGAAATTTCGGCATCGGTCTTTCAGTTTGAAAATGACGGTATTGTAACTTCCGAAGAATAATCCAAGTCCTGAAAGAAGTTGCTGAATGTATTTTAAGGCAGGGAAACAGATAACATTATCGAATGTTTGCATTAGGCATGTTTAATAGCAAAAAGCGACAGACAGCATCATGTTACGATTTTTGTCTCTGCCTGGATATTTTCAGTTGAATCAGCTGATGTTTCCAAAAAACTGTCTGATAGAATTAAATTGAGAAGGTAAAAACTACTAAAACAATGCACAGAATATTAATTCCTGGAATCTAAAACTAATATCCCTAATAGGGAGTTTTTATTTATAGTCAATTTAACCACATCCAGGGGGTGATATTACAAATATTGGTGTTTGACTATACAGGTGAAAATGTTACTATTAATGCTCATATTTCTTGTAACATGGATCATGTGTTATATCTTCTCACTTGTTCATGCGGCGAACAGTATCAGGGTTATTCAAAGAGCTCCGAATTGCTGGCGAAAGGTAATCGAACGCTGAAATTCAGCGTTCGGTTACCTTTCCTGGCCATTCGGCTATCCAGTGAGCAGGCAGTTCGCCAAATGTTGGCGAATTGCCCGCACATACGGTGCCTGTTCGTTGCCTGTTCGAGGGCAGTGAAATCCCCATAGAGAAGCAATGCTTCGTCTATTCAGAGAACAAAAACCAGCAGTGAAAAGTTGCCGAAATGAAATGCCCTGCCATTCGGTGGTTTCATTCGACAGGTTTATTCCGGAGAAAATTTAAAAATAGACTTCAATGTTAAAAATATTCCCGTTTTAATCCAATATCTAATAAACCATTCATTGTAATATTCTGCAGTAAAAAGTCTCTTTATTTATAGATTTTTTAGGATCTTTTAGGCATTTTTTGGGATTTTTTTGAAAAAAAAATTTCCGATTTGTTTTTAACCTTTTCGCTGCTGAGGCGTTTCACACCTCTGTGCTGAGGTCATTTTTACCGGTTTTGCTCATCATGTTTAAACGTGTTTTGAAGGCTTATTTTAGTATATGACCCAGACATATTATATATCGTTCTTTCCGTCAGACTCGGCAGATTCATAATATGTCATTATTATATGTATATGTCATGTCCTGTCTGTATATTATAACAAAAAATGCAATAAAATATGAATTTTCAATAATTTACAATGTGTAAAGTGTTTTTTTTCCCATTTTAACATGCGAGCAATTGCGGTTATATTTTGTATGGGGTGCGCTTGTTAAAAAAATTAGAGATGGGGTCTTGTTACATTTGTTTTTGGGGAAAATTACGCGATTTTTAAAAAACGCACCGCATACAAAAATCGTTAGTGCAGCATCATTGTTCACATAATAATTGAAATGGGAACAATATTGCTGCATTAACAAAAAAAAACAAAAAAATAATTTTTTTTTTTTTTTTTTTTAGAATTTGTTTTTTAATATTTTTTTATTTTTATTTTTAATTTGTATTTTTTTTAAAAAAAAAATTTCACAGTGGTGTTTGGTATCGTTGGAACGGCCATGCTCTGGCCGATCCAACAGTACCAAACATTAACCCCTAGCTGCCACGGATCGGGAGATAGGGGATTCATTGGAATCCCCTATCTCCACCGTTGGTGGCAGCTAGGGGTTAACTCCAGGACTGGCGTCATTGTGCATAGCACGATGACGCCAGTCCTCAGGGGGAGTTCCCGGAGGCTTGGCCGACATCCAAGATGTCGGCCAGCTCCGGGAAAGGATCACGGACTGGCGCTTTTCAGCGCCGATTCGTGATCCGGCTCCCCAGGGGTTAATGACAGCCACCGTTTGGAAGGGCAGGCTGTGCCCTTCCAAGCGGTGTCTGTTTTAACTCGCTACTCCCCAGCGATCGGGAGGGAGAGAGGTCCGAAGGACCTCCCCCCCTCCCTTTCAGGCGCCTCCTCCGCACATGCGGGGGGGGCGCCTGCATTAGATGTCATCGCGTCGCCGCAATGACATCTAATGTCCCCGCCGGGCTCCCGGATTGACGGGCTGACATCCAAGATGTCAGCCCGCACCAGGGGGGCGCAGCAATCCGCCGGAATCCGGCGGATTGCTGCCTCCTGTGCTCGGACGCGCTGAGCGCGTCCGTAGCACAGGAGAACCACTTGGCTGGACGCGCTGAGCGCGTCCATAGCAGCCAGGTGGTTAAACACCTTTTCTTTTTTCTGTAACAGCCCTTTTTATTATCATTCATTGGATCTTAGATGTAAATTCCAGACATTTTCACTCAGTAGTTTCTTTGCAAACAGCGTTTCACTTTTCAAACTTTCAAACAAACATTTTGGATTTTTTCACTCCATTCGTCTGCGGTGTCGGGTTTTCCCAGCAGCTGCTCTGCGCTCCCATCGGCTCCTGCTCGGGTTTCTCCAGCGTGCTCGGCGGGGTTAATCCAGATGTTTTTGCGGGTTTCGGTGAGCCTTCGCCAGGTTTTGTGGTGAGTGTTCGGCGGGTTTTCGGCAGCTTTTCCCTGCACTACAATGGCCCTGTGGTGCTTGCTGAATACACCGCAGGGTCGCCGAAATGTGATCGCCAAATCGCACCGAATTGAAGAGAACGAAAAGTCACCGAACGTACGGTGACTTTTCGATTCTCTTTAAATAACCCTGTTTGTGAATTGTACAAAAGTTAGGATACTGGAACACCTTAATAATACCCGTATGGGATCTATACTTTAATGCGATTCATTGTAATGATTTTCCAGCATTTTATTTTTCTCAGTTTCAATTTATGTCTATAGGACATGTTAAGAGGCATTGGAGCGTAGGGGATTGGACATAACAGTTATGCAAAAGAGAAGCCTTTTGGATGTATAGGCTAGCTCAGGGGTCAAAATTTCCACTCGCCTGCTCGCATTTGGCGAGTGGAAATTAAGGGTGGGCGAGTGGAGATGCACACGCAGGCAGCACAATAAAGTATATCGTTCTGCCTGCACTGCGTATTCCAGTGGCAGACATTTTTTTTTTTTCGGCCGGCAGAAGCCACTTCCGGCGCGTTTACTGTCCGTCACTTTTCAGCCGGCGTGAAGGGACATCCAGCGTGTAGCAGGCAGGTCCGGTAAAAGGGGGGCGGGAGAGGGAATTTGCACCTCTCTGTTGTGGCACTTTGAGGACCAATTGATTCCTCGCGCCGGATGTTTCCCATCTCTGGTTTTCATGCTGTACCCGGCGTGCCCTCTGTCTCTCCATGCTACACTCTCACTGACGCTGCTTCGGGGAGACGGGTTGAACCTCTTACTGATCTCAGAGTTTTGCTCGGCGCACTCGCTGGATCGTTTGCTGTACCATGTGAACGGATCACGGGAAACTGCGCCGAGCTAACATCTCGAATCAGTAAGAGGTTCATCCCGTCTCCCCAAAGCAGCATCAGTGAGAGTGTAGCATGGAGAGACAGAGGGCACGCCGGGTACAGCATGACCAGAGATGGGAAACATCCGGCGTGAGGAATCAATTGGTCCTCAAAGTGTCACAACAGGGAGTTGTAAATTCCCTCTCCCGTCCCCCTTTTACCGGTGTTACATGCTGGATGTCCCTTCACGCTGCGCTCCTCCTCTTCCGGGCACAGCGTGAAGGAGGACTCAGCATGCCTCAGTGAGTGAGAGAAGCGGGGATTATCCCCGCCCCCTCACTCTACTACTCGCGATGTCAGGTAAAGGGAGGGGGATGAATTGCAGGGGAGTGGGAGGGGAGTGAAAATTGCAGGGGAGTGGGGGGATGAATTGCAGGGGAGTGGGGGGGGGGGTGAATTGCAGGGGAGTGGGGGGTGAATTGCAGGGGAGTGGGAGGGGGATGAAAATTGCAGGGGAGTGGGAGGGGGTGAAAATTGCAGGGGAGTGGGAGGGGGTGAAAATTGCAGGGGAGTGGGAGGGGGTGGAAATTGCAGGGGAGTGGGGGGATGAATTGCAGGGGAGTGGGGGGATGAATTGCAGGGGAGTGGGGGGATGAATTGCAGGGGAGTGGGGGGATGAATTGCAGGGGAGTGGGGGGTGAATTGCAGGGGAGTGGGAGGGGGATGAAAATTGCAGGGGAGTGGGAGGGGGATGAAAATTGCAGGGGAGTGGGAGGGGGTTGAAAATTGCAGGGGAGTGGGAGAAGGATGAAAATTGCAGGGGAGTGGGAGGGGGTTGAAAATTGCAGGGGAGTGGGATGAAAATTGCAGGGGAGTGGGAGGGGGTTGAAAATTGCAGGGGAGTGGGAGGGGGATGAAAATTGCAGGGGAGTGGGAGGGGGATGAAAATTGCAGGGGAGTGGGATGAAAATTGCAGGGGAGTGGGAAGGGGATGAATTGCAGGGGAGTAGGGGGGATGAAAATTGCAGGGGAGGGGGAGAAATGAATTGCAGGGGAGGGGAAGAAATGAATTACAGGGGAGAGAGAAATGAATTACAGGAGGAGAGAGAAATGAATTACAGGGGAGGGGGAGAAATTAATTACAGGGGGAGAGAGAAATGAATTACAGGGGAGAGAGAAATGAATTACAGGGGGAGAGAGAAATGAATTACAGGGGAGGGGGAGAAATGAATTACAGGGGAGGGGGAGAAATGAATTACAGGGGGAGAGAGAAATGAATTACAGGGGGAGAGAGAAATGAATTACAGGGGAGGGGGAGAAATGAATTACAGGGGGAGAGAAATGAATTACAGGGGAGGGGGAGAAACGAATTACAGGGGAGGGGGAGAAATGAATTACCGGGGGAGAGAGAAATGAATTACAGGGGGAGAGAGAAATGAATTACAGCGGAGGGGGAGAAATGAATTACAGGGGGAGAGAGAAATGAATTACAGGGGAGGGGGAGAAATGAATTACAGGGGGAGAGAGAAATGAATTACAGGGGGAGAGAGAAATGAATTACAGCGGAGGGGGAGAAATGAATTACAGGGGGAGAGAGAAATGAATTACAGGGGGAGAGAGAAATGAATTACAGGGGGAGAGAGAAATGAATTAAAGGGGGAGAGAGAAATGAATTGAAGGGGGAGAGAGAAATGAATTAAAGGGGGAGAGAGAAATGAATTGAAGGGGGAGAGAGAAATGAATTAAAGGGGGAGAGAGAAATGAATTGAAGGGGGAGAGAGAAATGAATTAACCCCTTAAGGGCCGCTGACGTACCCTGTACGTCTTGTCCTCGGGTCTCCCTTAGACCTGCGGACGTACAGGGTACGTCAGCGGCGCCTAATTCCCCTCCCGCCCGATACTCACCTCCCTCGCTGGATCCCACGGCGATCTGGCAGGGAGGAAGCCTGCCCATGTGATTTACATGGGCAGGCGAGGCTGATGACGTCGCCACGCTGCGTGGTGACGTCATCAGCAGGCGTCCCCATGCATTTCAATGGAGGGGAGGGGGGCTCCTTCGGAGCCCTCTATCTCCCCAACCATTGAAGTTAGGGAGATGCCGTTTGCACCGCTGGAGAGGGGAGAGCCTCCCCTTTCCAGCGGTGTATGGCATTAACCGTTTCACCGCCGGATCACGTTGCGGCGCCAATTGGCGCCAAAACGCGATTCAAACCTGGAGGGGGGCTGACCTCTTGGATGTCAGCCAAGCCTCCAGGTACCCCCCCACCCACTGACAACCTCACCATATGTGTGAGGATGTCAGTGGGCCAGTTAACCATCTAGCTGCCATGTAGAGATAAGGGGATCCTAAGGATCCCTTTATCTCCCGATCCATGGCAGCTAGATGGTCATATTTGCCATCATTTGAAAGGCCTGATTATGACCTTTCCAATGATACCAAACATGACCAGGTTTGGTTTTAAAAATTTTTTAAAACAAAATTAAATAAAAAGAAATAATAAAAAAATTAAATAAAATAAAAAAATGTTTTTTTTTAAAAGTTTTTTTTGTCTGGGGGGGTTTAATTAAATAGGACCTAGGCTGTCATCTAAAAATAATTAGCACAAAATGGTCAGAATGAGCGCAGCGCACATAGGTGAACTGTCTCAGCAGTGAAGGGGTTAAAAAGCAAACGCATGTAAAAATTGGGTATTTCTAGTCTCGGGACAAAATTTTGAACCTATTTAGCTGGGGTCGTTTTGGGTGGTTGTAGATTTTGGGGATTAAATTACAAAAAAGTGTGTTTTTACCATTTTTTTCCTCATATTTCAGATTTTTTTTATAGTAAATTATTCGATATGATGGAAATAATGGTATTTCTAGAAAGTCCATTTAATGGCGGGAAAAAGGGTGTATAATATGTGTGGGTTGAATAAACGAGTAAGAGGAAAATTTGACCTAAACACTAACAGCGCAGAAACGTAAAAACAGCAGCGGTCTCTAAAAGACGGATTTGTGTAAAACCGCCCGGTCACTAAGGGGTTAAAGGGGGAGAGAGAAATGAATTAAAGGGGGCCCTTGGCAGAACTAACCTCTCCCGTGAGGGGTCATAATTGGTGAAATGGTGGCGTAGGCGTTTGAGGTTCAGCAAAATTAAATATATCTATTTATAAAGAAAGATGAGTGATACGGAAGGTGCAAAAAAAGAAATGGGGATGGAAGTATCGCACACGAATTTTAATGGATTCATCTGTATTAGCATCCAAGGGGGAAAACTGACTATGGGGTCTTCTAACTTCTTATGATAATCTGGCATACGAACAATTAGGCTAGGGTCAGACTGGTGCAGTTCGAACGCGCGTGCAGGCGCACTAAATCACGGCCGAAGTAGCAGCACATGACGGCCAATGACGGCCAATATACGCAGTACGTGCGTACAAAAGTGCGCCCACGCCACGCAACCGGCAAATGAACGCATTTTTCGCACAACGTGATACCGCTAGTACAGACGTACAGAGTGCGCTGCGGCCGCATAGCAGCGTGTGTGCGTGATTAGGAGACGTCAGACGCTGCTATTGTGCGGCGTACATCACGTCCAAACAGCCAAAGTTTCCTGCAGTTTGTTGGAGCGTACCTGCGACCATCGAATATGGCTGCTGGACCAGAGATGGACGTGGAGAGGCTGATCAGCGCTGTGGGTGAGCATCCCGAGATCTGGGACACGGCCTGCGACCGGTACAAGGATAAAGTGAAGAAGGCCAGCGCATGGGTCGTGGTGTCCCGTGTGGTGTACCCGGAGTACGATACGTGGTCCGAGAAAGAACAGCACATCCAGAGTGAGTATAAGATTATTTAATTCATAATCCCATACCTGTAAATCACAATAATAGCAATAAATAAAAATATGTAATCCTAGAGGTGAAATCTCAAATGCTCCCCAGCTGCCAGGGCACCTGACCTGCATCACTGGTCAAATAATTAGATAGAGCATCGCGATACCTGTTGCTGTATCTATTCACCGCTATGATGTCATCGTTCACATCATCCTCAAGACCGACAACTGTGAGGGTATCGTCAAAATTAAAACCATCCCTGGCCCGCACATAGTTATGTAGAATGCAACAGCATTTCACAATGTTCACACAGAAATCAACCTGTACATCCAGCGGTCTATGTAAAATCCTCCACTTGTTGGTCAGTATGCCAAAGGTACACTCCACATACCGTCTCGCCCGCGACAGCCTATAATTAAACACCCGCTTCTTCACATTCAGGTGTGTCCCTGAGTAGGGCCTTAGGAGGTGTGTGGATAGGCCGAATGCTTCATCACCCACGAAGGCATAGGGGACTGTCACGTCACTGCCAGGCAATGGTGCGGCTCTGGGGATGTTCAGGGACCCACTCTCAATTTCATTCCACAGTGTGGAGTTCCTGAACAGTGTGGAGTCAGAGTCTTTGCCGTATGAACCGACATCCACATAGACGAAACTATAGTTGGCATCTGCCACCGCCAGTAGGCCCATAGAAAAGTAATGTTTATAATTCTGATACAGTGAGCCACTGTGCGGTGGCTTCACTATGCGGACATGTTTGCCATCCACGGCTCCCAGGCAGTTTGGAAAGTTGGCTCTCTCCCAGAATCCTGCTGCAATTTCTAGACATGCCTTGTGTGTCGGTTTTGGCAAACATTGGTCCTTCATGGTCTCCCATATGGTTTGGCACACCTTGTGGACGATCTCACCAGCTGTTGATCTGCCAACGCGGAAGTTATAATGCAGATCCTTCAAACTGCATCCACTAGCGAGATACCTAGAAGACAAAACAAGAATGTTTGAATATGATCACATACCATGAACACAAGCTAATGTCACACTCATCATGTTTTGCAGCACAAGAGGCGATGAACAAATGGCGCACAGTACGCGACAACTACACGCGGGTGCAGAAGAAGCAAGCCATGGCTGCGCGCTCTGGAGCTGGTGGGAAAAAGGTCCGTGGATACATCTATGCTGAGCAATTGTCGTTCCTCCGAAGGACCCAGGAGCCGCGCAGTAGCGTCAGCAGCATGGACCAGCCATCGACCTCCGGCACACAGGTACAACACATGGTGCCAGGAGGTTCTGCCTGCTGCCAGGAGGAGGAGAACCAGGGTGTTGCAGAGTCCCAACTAGAGGAGGATTCGGAGACACAACAGGTGGCAGGTACCGCAACAACAGTCAGCACCAGACCTGCACAGAGGAGAAGGGCACCAGCTACAGACCTGGAGCAGGCCATGGTTACCTTCATGGAGGCTCAAACCAACCATCCACACCAACGCTGCATGCTTGCGGACTCCGTGGACATGTCGTTCTTTAATGCCTGTATGCTCCTCCTCAACAAGATGAGCGAGGCGGAGAAGATGGAGTACCGGCACAGATCTCTGGCAATATTGGAGGACATACTTTCCCGTCCCCCGTCCCCCGCTTACCATGCTGTGCCACAATCCACCAATGCCAGTGGATCTTCCCTCCCCAGTCAGGTGCTGTCCACCCACCCAGCCATGCCCCCTGGAGCCAGGCCACACACAGAGTCGGGGTCCAGCTCTAGCCACACCACCGGCCCTCATGACCCAGATGCTCGGCGGTATCATGATCTGTGATACAGGTCATGAATATGTTTTATTTTTGTTTGTCATGTATTATTTGGTTTAACGTTTTCTATATCCTGACCTTCAGTTTACAATCTTTAATATATGTCCCGAATATATTACTGTTATTTTATTTCATGTTTCATATTATATTATTATTTTGGTCTACATTGTTGTCGGAGTCATTTATGATTATGTACGTGTGATGTGATGCCTGTGTGTGTGTGTGTATGCGTGTGACAGTGGGCATGTGACTACAGACATGATGCACTCATGTCAGGTGACTGGCAGCGATGTCATGTATACAGGTGTTTGACAGTACGTACCGCAAAGTGATGACCAGCATCTCCTCCGGTGGTATGGCGGCCCGCATTAAGGTGTCCCTCTTGGTCAGTGGCTCGCGTACCCGCAACAACAGTTCATCAAAGGAGGCGATGGACATCCGCATGTAGTTGAAAAACTTCACGGGGTCCCTCTCTCGCAGTGGCCTGTACAGCGTCACAAAGTGTCCATGCGTGGGTCTGGCAGCGTTGATTTCATGAACCCAGGTTCGCCGCTTTCTCTTCCTCTTGAGGTACAGGTACCCCATCGCAGCAAACACAAAGACATGTGCAGGATCCATCTTTGGAAAACGCCTCCATCTCCAAAATGGCTTTTTATACCCTTACCCTTATTTTTACATTTATCAATTGATTAGATTCATCGGATTTTTCTCTTTTTTTTACAGCTCCGTCATGAAATACGTCCAGAATTGCGCATCATCTGCCCGCTTAAGCGTATTCCGTGAAAAAATGCGTTCGCACGCAACGACGTACGTTTTGACGCTGGCCGTCAGAAATGCGTTCGTCTGACCCTGGCCTTAAAAGAGAGTATTCGGTTCCACTTGATATATCGGATGCATAAACCCCAAATTAATTTGGTAATAAAAACTGTTGGAGAGGAGTCTGTACTTAATGGAAGATATTCCTTGGATCTGATGTCTGGGTATATATGTATCTGGCATCTGAAGTCTGGGTATATGTATCTGGCGTCTGATGTCTGGATATACATGTATCTGGAGTCTCCGTCTGGTTAAAGTTATTTATTTTTGTAACTTTATTCTGAATAAAACCTTTAACAGTATAATTTCATAAGATAATTTAAGGCTAGGGTCAGACGAGCGTGATTTCTACGGACTGTACGTCCGTGCACACGGACGTACGTTAGTACGGAAGACGCAGTAGTGGCTAGACAGTCCGTTTTTTTCACTGACGTATATATTTTGACGGATGTAGGAGGGAAAATAAATTAAAAAGCAAAACCATTTTGTCCGTGAAAAATGCTGGACGTATAAATGCAGTCCGTCTGACCACGTTCCATCACTCACACACAAAGCTATGCGGACGTTGCGGACGCAGCGCACTTTGTGCGGCCGTTCTAGCGGTTGTACGTTCTTGCCTGCCTTGCGTCCGTGGGCCGCGGCCGTTGTGCGTCCGCAGTTCAGTGCGGACGTACTTCGTGTGTCGGGCTCCGATGGGCTTCCTGTCATGCTATCACGGACGTACTTTTAGGCGCAATCACGGACGTGAACACTTCGCTCGTCTGACAGCAGCCTTAGAGGGTGTGTTTAGGGGCGGAGTTCAGAGCAGGGTAGGCGGGGCAACTGGTGGCGAGTAACTTTTAAGGTCTGGCTAGTACCGTGGGAATTGAAATTTTGAGCCCTGGGCTAGCTACACTTTATCCTCATGGGTTAAACTCAGATTTGGATTTGGTTTGTGTTTTGTAAGGGTGTGACACTCCGGGTTTGGTGGAGACTGGTTGGATATATGCATGCGTTATTAACATGAACATGGAATGCAAGTGCGACACATCGGGATGGATGTCATCATATGAGGCTGGAACAGGAGGATGAATGAATAGAGAGATGCACACCGACATCAAGGATCCAGGACACAGTCAGGGTTATTTAGAGACCGGTGAAAGCCAGGAGAACTGGCAGGCGAAGAGAACAATCTAGACCAAATAGCTGATTTGGAAAGTGAGATAAATGGGAGAATTTTTTTGGCTATTTTGACCTAGAATTTTCAGTTCTCCAGTCATTCTCCTGGCTTTCACCTTTCTCTGAATAACCCCTACAGGGTTATTCAGAGAGAGACGATCTGGCCCCGAAATGTAACCGGACACTGAAATTCAGCGAATGGGGACATTTCGAGCCATTCGGCTATTCGAGAGCAGGCAGTTCGCCAAATTGCTGCATGTACAGTACCTGTTCGAGGGCAGTGAAATCCCCCATAGAGAAGAAATTTTTTTCACCTTTCTCTGAATAACCCTGATAGTCTCAGAGGGGAGCAGCTGAATTGGCTTATTGGTTATTAGGACATTATACATAGTTTAGTTTTCTCTTTTTCTAGAATAGGTCTTTCTGATCTGAGGATTGGTGGCCTGGAATCTCCTTTAAGAAGTTTTTAACAGCCGAAACGTGATGGAGGGGCCTATCTGACACTTTTAGTAGTAGTTTTTTTTATACATGTTTACAATAAATCTCACCTCTTTAACCTTTTTGTAGAATTTGTGGCATATCTTGGGATTCAAGGTCCTGCTGATCCAGTTTCTGGTATATTTGGCCAAATGGGAAGCAGTGAGACTACATTTAAGTTCTTTATAAGCACTGCTAAGCCTTCTGATTTATGAACTTTGTGAGTGCATTTTTAATCACATCCACTTCTATGTTTGTGTTTCGGTCTGCACTATCATTTGTGTATTACAGAATGCATTGATTCCCCTATATTATTTTATATATAGGATCAAGTCAAGCCTTTTGTTCCTTCAGAGGTCAACGTTGAATGCAGGTACAAGAAAAACAATGCGCCTGGCCATGAATTCCACTGGAGCTTTGAAACAATGAGCTGTAGGCTCACCGGCCCCTCAGGAGAGTCCACTCAAGGACAATCTAGAAGCAAAAACAAGGGAACCAGGCACATGAAAAGTACTCAATAACCCTGTCATGCCATCTCCTTAATCAGAGAGAGGTGAAAACCAGGAAAAGTGAATGGAAAAGTGAAAATTCTATGTCAAAATAGCCAAACCTGAAATATTCTCCCATTTATTGCACTTTCTAAATCGGCTATTTGGTCTAGATTGTTCATTCTCCTGGAAATTCTCCTGGTTTTCACCTCTCTCTGATTAACCCTGTAAATGTTGAATTTGCAACTGCAACCTTTAGCAACCCAGATAAAGTCTTGAAAAAAGTTGCAGTTGCAACCAAAACATTACCTCCTCTCTATTAAACCACCTCCTTTATTGAGTACTTTGATGTGCCTGGTTGCCTTCCTTTTCCTTCTCAAACAGGTCAGTCCATCTGTTTTCCAAAATGGCAATTTAATCTCCCATCTTTAAATGATGAATGTATGTACGTCGGGGCTGCCACAGTCAATTTGGACCTTGCTTTAGTTCTATGATCTTAGTCCAGTATCAGAGGTACATGTAAGTCTTAACTGTCACATACAGGGTTATTCAGAGAGAGGTGAAAACCAGGAGAATGACTGGAGAAGTGAAAATTCTAGGTCAAAATAGCCAAACCAGAAAAATTCTCCCATTTATCTCACTTTCTAAATCGGCTATTTGGTCTAGATTGTTCATTCTCCTGGCAATTCTCCTGGTTTTCACCTCTCTGAATAACCCTGTTAGTTTTTAAAATATCTATGCCGATGCTGATACCATACTTTCCTTATTATTTAAAGTATTGGTGAGTTTTATTTACTCTTAATAATACATGACATCAAATAACCTATTGAATTAAAGAAGAGGTCACGATAGATTGTTTCCGTTTTCAGAATATTAAAATTTTCTCAGGGAACTTCTGTTTGCTTTCGCTATGAGATGGCTGCATGAGACTGGAACTTGTAAAAAAGGTGTTGTGAGTAAACGTCACACAGAATCAAAGGAGATCCACCAGGAAATTGCAGATTCCCAGCCAAGATATACAACTATATTCTCCAAGCCAGCTGTTTTGGGGCTTGATATTTTGGTCCCCTGGTCAATTTACTGACCAGTGCCTGTTTAGTGAATAATGCTGTGGATGTTCTTTCACCTTAATATTGCATCCTGCCATCATCAGTTACATGACCCATCTTCCGCTATATGCCAGCTCCAAACCACCTCCTACAGAATAACCAATTTAATATAGCCTCCTCATAAATAATAGTTATGTGTGGACATAGGTGGAATGATTACATGAAGAAAGTAAGATATGGACAGTAAGGATCATAGCAAAGAAAATGGAGATAGACACATTAGTCAAATGATGGCGAGGACTTTATCCTGTTCAACTGATACTTGCTGGCGATGCGGAGAGTTATCTGCTGACACATTTCCTATCTGCCAGTCTTGTACAGCTATAAACCAGTACTGGCAATAAAAATATGCAGTCATAGTGGATTTTGTACCGCCTTTCATCTAGGGGGCGCTACTGTTAAATCATACTTCGCTCAGCAGTCCTGTTCCCAAAAATTCTGCTGACATTAGATTACTGAACACAGCAAAAGTCTTAAATCCGATATGCCGGAAGGATCCAACCCCACCTACCTTTCGAGAATGGCTCCAAATAGTTGGGCATACTAAAATACTAAAGCAGTGGTTCCCAAACCTGTCCTCATGTAACCATAACAGGCCAGGTTTTAAGGATCACCTTGGGGAAATGCAGACTGAATCCTGCAATCACTGAGCAGCAAATCATATCACCTGTGCTGTGCTTTGGATATCTGGCAAACTTGGCCTGTTAGGGGGGACCCGAGAACCAGGGTCGGCAACCACTGCGCCACTACAGGAACTAATTGCTGACGGGAAACTAGAGCAGCCCAACACACCCTGGTTCTATTGACTGCATTATGGTAGGCAAAGAGGTTGTGAGGCATCATGACTGTGATTTGAAACCTTAGCCTTCTCTCCTCTAAAGGACAATGGGTTAAATCTCTTACCTCTCTCTCATCATAATCAAAGAGTTCTTAAACCCCCTATATCAGGGCTCGAGTCGAGCGGGAACGCGCGGGAACGGCGTTCCCGCACTTCTCCCACAGCGGGAATGCTGCGGGAACGCTGCGGGAACGCAGCGTTCCCACTGTGGTCCAAGCCCGAACGCTTTGGCAGGCGGCCGCCGCACATTGCCAGCGGCTGCATGCTTCCTCTTAGAACGGCCGGTGACCGGAAGTGGAGCCGCTCGCCTGGCTGTTTCATAGATCCCAGGTGAGCGCCTGCACTTCCTGTCAGCGGCCGCTGAAGCAGGAAGCACGCGGCCACCGGCAATGTGCGGCAGGAGCAGCAGAGGAGCAGCAGAGGTGAGCTGGGCTGGGGGCAATATCCATGAGACCTGGGGACAGTATCCATAAGACCTGGGGGCAGTATCCATGAGACCTGGGGGCAGTATCCATGTGAGCTGGGGGCAGTATCCATGAGACCTGGGGGCAATATCCATGAGAGCTGGGGGCATTATCCATGTGAGCTGGGGGCAGTATCCATGAGACCTGGGGGCAATATCCATGAGACCTGGGGGCACTATCCATGAGACCTGGGGGCAATATCCATGAGACCTGGGGGCAGTATCCATGAAACCTGGGGGCAATATCCATGAGACCGGGGGGCAATATCCATGAAACCTGGGGGCAATATCCATGAAACCTGGGGGCAATATCCATGAGACCTGGGGGCATTATCCATGAGACCTGGGGGCATTATCCATGAGACCTGGGGGCAGTATCCATGAGACCTGGGGGCATTATCCATGAGACCTGGGGGCAATATCCATGAGACCTGGGGGCAGTATCCATGAAACCTGGGGGCAATATCCATGAGACCGGGGGCAATATCCATGAGACCTGGGGGATATCCATGAGACCTGGGGGCAATATCCATGAGACCTGTGGCACTATCCATGAGAGCTGGGGGCATTATCCATGAGAGCTGGGGGCATTATTTATGAGAGCTGGGGCATTATCCATGAGAGCTGGGGCATTATCCATGAGAGCTGGGGCAGTATCCATGAGAGCCAGGAGCAATATCCATGAGACCTGGGGGCATTATCCATGAGACCTGGGGGCATAACCATGAGACCTGGGGGCATATCCATGAGACCTGGGGCATTATCCATGAGAGCTGGGGGGGCATTATCCATGAGAGCTGGGGCAATATATACCCATATGAGCTGGGGGCAATTATATCCATGTGAACTGGGGAAAATATATCCATATAACCAGTGAGTGCTGTGCATATTATTCTTGGGGTTCAGTGCTGTGTATATTATTATGGGGGCTCAGTGCTGTGCATGTTATTATGTTATTCTTGGGGCTCAGTGCTGTGTATATTATCCTGGAGGCTCAGTGCTGTGTATATTATTCTGGGGGCTCAGTGCTGTGTATGTTATTCTGGGGGCTCAGTGCTGTGTATATTATTCTGGGGGCTCAGTGCTGTGTATGTTATTCTGGGGGTTCAGTGCTGTGTATATTATTCTGGGGTTCAGTGTTGTGTATATTATTCTGGGGGCTCAGTGCTGTGTATATTATTCTGGGGTTCAGTGTTGTGTATATTATTCTGGGGGCTCAGCGCTGTGTATATTATTCTGGGGGTCCAGTGCTGTGTATGTTATTCTGGGGGTCCAGTGCTGTGTATATTATTCTGGGGGCACAGTGCTGTGTATATTATTCTGGGGGTCTGTGCCTGGATATATATATATATATATATCTATATATACAGTATATAATATAATATATAAAATGTGTTAGTCCAGTTGCCACAATCACGAGTATACCTGTACGTAGTGATACCTTTCACTGATCAGTATAGTTTCCAGTTTACACTCTTGAAAGCTTGTCTTTTAAATGTAAAGTTAACCCAATAAAAATGGTATCACCACGCACTGCTATACTCGTGATATATATATATATATTCTTAAGGTAATGGGGGTTGTGGAATTCGTGGGTGAGTTCCCTCACTTTTTTTCCCAGGACTTGACCCCTGCCTTATATCCACTTCTCGGTGCATATCTTTAATTTCCATTATATATGTCTTCTCCACTGAATGGACAGTACATTCCTCTATCAGGGTAATTCAAAGAGAATCGAAAAGTCACTGCACGTTCGGTGCCTTTTGGTTCTCTTCAATTCGGTTCGTTTTGGCGATCCCATTTCGGCGACCCTGCAGTGTATTCAGCAAGCACCACAGGGTCCCTGAATTGCAGGGAAAGGTCGACGCAAACCTGACGAAAACTAACCGCAAAACCCGGCGAATGCACGCCAATAACCTGCAAAAACATCTGGATTAACCCGCCGAAAACGCCGGAAAAACCCGAGCAGGAGCTGATCACACGCAGCGAAGCCGCCGGAAAAAGCCAACACCGCAGACAAATGCAGTGAAACAGTTTGCTTGAATGTTTGAAAAGTGAAACGCTGTTTGCAAAGAAACTACTGAGCGAAAATGATATTTACATATGAGGTCCAATGAATGATAATAAAAAGGGCTGTTACAGAAAAAATAAGTAAACTTAGAAAAAACAATAAAACAAATCGGAATTTTTTAAAAAAAAATCCAGAAAAATGCTTAAAATAGCCTAAAAAAATCTATTAATAAAAAGACTCTTTACTACAGAATATTATAATGAACGGTTTATTAGATATTGAATTAAACCGGGAATATTTTTAACATTGAAGCCTATGGGATTCTCCTGAATAAATTTGCCGAATTAAACCACCGAATGGCAGGGCATTAGGGGAACCTTTCACTGCTGGTTTGTGTTCTCTGAATAGCCGAAGCAGTGCTTCTCTATGGGGATTTCACTGCCCTCGAACAGGCACCGAATGTTCAGGCAATTCGGCAGGATTTGGCGAATTGCCTGCTCTCTGGATAGCCGAATGGCCAAGAAAGGTAACCGAACGCTGATTTTCAGCGTTCGGTTACCTTTCTCAAGCCATTCGGATCTCTTTGAATTCCCCTGTATATGCTTGATTTAGGTGCCCTCTCTAGTTTTACATTCTGTACACGATCTCACCTGTGATAAACAATAATAAAGATTATTTCAAAAAAAGGAAATGGGAAAAGATTGGTGTAACCTGGAGATAGATGTCACTGAAGCAGTGGTATGGAAAAGATGGCTGGTTCAGAGGGTTCACATGTTTAGAAGACACAAGACGACACAAGACTCTTTAGAATAGAATAGACACCTGCATAGAGACAATTCTACTATTATTGAGTTTGCTAAACTCTACAGGGATTTTATTTTATAGCATCAACTTTTTCCACAGAGATTTTCAAAGAAAGTTGAAATATAAGACTAACAACATGACAAAGACAGGACTAGGTATATAGAGGTCCATGTTCAGAGCAGCTTGAATTCTTTCAAAACCTTGACACTGGATGAAACACATGAATAAAAATTTGATGTACACATGCCCATAAATCCACCAAAGACGTTTCAAGGTTAAAGATATTGGTTACTTCCCCTAGATGTGTTTATTATGACATGTAAGCCTGAGAATATAAAACACGCATAGCAATCTTTACTAGTATTTGTATAATATGTATGTTTTGGGCTAAACTAACAAAATATAATATCATTAGAATCACATTCAGAGAAAAAGAAGCAAGATTTTGTATGAAATAAATTTATATATAAGCAAAATAAAATGAACTCGTGCAATAAAATGTACAGGGTTATTCAGAGAAAGGTGAAAACCAGGAGAATTGTCAGGAGAAGAGAACAATCTAGACCAAATAGCCGATTTGGAAAGTGAGATAAATGGGAGAATTTTTCTGGTGTGGCTATTTTGACCTAGAATTTTCACTTCTCCAGTCATTCTCATGGCTTTCACCTTTCTCTGAATAACCCCTACAGGGTTATTCAGAGAGAGACGATCTGGCCCCGAAATGTAACCGGACACTGAAATTCAGCGAATGGGGACATTTGGAGCCATTCGGCTATTCGAAAGCAGGCAGTTCGCCAAATTTAGGCAAATTGCTGCATGTACAGTACCTGTTCGAGGGCAGTGAAATCCCCCAAAGAGAAGCAATGGTTCATCTATTCAGAGAACACCGAACAGCAGTGAAACGTTGCCGAAATGTCCTGCTGTTCGGTGGATTAATTTGGCAGGTTTATTCAGGTGAATCTCATAGGTTTCAATGTTAAAAATATTCCTGTTTTTATTCAATATCTAATAAACTGTTTTTTATTTTATTCTGCAGTAAAAAGTCTCTTTATTTATAGATTTTTTGGATCTTTTAGGCATTTTTCGGGATTATTTTGGCAAATTTCTTTTTCCTTTTTTTTTCAAATCGTTTTATCTTTTTTCAGTAACAGCCCTTTTTATTATCATTCATTGGATCTTATATGTAAATTCCAGACATTTTTGTTCAGTAGCTTTTAGGCAAACAGCGTTTCACTTTTCAATCTTTGAAGTGTGCTGTTTTTTTTCCCACCCCGTTCGTCTGCCTGTTGGCTTTTTCCCGGTGGCTGCTCTGCGCTGTGATCGGCGGCTCCTCGGGTTTTCCTGGCGTGTTCGGCATGGATTTTGCAGTGGTTTCTGCGGGTTTTCGGCGAGTGTCCAGTGAGTGTTCGGCCGGTTTGCGGTGAGTTTTCCCTGCACTACGGGGACTCTGCGGTGCATGCTGAATACACCGCAGGGTCAGTGAACTAGCATCACCCCGAAGTGCGGTGAACGAAAGGGCACCGAACATGCGGCAACATTTCAAATCATCTCTGAATAACCCCTTGTATGGTTCTACCCATGCTGGAATTTTAACAGGAGCTTTATTCCATTACATAAGGGGCAATTAAATATCTATCACTGTATCAATGATATTTCTATACATCTGTCATGTTCTGGTATGCAATACAATTTTGTTGCATCACTTTAGATCTTATATACCCATTACTTACCCTTTATTATATCCAAAAGCACGCTTCCTTGATTATATGGTAAAATCTACATCAATATAAAATGCAGCAGTAATTAAAGATACTGACCTGGGATTTTCAGCATCTACTAAGAATTCTATGTAACCATGTTTACAATTTAAAATAAATATTTATCATGTTCCACAATTATACAATAGCTACATATCTTGCTACAAAACATGCAAATGGAATCTTAACTGTTCATACTAACCATAATATCCCAGCTTTGTACCAATGACATCATTGTAATCTCTCTAAATTTATCAGAAATGCAGCTCCTATCAATTTCTTTCTCTCGCTATAACAAGCCTTCAGGACCTAATCAATCTTTCAGTCTTGCTTCCAGTCCCAAATATGCAACCTTGTACATTTACCAATGTCAAGCCAGGTCTGTAATACTAACCATAAATCCCATAAATTAAGCGTTGTAATTTCCACTCATACTGGCTCACAATAAACACCGGTCTCCAACATAATGAAAATAAACTTTTTTTTTCTCCCTGCATTTCCGCAAATTTTTTCATGTTACATTTCGACTGAAATAACTCCCAAACACACCGTGCAAAAATACTAATGACATAATCTTATTAGGTTCATAAAGCTTAGTTTCTCATTCACGTTGTTTTTTAAATTAAATTTGACATTGATATCATTATTAAGAAAAATTCTTGTTTTTTTCAAAACATTATCATAGCTACAGTAATCCTAATGCTAATTTAAAAAAAAATTGTGTTTTTTTTTTTCTTTCCTAATGCAAATATTCTTCTTGCTTGAAAAGCCTTTGGGGAAATTGATAAAGAAAAATCCTATTAACAACAGTCAGGTTTTTTTTTTTTTTCTCACTGTATTTAGGTGCTGGAAGGGAAACCCACTAATGAGAAAAATAGAAGAGTGATTGTGACAAGCAATTATGTCACCTACTTGAACAGCTTAATTAGCCACTTTGATAATTATGACATCTCATTTGTCTTTTAATTCCATGTCCTCTGAATTGTACCTTTGATTTTTTTTATCCCCCAATCAGATAGAAAGATTAGATAAAGGGGAGAAAAAAAGCAATCCATTTGATCAATGAATTAAGAAAGTTTTTTTTATATTTTATTTACCGCTTGTCTGGCAAAAAAAAAAAAGACTCTCTGTATAAGTGCACTTCAAGAACAGATTTAACAGAGTCTTTGTACACAGTCTAGAGAGAAAATGTTTGCTAAGCAAATTAATAGTGTAAACAACATTGCACTCTGAATGATCAGCCCACTCCAGATTGTCAGCAAACAAACTGCTTTCAAGTACTTTTCAAACCACTTCAGTAAACAAGCATTTACAGTTTGTGCAAATAATTAACATGCTAATTAGGATGGAGTTATAAGGAGGTACTTGGGTAGCACTCCATGCGATCACTCAACTAGAATTCAGACAAATACAATTATTACGGCTGAATTTGGGCATTTCTTCAAGACTAATTTAAATATTAGAATGAGAATGGATATTATTCGCTGCTTTGGGTTTATAGGGAACATCCTTGCTCAGAGATACATTTGATAAAATGTGACATATATTGGCTACTGTAATAAAGCTAATTTCTTGGCTAATGTCATAGTAAATTGGGGGCAAGGTCAAATGAATCAGTGCGCTCCTTGATCCTCTCTGACCTTATACTGCACTAAACAAAAGAGGTTTATGTGTTTGTTTCAAGAGAACCTTAGATTAGGGAAACAGATTATTATTTTTTTTTTGTCTTTAGATATGAACAAAGCTGAGGTTTCAGAGATCAAAGGGATCGGGTATTTAGATCTGAGAGATAAAGCCTAAAAACTGATCAGGTGTAAGGAGCAATGGACATCTGCAAAACAAAATGACAAAGCAATAAAACAACTGCCTTTGAAAGTCCTTTGGAACTGGTTAAGGCATCCTTTGATAAGTGTATACTTGGGCATGCACTGCGACACAAAGGGTTTCCATGTTAAGTAACTCCTTATAAAGGCTCTGTGTCACAGTATCAAATGAAATCGATCTTGAAGACAATCTCACCCAGGTGTCTTCTTCTTCACCAGAGATTTCCAAAGCCTTGAGATACACATCACTCACATGTGAAGATATCTATTGAATACGAAGATGTAGTGTATGCAGCTGCCCCTCAAACACACCTCCAGAAACTTACTACATTGTATAACTCATTCTGCCGCTTTGTGCTACAATGTAACTACTTGACCCACCATTTGACATGTTAAAAGAACTAAACTGGCCATCACTGGAATCTAGACGCACTCTTCACCTTTCCAACCTGGTGTTTAAGAGCTTTTCTGGGAAGCTACCACCCTACCTGAATAGGCTGCTTCCCCCAGCAGTTCCCTCATCCTATAACCTCCGATCCAGGACCAGCACCTTACTTGCAATACCACAATACCACAATACAAAAAGAAAGTGGCTCGATCCTCATTTTCCTACAGAGCACCGCAATTATGCAATAACCTCCCAGACACCATCAAATCTTCCCCCAATCTAAAGTCACTTAAGAGCTGCCTATTAACATACCTCAATACGGAATGCACCTGAAAACATGTAACATAATGACTATATACAGAATGCACCTGTAAACATGTAACATAGTGACTATATACAGAATGCACCTGTAAACATGTAACATAGTGACTATATTTCCTACATATTTATTTTTATGTCAATCTGTATATTTGTTTTGTGTTAATATCTTGCATTTTACTACTTTGGATTTCTGTAACAACTCAATTTTATTGAACCCAGGACATACTTGAAAACGAGAGAAATCTCAATGTATCCTTACTGGTAAAATACTTTATAAATAAATAAATATCTCAAAGGATATGCATCACCTATGTTAAAGCAGCAATGATTAGCCCTGTTGGCGAATCCACATGGCAGATATAAAGAACATGAGAGATTGAGATATCTACAGATTCAAGTTTGGCAAGTGCAGAAACAAGGAAAATGTCTAGATTTTATAGTCACCATTTTTTCACAAATCATCAGAGTCACTAGTTCTTCAGCTGCAAAATTTGCACTTGCAACCTTGTCATGTGGTCTTCAGAAACAAATAAAATGATATATATCTAGTTCCAGAAAAAGGTGGACACTGGAGCCTTTTTCATGAAAATATACAGGGTTATTCAGAGAGAGGTGAAAACCAGGAGAATGACTGGAGAAGCGAAAATTATCTACAATTTTTATTAGGGTATATAGATCTTGAAAAAAGTCCCACCAGGACTGAATCATCAATGTATCTGTAACAGACGTTTCATCACTTATTGGAACTAAGGCTCCTGAGTTTTCTTTTGTTTGTACGGTATCATCTATCGGTTTTATGGAACACCAAAGGCAAGTATATTGAGGGGTACCTGTGTGCGGGGATTTTGGCATACAGGGTTATTCAGAGAGCGGTGAAAAGCAGGAGAATGACTGGAGAACTGAATATTTTAGGTCAAAATAGCCAATTTGGAAAGTGAGATAAATGAGAGAATTTTTCTGGTTTTGACCTAGAATTTTCAGTTCTCCAGTATTTCTCCTGCTTTTCACCTCTCTCTGAATAACCCTGTTTGTTTTAAATATAGCTAGATGTGAATGACAATATGAATATTTAGTAAAGGGTAGAATCAAAGATTACAGTCCGTTGAAAGAGATGATGCAATGAATCTTAAAATGTTAACAAAATATAACTATTTACATAAACGAAATACCTTAACTGAGTTTTTTTCATATTTTTTTAAATTTTGACAGGGCCGAAGAAATATTTTTCATTTGCTTTGTTGATAACCAGTTTTATGTGTTAGTTACATATATATATAACAGTGGTGGGTGTGTTGCTGTGCTTTACAGTGAATTATAATTCATTATATTTCCATTGAATTCGACATGGCAGGAAGAATATCATCCCTCTAAACCATTCAAAGGGTTAAATAATGTCTGTTACTCTTGCTCAGGACAATGACATCCTTGTTCAGTATGTGTCGTCCCAATGAAAGCAGACATCATTCTGATGGAAATGAGACACTGTTGAGAAGCCACCTACGGCACAGATTCTCCTAAAATCTGTATTCATCACTAGAAATTGTAAAGATGC
Organism: Leptobrachium leishanense; assembly: GCA_009667805.1. Taxonomy (NCBI): domain Eukaryota; kingdom Metazoa; phylum Chordata; class Amphibia; order Anura; family Megophryidae; genus Leptobrachium; species Leptobrachium leishanense. Next base: position 275,033,756 of record CM019067.1, read on the forward strand.
TTCAGATAACACTTAAACTGCTAGAAAAGAGAAGATAAATAAAACACATCAGTCTGAAGTCCCCGCTATAGACAATCTAATTTGTACAAACATACAATGTCAAGCGGTTCCTAATTTCTTTTTCTAGATAAGAGTTGAATTAAGAGAGGTTGTCTGTCTTGTTTTGTGCAAGTTGATAGAGTTGATAGAGTAATGTAATAAAAAAAGCAGAATTCACAATCCAATGCATCGAAAAAACCTTTGTGGATGCCACAAAGATTGTTGACGAAAGGCCTGCACAATGTCAGAATCACTCACACATGCAATGGCAATGTCTACTGTTTATCAGTTTTCCATCTGCTTTCTCACTTGTATTTTGTGCATCCCGTCCCGCGCAAGCCATCACATTATTCCCGGAGAAAGTAGATGCTTTTCTTTTACTCTTGAAATTCTAATAGACAAAATGCTGACCATGAAATCACAAAATGTAACACACGCTGTATTCCATTTCTCCAGGTTGGCTTACGATGCAGTACAGTAACTGCTGGTGTTTTGGTGAAGTTGCAAACACCGGCAAAAGTGCAGCTTCTCTTGCTGCTCCTCATATTTATCTTTTGAGAAATGAAGGCTTGTATCGAAGTTGCACCGCAGATTAAAAATGCCAGTGTTTGAAATTGCAAGGAACATCAACCCTGACTGAATTGACCCAAAGGTTTTCATATGGTTTTTAGATGCTGTACCTTGGCAGGGGTAGCAAGGGGCGATTGATTCCTGGTCCACCAGCGTGTAGGATTTTTGGGAAGCAACGCAACAGACATAGAGCACTATTCCATAGTTGGCGCTAACGTTAGCGCCTCGATTTTGTAAGCGTTACTGCCAGGATAAGTATGTTTAACACATGCCAACCATATTACATTCCTGATGCTACCCCTGTTAGTAAGTAGCATCGTTTTTTGCACTAGCTTCCACACGCTTACTGTACTTTGCGCATCCTATACTTAACATACATTAGCGTTTTGATAAGAGTGGTGCGTTAATTACTGCAGTGATACACAAGCCAAAAGTTAGCATGTTCTAATGTACAGAATCATGTAGCACCCCTTAAAACCGCCCAATAAATCCGACACTCATCTCTTCCCACGAAGAGAACAGTGGTTCAATCCGCCACTTTTTGTCACCAGGAGCAGAGTGAGATTAGGAACAAATAGTTCCCAGTTTCCCTCCGCCATCACTACGCGAGAGCAAGAGAGCGCAGGGCTCACAGCGCTGAAGGTCAACCTTTCATGAAGTCCTATACTTACAGTGATGCGGAAGTGCTACCGTGAGTATCTCAATGGTTAGCGCTGCTTTCCGGGGCAAGGTACTCAGTTAGCGCCTGCCCTGAAATATCACAGTAACGTGGGGACACTACTGGGAATTCTGCAGGTGCAGATTTTCCCCATTGACGTCCTTATGTTAGCGCGTACTACGGAATAGGGTCCATATTCTTTTGCTCATTAAATGCAGTCTGAGGTGTGCTGGGCTGTATATACGCATAGCACTGAGTGATAGAGGCTTCCATGGAGTTATTTTCCTCAACTTTATGGCTGATATGAACACAAAACTAGAATCTATTAAATATTCTTGCTATAACTTATAGTATTATTTAATCCTGTTTGTTTTCCTTGCATTACTTTCAAATAATTATAGAAATAGTGGGATGAGTTTAATGATTTGATAGCAACAAACCAAAGTTGTCCGGGTTGCTTCTGGCTAATTACAAATTTGTGTAGGCAGATAAATGTATGATAATTATCACATGTGTTTTGTATATTTCTAAATCTTTACAATCTATAACTAATTCTGATTTTATAGACTCTCCAATCAGTAATAAAAAAAAGTGAAATTGTGTTATAACAACTGTGATACAGTATGAGCATTAAAAAAATGGAAGATAAAATAAATGTTGATTACTCTCAATTTAGAGCATTGAGGGTGCTTGAAGAGGAAATTAATTATCCACTGGCTTGTTATAGCCGGCTGTAGCTCGATTTTATTACAAAAATCTGTAAAGACCTAACAAGTGCCCTGAAAAATCAGGGCATACTGTATAGTTCATTAAATGGTAATTTGCTAACTGCCAGTGTTAAAAACAATGTTAAATATCACTATGGTTGAAAGTACAGTGACCATTGCTGATCTGCATACATGTATAAATATATCAACAACACAGGCTACATTCCTGCTAACAAATGGTGAACATTGCTACCACTGATATTCTTCCATTAAATATGTAAGCTGCGGCTATTTTCCATTAACCCATTGCAGCCGCAGGGCATACTATGCTGTCCCCGCAGCGGGTGGGCCTGAACACTGTGGGGTGGCATAGTATGCCCCGCTAGCGTCTATAGGCCTCCCCCGTCCTTGCCCACTAGCTGGTGTGTGCCGCGTGCTATTCGCTACTGAGGGATGGCCAGGTTAAGGCCGTCCCCCAGAAGCCAATGACGATCACTGCACGTCCACTGTGTAGGCGAATCGAAGGAGGGGCCCACCACAGCAGCCGGTTATGGGGGTGTACTGGTGCATCCTGGCTGGCGTAAAAGTCCTCCCGCTGGGCACCACCTGCCTAGCTTGAAAGTTTCATCATTGTTTGCCACAAAGGTGAATGTACTTCAGCAATTAAAAGTGACGCTCTCCATTGAACTCTAATAGAAAGAATGCTGAAAGGAACAGTAAAAACAACAGTGGAAAACACAGATTGAAACATTGGTGGAAAGTATGGTCATATCTATTCTAAACAACTTCAGCAGAAACTAACAATGAAAGTTGTGAGGATCTACTGTGGCAGTTCCATAAAGAATGAGTTTGCCAACGTTCCACCGTACTGGATCCACCACAGTTACCAAAGTGAATCAAACCACCTTACATTCAATAAAAGAATGTTGGATTGTAAATAACCCCTTGAATGCCTGTGCTCAAGATTTCATGGATGACATGTGAATGTGTCCATGACCCAACCTGTGGTTTGACTATTTCTATAACCCTGTAACTTGGTGTATCCTGTTTAAAATATTATATAGGTTGAGCCCCCCCTTAATCAGAATTCTGAAATCTGGAAAACTCCAAAATCCAGCATTTTCAGGGGCTTTTGTATTTCAGATTTACTCACCACACTGAGGCTTTGGACAGCTCTTGTGGCAGTCTGTCACTCTTCCAATATCTGCAATCTGGGCAGACCTTTGTGTGGGACATGCTACCCAGAGACATGCTAGCACTGAGCAGCATGTCCCTCGGAAAAGGCTCCTAAGTGTCTTACAGTGTGTGTCCATGCTAGCACTGTAGCGGTAATTGAATTGCTGCTCCCCTGCCGCTTTCCCCTCTGACATTAGATTCTCCCAGAATCCCGAGCATTCTGGATTAAGGATGTTCAACCTGCATTCAGGCCTACATATTCCTTGTTTCACAGATGATTTGAGCCTAAGCCGACATAATTTAATTTTAACATTAAAAAGCCGGCCTATTTATGAAAACTGACATACCATATACTGTATGTACATATTAATTCCAGAAGAAAAAGATAAAACACTGCTGCTAGTTTTATTTTTAAATAAGTTTGCAATAAATAATAACCATAATTTTGTAAATTGCAAAAGTGAATATGTTGACTTGTAGACTTAAACTAGATTTACATGTCCGTTTGTTTTTACATTTCGTTTTATACCAGTCACAGGATGAAATGATGGGACAAACTCCACTACCTTAAATATTTACATCCAGGTGAAAAAGTGAACAAAACCAACAACTAACAGGGTTATTCAGAGAAAGGTGAAACTCAGGAGAATGACTAGAGAAGTGAAAATTCTAGGTCAAAATAACCAAACCTCCCATTTATCTCACATTCCAAATCGGCTATTTTGACCTAGAATTTTCAATTCTCCAAAAGTTCTCCAGAGTTTCACCATTCTCTGAATAACCCTGTAAATCACCTGAGTTTTTGTAAATCTTTTATACTCTGCACTGGTAGCCTTTCCCCATAATGGAAATGAAAATCCAACTATTAACAAGTCAGGACTATCAGTCTTCTGTGGTCTCGCCTACTTTTGCTTTGTGGCCACCTCTCGTGAGAAATATATAAGCTATTGAATTCACTTCTAGCCTCTCATAGCGCTAAAGCCTAAGGGGTTATTCAAAGAGCGACGAACTTCCCACTGAAGGGCACCGAACAGTATCAGGGTTATTCAAAGAGCATCGAAAAATTCAGCAAGCACCACAGGGCCGTCGAAATGCAGGGAAACGTCACCGCAAACCCGCCGAACACTCACCGCAAAACCCAGCGAACGCTCACCGCCACCCACAAAAACATCTGGATTAACCCCGCCGAACATGCCGGAGAAACCCGACTAGCTGCCAATCACAGCGCAGAGCAGCCACCGGAAAAACCCAACATGCAGATGAAGGAGGTGAAAAAATAAAGCAAACAGTACGCTTGAAAGTTGGAAATTTTAAATGCTGTTTGCAAAAGAACTACTGAGCGAAAATGCCTGGAATTTATACATGAGATCCAATGAATGATTATAAAAAGGGCAGTAACAGTAAAAAGATAAGTCGATTTAAAAAAAAAAAAACGGAAACATTTTTTGCCTAAAAAATCCCAAAAGATGCCTAACAGATCCTAAAAAATCTATAAATAGAGAGACCTTTTAATGCAGAATATAATAATTAACGGTTTATTAGATATTGAGTTAAAACAGGAATATTTTTAACATTGAAGCCTATGGGATTCGCCTGAATAAATCTGTTGAATGAAACCACCGAACAACCGGGCAATTCGGCAACTTTTCACTGCTGGTTTGTGCTCTCTGAATAGATGAAGCATTGCTTCTCTATGGGGATTTCACTGCCCTCGAACAGGCACCGAACAGGCACCGTATGTGCAGGCAATTCGCCAAGATTTGACGAACTGCCTGCTCTCTGAATGGCCAGGAAAGGTAACCGTACGCTGAATTTCACTGTTCGGTTGCCTTTCGGAGCCAGATCGGCACTCTTTGAATAACCCTGTTTATTTCACTGTATGGTGCAACTTCATGGCAGTTTGTTTATTCAGAAAGCAGTCAGTTTGCCAATTACAGGCGAATTGACAGCGAAATATGGTGCAGTTTGTGTCAGATTGCCGCAATTAAATGATCTTCAGCAGCAGCGAAATTGTCCCATAGATAATTAATGGCTAATCTATTCAGAGAACACCGAACTTCACCGAAGTGTCAGTGAAATGCCCTAATTTTTGGTGATTCTGCCGACAGGTTTAAACAGGCGAATCCCATAGGTTTCAATGAAAAACAATATTTCCGTTTTTTTTTTATTCAACCATTTATTCTTTTCATTTTCAGCTTTTTTTCTTTTAAATTATTTATTTTTTGAAAAATCTTTTTGTAATTTTTTAGGCAAAATATTTGCTTCCCAATTTTTTTTCTTAAAAGCGTTTTTTTTTTGTTCAGTAACAGACCTTTCTATTATTTTTTATGTGACCCTTTTCATTATTTAGACACATTTTAATGCATTTTTATTGGTTTAAACACCTGTTAGAGAAATAGCAGAGTTCAGTTTTTTTTTCTGCAGTTCGGTGGCGTTCAACTTCTTAAGTTCTGTAACAGATCATTTTATTATTGTTATGGGACCTTTTGTTATCATTTCCACACATTTTCATGCATTTATATTGGTCTAAACACCTTTTCGAAGAAAAACAAAGTTCCGTTTCTAGTTCCGTGCAGTTCTGTGCAGTTCCGTGGTTAGTCCAGTGGTCTTCGGCTCAACGTTTGTGCCCTTCGGGGACCATGCGGTGAATAGTGAATTCACCGCAAGATTGGCAAACCGGAATCCCCGAAGGGCACCAAAGTGCGTCGAACTAGAACGCACTGAAACATTTCACAGAAATGACAATGCTTTCTGAATAACCCCTTTACAGAAAAAAATTCAACCCATAGAGCGCCTCCAAATTCACAGTGTATGTGTAGGGCCCTAGTCGCTCCCCACGCTCCCTAACAGAGCCCAAATAAAAAATATTCCGAGATTTAATTGATTTATTCATTTTAACTTCTGGACCATTATCTGCTTGTCTTTTTACATCTCGTTCTCTCTAACGCTCGGTGTGATCCTTTTTTTGGGATCATGAGAACACTTTGGGCACTATCACCTGGCCCTCGCTAAAACCGGGACACTAAGGGAAAAATGTGCGATCCCTTATTTCCCCTTTGCGCCCTGATTTTACCATCAGCTCGCAGGGCAGGCGCTGAGGCCAGCGGCCACTAGGCTCGCTGATGCCGGGGGTGGGTCAGCGCTAGTCCATAGGACTCAATGGAGACTTCTCCTGCTAGGTCACATGATGGTCGGTGGAGTGATCGTGGAGGGAAACCGGGGACTTTTTTTCCCCACGCTCTCTCTGTTCCCGGTGGCCAGAAGCAGCGGATTGCGCCGCCGGTCTCACCGTAGGAAGAGAGGTGAGTATTTGATTTTTTGGGGTGGTTTCAGCTGCTGTTAACTGACTCTGCAGCAGCTCTGAGCTGGTGGTAACTTTTTCGTTAGCGACAGGTCTTAGTAATTAGCGTTAGGACCAAGTGATCCTAACGCTGGTTAATCTCTGCTTGCACTTTGTGTTCCCCATGTTAAGTATATAGGGAGCGCAAAGTGCAGTAAGCTCGCGGTATAAAACGCTAATTCCTATTAAAAAAACGTTAGCGAATCGGAGGTGATTCAGGCGCGGCGCCAACGCTCATGCTAGCTTGAAGGAGGTGATAGGGCCCTTTGTTAGATATTATCCAAATTACCTGTCTCTACAACTGTAAAATCTTTAATAAATAATGTTTCATATTAGCATTAAACTTTTTCTGACTACCTTTTTAATCGTATTAATTTGCATCAAGTGATGGAAAGTTCTAGGCCCCTATTACACGCTTCGAGCAGCGCATTTGTGTGCGCGCAAATGCGCTTTTGTGCGAGGACAAAACCATTTGCGCGGAACGTCGTAGTACGACATTCGCGCAAACGATGCGCGCTATCGTCTACCGCGATTGACCCTGCGCAAACCCAGCGCGAGCGCAAGTTCGTGCGCGCATCCTATACTTAACATTGTGAGCGCAAATGCGTTAGTGCAGATGGTATTACAATCTTCGCGCAAAGTCGTACGAGCGACGTTTGCGCGAATTTTCGTAACGTCTTTGAAAACTTGGTGTTAACTGCAAATATGATCGTTATGGCCGAAACAAAATTACTCAGCAATAAAAAAAAAATACAGCACAGTACAGTTACACATTCTACACATACCCAGACATAAAAAATTTATAATTTGTCCAAAATTTTTTTTGCTGCAGCACATATACGCAGATTGACTTTGACAGGCGCAACAACCTAACTTTAGAAAATGGTGGTTCTTAATTCTGATTGGCTGAATCCCGTGAAAAAATAGTCTGCCCACCGATTCCTGCACGCAACGTTCATTTGCGCACGAATTTGCGCGTCGGATTTGCGCACAAAAAAACATGAAGGCTGAAAAAATGCGCTCGGATCGGAATGCCATGTTAATTTTCGCGCGATAAAATTTTTTTGCGGGCGCTGCGTGAGTGCATTTGCGCGAAGCGTGTAACAGGGGCCATTGAGTTTTACAAGATTATTGCTGATATTTGCACGATATAGAAATCGAATAATTGTACAGAAATCCATTATTGATAAATGGGCAGCAAGCGTGTCTATTGAACAGAAAATCCATGATCTTACTACAAAAACTCTTGTTTTACATCAAAATCCCAAAAATAGACAAAATACATAATATTCAGAACTCATGGAATTTAGTCTCTAAATCACCCTTTTCCTCTCCAAAGCTGCAGGTATTCAGTTTTACGTGAAATACACAGTCTGTGTTTATATACAAACGGTTCCTGGAAAACTACTATATTCACTAGACCACAAGACACCAAAAAAGGACTAAAGTATGTCCAACCACCTGGAATCCTGCACATCATTAGATTTTTCCCATAAAGGCTGTTCTTGTTCCTTATATTGATTTCCTGCAACTATTGTGACTTCAACTGACAACTGTTTCCAGATTTCTCACTGTATGGAAGTCTGAACAAAAGAATTGCATACAATTTGCATCACTTAGTGCTGTATAATTAAACATTTGTAATTTTATTTAGATGCATAAGTCTGAAATAAATTTGTGCTTTCTCGAAAGGGCAGGTGCATAAAAAAATAATCAGATTCCGAGATTTGTTTATGATTAAAACAATAAGTTGTTTCATACTTAGGTTCCCTTTAACTGTGTTTATGATTTACTAAATACATCCGAAGATCAACAATATTAAAAGTAGTAAAATTGAATAATAATTAGATAATAATATATTAAATTAATATTAAAAAAATAAAGCTAAAGTTTTGAATTATTAAAAAATTTGCATCACTTAGTGCTGTATAATTAAACTTTTGTAATTTTATTTAGATGCATAAGTCTGAAATAAATTTGTGGTTTCTCGAAAGGGCAGGCGCATAAAAAAAAATCTGACTCTGAGATTTGTTTATGATTAAAAAAAATAAGTTGTTTCATACTTGGGTTCCCTTTAACTGTGTTTCTGATTTACTAAATTCATTCGAAGATCAACAATATTAAAATTAGTACAATATAATAATAATTAAATAATATATTAAATTAATATAAAAAAAAAACCATAATGCAAAAATTTTGAACTATTTAAAAAATTTGCATCACTCAATGCTGTATATTTAAAGTTTTGTAATTTTATTGAGATGCATAAGCCTGAAATAAATTTGTGGTTTCTCGCAAGGGCAGGTGCATAAAAAAAAAACAAATTCCGAGATTTGTTTAAGATTAAAAAAATAAAAAAAGTTGTTTTATACTTGGGTTCCCTTTAACTGTGTTTATGATTTACTAAATACATCTGAAGATCAATAATATTAAAAGTAGTAAAATGTAATAATAATTAACCACTTCACTGCGGAGGACGCGCTCAGCGCGTCCTGCCGCAGGAAGGGTTGGCTGCGTAAGACGCGCTGAGAGCGTCCTCCCGAAGCAGCCTGCGATCGACCGGATTCCCGTCAATCCGGGACCGCCGCGGGCACAATAGATGTCATTGCGGCGGCGCGATGACATCTATTTCAGGCGCCCCCCGCGTGTGCGGAGGAGGCGCCTGAAAGGGAGGGGGGAGGTCCTTCGGACCTCTCTCCCTCCCGATCGCGGGGGTCCTGAGCTTAATGCCAGGCACCGTTTGGAAGGGCACAGCCTACCCTTCCAAATGGTACCTGTCATTAACCCCATGGGGGCCGGATCACGAATTGGCGCCGAAAAGCGCCGGTTCGTGATCCTTTCCCGGAGCTGGCCGACATCTTGGATGTCGGCCAAGCCTCCGGGAACTCCCCCTGAGGACTGGCGTCATCGTGCACGATGACGCTAGTCCTGGAGTTAACCCCTAGCTGCCACCAATGGTGGAGATAGGGGGTTCCAATGAACCCCCTATCTCCCAATCTGTGGCAGCTAGGGGTTAATGTTTGAAAAAAAATTAAAAATAAATAAATAAATAATTTTTTATTTATTTGTTTTGTTAATGCAGCAATATTGTTCCCATTTAATTTATAATGTGAACAATGATGCTGCACTAACGATTTTTGTATGGGGTGCGTTTGTTAAAAATAGCGAAATTTCCCCCCAAAAAAATGTAACGAGACCCCATTTCTAATTTTTTTAACAAGCGCAACCCATACAAAATATAACCGCAAACGATCGCATGTTAAAATGTGAAAAAAAACACTTTACACGTTGCAAATTTTTGAAAATTCTAATTTTATTGCATATTTTGTTATAATATACAGACAGGACATAACGTATACATATAATAATAACATATTATGAATCTTCCGAGTCTTCCGGAAAGAACGATATATAATATGTCTGGGTCATATACTAAAATAAGCCTTCAAAACGCGGTTAAACATGATGAGCGAAACCGGTAAAAATGACCTCAGCACAGAGGCGGGAAATGGCTCAGCAGCAAAAGGGTTAAATAAGAATATATTCAAATAATATAAAAAATATATATATAATGCTAAAAAATTTGAATTATTAAAAAAAGAGGTCATTTAAAATAATAAATGTTGAATCATAAATAATATTATTTGATAATTATTAGATCAGTTCACAATGTCTGCTTTTATTTTTTTATTAAATTAATACTTTATTATATGTTTCAGCGGTACTTTGAAATATAAAGTCTTGGATATGAGTTAAGTTGTTGACATGGGTGATGACGACATGGGTGATGCCTGCCCAGTGTGAATATTAATTACTTTAAAAGTGCTGATTTTTATTATAAAAGCGATGCAAACTTTTCATTTCAGGTGTTTTAGAACGCAATTTAAAATGACAAACTATAAGAATTTTTTTTAAAAATTTTTTACTCAGTCCTGGACATATCTTATCCTATAGCACAAAAGTCCAAATACTAAGCCCAATCACGCCAACTCCTGATCAATGATGACCTGAGTGCAATATCCCAAGGATATGTATAGCAGAAAACAGATAGGGATGCACATCAGGATTTTTAAATAAAAGCAAAAAATGTATTGAAAATACATACTAAAAGTTGGTTCCCGTCTGCTTGACCGACGTTTCGGCCCTTTAAGAGCCTTTCTCAAGGTTTACAGGCACAAATTACAGAACATATATTTATACATGTAAGGCTATCGATCACGTACCCCACCCTGGACAGAGGGGGCGACCGTTCACGTCTATTGCTACAGAGAGAGACCTTTTGGATTAAAACACTGGATACTATCTCACCCAAAGGTCTTAACGAATACATCTCATATACCTATTTTCTCTCATCCAGATAGATTCACTTTGTATGTAATCCTTATTGCGGTTTATGTTGGAATTTCACTCTAATTATGTGTGTACACCTGTCTGCTATGTACTGCTGTGTACGTGTAGGTTGATCTTGCGTTTTTTCATTGTGCGCTTACTGTTTATTTGATCGGGACCGGCCATCTTAGTTGGTGCTTACATATTAAGGAGGTTAATTATGTTACTGTCATTTTTGTCCCTAGATTGCCGATCCATTGCTGCTTAGGGTCCGTGTCCGAGCTATCCATGTCAGAGATCGTTCAATATAAACATCTTGTTATTATCGCTGTTTGCGATCTTGTCTCTGAACCACCTATGTCCTTTGTTTTTAAGTCTCTATGGTAACCTGTGCTGTGCAGGTCCGACTGCTCTCACGTCATCGAGCTGCGTGCTCCCCGGAAGTGTACGCCGCATCCACGAGGTCCGGCGTCCATCGTGAAAGCGCGTAATTATTGGGTGAGCTTTTTGCCTTACATGTATAAATATATGTTCTGTACTGTGTGCCTGTAAACCTTGAGAAAGGCTCTAAAAGGGACGAAACGTCGGTCAAGCGCACAGGAACCAACTTTTAGCATGTATGTTCAATAAATTTTTTGCTTTTATGTAAAAATCCTGATGTGCATCCCTATCAGGGTAATTCAAAGAGATTCGAAAAGTCACTGCACGTTCGGTGACTTTCCATTCTCTTCAATTCGGTTCCTTTTGCCGAACCCATTTCAGTGACCCTGCGGTGTATTCAGCAAGCCCCACAGGGTCCCCGAATTGCAGGTAAAAGCTGCCGAAAACCTGACGAAAACTAACCGCAAAACCCGGCGAATGCACGCCGAAAACCCACAAAAACATCTGGATTAACCTGGCGAAAACCACGGAAAAACCCGAGCAGGAGCCGATCGCAGCCTCCAGAAAAAGCCGACACCGCAGAAGAGGCAGTGAATAAATTAGAAAAACAGTTTGCATGAATGTTTGAAAACTGAAACACTGTTTGCAAAGAAACTACTGAGCGAAAATGTCTGAAATTTACATATGAGGTCCAGGGAATGATAATAAAGAGGGCTGTTACAGAAAAAAGAAGTAAACTAAAAAAAAATCCAGAAAAATACTTAAAATATACTAAAAAATCTATAAATAATGAGACTCTTTACTGCAGAATTTTATAATGAACGGTTTATTAGATATTGAATTAAAATGGGAATATTTTTAACATTGAAGCCTATGGGATTCTCCTGAATAAATCTGCCGAATTAAACCACCGAATGGCAGGGCATTTCGGGAACCTTTCACTGCTGGTTTGTGTTCTCTGAATAGCCGAAGCAGTGCTTTTTCATGGGGGATTCACTGCCCTCGAACAGGCACCGAACAGCCACCATATGTGCAGGCAATTCGCCAGGATTTGGCAAATTGCCTGCTCTCTGGATAGCCGAATGGCCAAGAAAGGTAACCGAACGCTGATTTTCAGCGTTCGGTTACCTTTCTCAAGCAATTCGGATCTCTTTGAATTCCCCTGACTAACACAGTTATAATGTACATGTTGGGAATTTGTTCCAGAAGGCATCCTTTTAAGTGTAGGGGGTTTTAAAAAGTTCTAAACTCTTTGGATCAATATGAATGATTACTGCCGCAAATTGGCACAGATGGCATATTTTGAAATGATATTGAGCTTCTTTGTAGCTGTATATTACATTTAAAAAGCACAAAAGCTTTCCAGTAAACCTGTAGCCTTTGGGGAGGGAATGTTCCTGGTGCTAGAGGCAAGTCCTGGCTCTCTGCCCCTTGACCTATATTCATCTTATAAGTGATTTCCACAAATAGCTTAATTTTACCAGACCTATAGTGGATATAATAGTATAGAATATACACGTAACCGCAATCAACAAACTATAAACACTCGCTGGGGTTTTTCCTCTTTTCATTTGTTCCTTCATTACATTTTATCAGGATCCTATGGGTCATGCGGCCATTTTCATTTTAGGTTAATTAAATATTGTACTTCTAAGTTCACTCATATTTTTATATTAATGTGTGTGTGTGCGTGTTTGGCTTTAATACTGTAGCCGTTCTTTTTATTTATTTTCGCTTTATTCAGGTTTTATTTTTATTCATCCTATTTCTTTATAAAGTATTTTACCAGGAAGGATACATTGATATTTCTCTCGTATCCTTATTATGACACACCCATCACCACATGTAGTTTGTGTTTCACATTTTATTAATTGATTGTTGTTGTTTTTTTTGTCTGGGTATTCGGGGGGTATTCATTCTTTTTTTTAAAAACAGAAAATGTCGCTTGGTAGGTATAATTATTAATTCATTATTTTTCATATTTCTTTTTGGATGATTGTTAAGGTGAGGGTGAAAGGTAGGGTTTCATTAGGAGAGGGGTGGCTAGGGGCAGAGGCATTGTATGCCCCCCACCCCGAATTTAAATAGCCTCCCAAATGATGCATATTGGAGGGCAAACAAAGAAGAAGGAAATGTCTCTCCCATTCTTTAATTGACCCCCACCTGCCAGCCTGTGTTGGGTTCCAGAGTGGGGGGCAATGCATGCTCCCCACATTTGTTAATACCCTGTACATGGTTACAATCTGAATACGTTAAAATTGGGAATCTAGAAGGTAATAAACAAAAAATCTCTCATAGTGCATACTGAGAAGTACAGTGATATCCTGGCAGGCTATCCTGTGGGAAGGTGTCCAGTTGATTCCTGTGGCGGCAAGAGTCTTCAGGTCCTTTGTTCCAGCATTGGCAGAGTGGGGGTAATCGTCGTGATACGATAAGCGATAAAGTTTTATGATCTTGTGAGTGTGGAGAGAAGAGGGGGGCACCCTATATTACACTGTACTTCTCAGTATGCACTATGAGAGATTTTTTGTTTATTACCTTCTAGATTCCCAATTTTAACGTATTCAGTTTGTAATCAAGATGTTTTGGGAGAGACGTCCAGGATATCGTGAGGTTGTACACATTTTTTACCTTCTAGTCACACCACGATTTTTTTGTCCCTGTACATGGTTAGACATGTTGAGACCTGGGTGTGGACAGTGACATACCCATCCCACATGTCTATTGTGACCCATATACATGGGGGGATGTGTTGGTGTGGACACTGGCAGCCAGCTCACCTCTCAATTGATATTCCTGGTGGGGGCATTGGGCAGGGGTGGGCACTTACGGCCCTCCAGAACTTTTCAAACTACATTTCCCGTGATGCTCGGCTGCTCATTAGGTTTGTAGAGCCTCAAGGGAAATGTAGTTTCAAAACATCTGGAGGGCCGTAAGTGCCCACCCCCGGCATAGGGTATTAATAGGGGTCATTATGAGCCCCATATGTACTGTATATATTTAATTGTTTTAAGTTTTTAAATTTGCATAGTGGCCGCTGGTTGGCAAGCGATGCCCAGCAATGCCCAGCAATTAGAATAAATACCACGATGGCTGCAATGCTTCATCATTAGTTGTTTTCTTCATGCAGCAGTTTGTTACTACTTTTTTTTTGCTTTGGATGATTCTGTGAAATTACATATATATACAGTATCTCACAGAAGTGAGTACACCCTCACATTTTTGTAAATATTATGGGCCATATTACATTCTCGGCGCAATTTTTTTCCCCCCAAAAAAAAACACGATCGCAAGAAAATTTACGTGTTATTCTGATTCGAGCGCATTTTTTACTATCCGTCAAAAATTTTCGTGCGTAAAAACGACGCGCAAAACTGTGAGCAAAGTACGTTGCACGCAGAAATCTGTGTTCGGACTGTTTTTTTCACGGGATTCAGCCAATCAGAATTAAGAACCGCCATTTTCTAACGTTAGGTTGTTGCGCCTGTCAAAGTCAATCTGAGTATATTTGCTGAAGGAAAAAAAAATAAAGCTATTTATTAATTTTATTGTTTGGGTATGTGTAGAATGTGTAACTGTACTGTGCTGTATTTTTTATTTTGTGCTGGTGCATTTCGTTTCGGCCAGGACGTTCAGATTTACAGTTACCACCTGCTTTTCAAAGATGTTACGAAAATTTGCACAAACCTTCGTGGCGTGCAGATTGAAATACCATCCGTGTACCAGCGCAAGAACGCATTTGCGCTGACAATGTTAAGTATAGGATGCGCGCACAGATTTTCGTTCGTGCAGGTTCACCCGCGGTAGACGTTGACGCGTGTTCGTTGCGCATAGATATGAATACGACATTGCGCGCAAATGGTTGTTCCCCTCGTGCACATGCGCATTTGCGCACGCAAAACCACTTGTGCAGAGAATGTAATAGGGGCCTATGTCTTTTCATGTGACAAAACTGAATAAATGACACTTTGCTACAATGTAAAGTCGTGAGTGTACAGCTTCTATAACAGTGTAAATTATTGGCTGTGTGTTGAGTTATTGTGAGGGTGCAGCAAATTTACACTGTTATACAAGCTGTACACTCACTAGTGTTGTCACATGAAAAGATATAATAAAATATTTACAAAAATGTCAGGGTTATATGCACTTATTTCTCTCGTTTTCAAGTATGTCCTGGGTGGCGAGTATGTACCGTTGGGTGTCTTGCACAAGGACACTTACTGGAGAGGTGCTCGTCGGGATCAAGCCCATGTCTCCACGCAGAGCAGTGATGTTACCTCTACTCCACCCAGCCGGTACTGCTGTGAGATACTGTACATATGTATTCAAGTTACTAACATAAATGCCATGTCAGAAAAATAAACAATTATTATGTTAGCAAGAGGTGAAATCTTCTAAGCCATAAGATATTTTTTCCTACAAGTCATACCACTTCCCTCTAATAACTAATTAGGCAGGGGTCACGTCCTAAGAAAATAAGTGTGGAAACTCAGCAACATTCCTGTACATTGTGGTCTCAAAGCTTACTGGGAGTCGAAGCAGCTGCAGCGCTTCTTTATACAAGAGAATGCCATTCCTCTGGCTAACGCTGAGAAATTGTCAATCCCATGCATTTCCAATGTACTTAAATCCAGGAAAAACTCTTAAATATAGAAGGTTTTATTAAATCATGTCTATATAGAAAGGTATTGCAGCTTCCCAGTATATCAGCTAAAGGGGACCTAAGTTCCCCCTGCTAAAATAGTGAGAGACCTGCGTCCCAAGCTTTCCTGCAGCACTTGACCCCTGCAATTAGGTTATATAGAGGAGCACTGTGTCCTCTATAGCCCCACAGAGTACATTCAGGGGCCTCTTTGAGATTTGTGTTGCCTTAGGTCTCCTGCTCCCCCAGAAAAGATCAAATAAAATAAGAACATGAGCAGAAATATGAAATTAAGACAAATATTCACAATCTGCTTGAACTGCTTCTGTCAATAAAAATATCATTTAGAAACATAACAAAGCATCTTATTTACACCAAATGATTGCTAACAAAATTATAGATTTGAGACTCGTTGCCGGGAGTTTTTTTGCTTTGCAGCTCTGTTATACACCTGCACACCCCGAATATACCGCACCTCTAAAATAAAGGACAACAGCTAAACAAAGTCCTGCCCCTCTTCAATCTACTGCCCAAGGCCCAGGTCTTGTTGGCCTATGCAAAAATACATCTCTGAGTACATTCCCTCATTCGTGGATTTATTATCCCCCTTAGCAGTAAGTGTTAATGACTAAAATATTTTGACTCTTTAAAGGTATGTTTGTCAGTTATTGCTGGCTTCAAGCCAAGTCTTTAACACGGATCAAAGACACTATCATTGTACATTAGAGAGTACAAAGCCACGCCGTAACAGGCTGATCTGAGCATTCCATTTTCTCTTTAGAACTTGCATTCTGTACAACAAACGTTATTATGACCTCTTATGAGGCTATAAACAAAACATGGTGTGTTAATGTCTGTCTAGAGCAATAAACACACTATGTGTGAACTGACCTGTGAAAAAAACAACTACAAAATACTGTTTAAAAATTTTATTTTCAAATTTGACTCTGTATTATTGAACTTGCCTCAAGGCCGCGGAATATGCTGGCGCTTTATAAATAAAGAATAATAATAATAATAAAAGGCCATGTTTTGAGATATTGCATTATTCAATAATATTCCCTATTTGTAAACGGGCAATAGACTTTGACGAAACACCAGAAGGCATTGGTGTTGTATAATAATATTAGGGAAGAGCAATATAGATTTATAGGGGGTTAATCAGAGAGCACCGAAATGTCGCTCTCCTTCCCTGCACTTCGGGGAAACATATTTCCCGACCCTGCGGTGAATTCTGCATTCACCGCAGGGTCCCCGAAAGTGCAGGGAATCGGCCACCGAATGCCACCGCAAACCCGCCGCATACCCATCACCTGCTGTTGCCAACCAGTCGAACATCCGCCGCAAACACACCGGACAGCCGCCAAACGCAGCCGACGAGCCGTCGAGCACAGCGCTTACCAGCCGCAAAACAAAGTCCTGAAAAATGCCTAAAAGATCCTTAAAAAAATCAATAAATAGAGAAACTTTTTACTGCAGATTAAAATAATAAATGCTTTATTAGAAATTGAATACAAACGGGAATATTTTTTAACATTGAAGCCTAGGGGATTCACCTGAATAAACCTGCCGAATGAAACCACTGAACAGCAGGGCATTTTGGCACCTTTTCACTGCTGTCCAGTGTTCTCCGAATAGATTAACCATTGCTTCTTAATGGGGGATTTCACTGCTGACAAAATGCACCGTATTTGCTGGCAATTCGCCACAATTTGGTGAACTGCATGCTCTCTGAATAGTTGAATGGCCCCGAAATGGCACCGTACGGGGAAATTCCCTGTTTGGCGCCATTTCAGGGCCAGATCATCTTTCTCTGAATAATCCCTATAGTCATTGGGTGTCATGTTCATGGCGCAGGGATGCAGGTAGAACCCAAAGTAGAGGTCACAACGCCAGCAAACAGGTTGTGGTGCAAGAAACCAGGTGGGTTTATTCTCAAGAAGCAGGTAAAATAAAACAGATCAGGTAAAGCAATGGAAACAAAATAAATCTGGTAATACAACACACAGATCTAGCCATGAATGTTAATGTCAAAGCATCTGAGGCTAGGGGGTGGCTCCCTTAAAGAGGAAGCCCACAGATTAACTCATTAGAGTCTGAGGTCTCCCTCAGGCCAGGCGGCGCAGATTGAAAAGTCAAACAGATGCAGCATGAAAAGTGGTGCCGCAGATCAATCTACAGCAGATCTGGCTTTGCGGCGGGTCTTTTTCCAGCCTCTGCGAGTCCCTGGATTTGGTGCATGACGTTAGATTCTCTAGGCACCGAAAATGGAATTATGATCGAGGTATGTGGTTTTGAAAGGAAATGACAGCTAGAAAAATCTGAAATTCATTGCGATCTGAGAGTTCCCCAACTTTCTAAGAATAAAACTACACCAGCAAATGCGATTTGGTGTACATTGCCACCCAACATGGAGTCAAAACCCAGGAATTAAATTAACCTTGTGCGTCTGAAACAACAGCAAATTAAGCTTGAAAGAAGCATATATTGGCCCAAAACACATTTACAAACACACAAAAATTCAAAAGTGCTGGCAAACATGAAAGTCCACAAACAATTAGCGAATTCTCCAATTCCAGGACAGCTCTAACAGTCTTATTTCCACTGAGCAATAATTGAAGGTCGGCCATGGAAATCTCACATTCTGCCCATTTGAAAAGTGAAATGAGGACAGTGATACCATGTCCACAAACCTAAACGAGAAACCAGAGCAAGAGCAGAGCACAACTAACACAAGCACTTGTCACTTTTCAATACACAAGTAACCAAAAAAACAAAAACAAAACGTTTCTAAAAACATGCATTTAAATTGAAAATATAATTAACATAAATAACAATGGTTTCCCGGGTGTGAGATCGTCCTCGCAGTCCTCTCGACTCTCTCAGCAAATGGTGGGCTGTAATGTTTATCACGGCAGTCAGCTTTTTACTGGCAGTTTTGCCCATTTGCATTCATCTTGTATGTCATTTCAACGTGATTTATTGTTATTTTCAACTTTTGTCTCACACCAGGGCAAATCTCATCATGTGTATATTGATAAATAGTGAATCTTGGCCGATGAAAAACGCAAAAGGTCTCAGTACGGGCAGCAGATGGCAATGAATAAGTCATAAATAGAAATCTACAATAATCTACACCTATCCCTTAAATGATGTAATTCCAGAGATCTAGCACAGATTTGTGAAAAATAGTTGATGGCTGCTGTCATGCCCCATGATTTAGGGGCATGATTTATTTGTATATTTTAATGTTATGTGTTGAATCTGCCTTTTACTGCTTACAGTTATGATTTTCATAGCTATTTTGATCCTGCTTGGTTTCCTTAGTCTTCTGTATCCAGTTAGTTCCACCCCTTTTTGCTCAGTGTCTTGTTCTAGGGACTTCCTGGTTACATTGCAGCCATTCTGTGCTCACTGCTGGACAAAACTAATGTCTTTTTACCTGCATTGCTGTACACTATTACAAGATTGTCAGTCTGATCATTAAACTTTTCAACTGGATTCATCTTTCTATGTGTCAGTTTTGCTGAGTTGAAGCTATCTGCCGAACTTCATCGTGTGAGTATTGGTCAATACAGACTTAGCTAGTCTAAAGCATCCATGCCTCACAGCTTTGCTTAGGGAAGCAGAATAGCTGCTCTGCAATAATTGAATTACTATGTTGATTCTATTAATAAAAAATAAATGTTAAATTAATTAGTACTTGTTACAACACATTTTTGGAGCAGTGGTCAAGGACCAGTACTGGACTTTTTGTAATTCCAACCATTGGCTCTTGAAAGGTCGGCTTCTCTCAATAATGGATGGTAGCTGAATGTTGCCTTTCCCTAGTCAATGATTAGAACCAATGTCACAATTTTCATTGTTCATGGCCAGGTCCTCAGTATCCAGCAGCTGGTGCCCGTCTCTCCTAATCGAATGGCCGGGGCATTGGGATCCATCAACTGGAAGAGCACCTGTCATAATACATACAAAGTTCATTGCTTCTAATGTGAAGCTAGCGCAATAAAAAGTTGACCACGTCACATGCTTTATACTTTAAACTGCAGCCATACAATTCATTGTTTTGCTTTAAATTCACAGTAAAGACTTAAGTTTTCGCTGACTTCATGAGCTGTGCAGTAGACTGTGAGTGTATTTCATGTAGAAATAATGAGTACCAAAAAGCTTGCTCCCACAACAGTAGCATTGTCACTTATGTCAGCTTTCTGAGTTCGAAAGTGACATCTCCTGCCTAACTTAAAAGAACGTTCGTCATGTCTGTAAACCATTTATTATGTGCTCACTTCGGTGACTTCCTACAATGATATTTGCATTAACCAATAAAATGCATGGATGAGAACAAATTTGGAATAAATGACTTACATGCTACTTCTACTCTATGATCTTACCCGGTTACAATGTGTCTTTAAGCGTTGAATCGTTTACTCGCCGTATAATCTAGCAGTTTTACCATTTCGGAAAACATTTTGGTTTGTTTGCATTCTAAAGTTTTTGTTTTAAGTCTCTGAGTCGTTCATTAGGTGATAATTATAGGCAAGATCCATTTATTTGGGTCTTTTTACGCTACAGTGTAATGTTATGATTGAGGCCGTGGAAGAAACCCCATCTCCTGTATAATCACGAGTAGACAAGTCCTCAGTGGTAGACATTGTTTCTCTGTCCACAGAGTGGCAGATAATGTTTGTTTGGAGACCATTTCCCATTCCCTAATGAGATATAACACACATACTAATAATTAATGAATGAGAGCTACCAGTGCTGGCTGGATTTAAAATAATTCCTATAATGCAACTCCAAAAGCAGCAACGTTCATGTCTGCACGGCAAAGAAATCAAACTGAAAACCCAAAAAAGGATCCAAATAGCGACATCAGTAGAACAACATTAACTCAATTTATACCTCACAAATAATTAATCATAGAAAACCCCAAATTTATATACAGTAGGTAACTGTGCTTGACAATCAGGGTTATTCAAAGAGATCCGACTTGCTTGAGAAAGGTAACCGAACGCTGAAAATCAGCGTTCGGTTACCTTTCTTGGCCATTCGGCTATCCAGAGAGCAGGCAATTCGCCAAATGCTGGCGAATTGCCTGAACATACGGTGCCTGTTCGGTGCCTGTTCAAGGGCAGTGAAATCCCCATGAAAAAGTACTGCTTCTGCTATTCAGAGAACACAAACCAGCAGTGAAAGGTTCCCGAAATGCCCTGCCATTCGGTGGTTTAATTCGGCAAGTTAATTCAGGAGAATCCCATAGGCTTCAATGTTAAAAATATTCCCGTTTTAATTCAATATCTAATAAACCGTTCAGTATAAAATCCTGCAGTAAAGAGTCTCTTTATTTATAGATTTTTTAGGATATTTTAAGCATTTTTACATTTTTTTTTTTAAAAAGTCCGATTTTTTTTTTCTTTTAAGTTTACTTATTTTTTCTGTAACAGCCCTCTTTATTATCATTCCCTGGACCTCATATGCAAATTTCAGACATTTTCGCTCAGTAGTTTCTTTGCAAACAGCGTTTCATTTTCACACATTCACACAAACTATTTTGCTAATTTATTCACTGCCTCGTCTGCTGTGTCGGCGGCTTCTCTGCGTGTGATCGGCTCCTGCTCGGGCTTTTTCCGTGGTTTTCGGCAGGTTAATCCAGATGTTTTTACGTGTTTTCGGCGTGCATTCGCTGGGTTTTGCGGTTAGTTTTCATCGGGTTTGCGGCAGCTTTTCCCTGCAATTCGGGGACCCTGTGGGGCTTGCTGAATACACCGCAGGGTCACCGAAATGGGATCGGCAACACGAACTGAATTGAAGAGAATGAAAAGTCACCGAACGTGCGGTGACTTTTCGAATCTCCTTGAATAACCCTCTATATGTATTTATTCTTATATTGTTAGCAGAAAACTATGTAAAGATGGGGTACATTGACACTGAGGCAGTCATTCTCCAGTCATTCTCCTGCCTTTCACCGCTCTCTGTGGTTCCAGAGCGAAGATGAACATTTGTACTAAGCACATACAGGGTTATTCAGAGAGCGGTGAAAAGCAGGAGAATGACTGGAGAAGTGAAAATTCTAGGTCAAAATAGCCGATTTGGAAAGTGAGATAAATGGGAGAATTTTTCTGGTTTGGCTATTTTGACCTAGAATTTTCACTTCTCCAGCCATTCTCCTGCTTTTCACCTCTCTTTGAATAACCCTGTTACTTAAACCGGCCCGGGAAATAGCTATGTATTGGCACACACTTTTCGTACAATGTATCCAATTTTATGGGCATTTCCCTGTAAGGTGCATTTTCGGGATCATTCAGCTATTCAGAGAGCAGGCAGTTCGCCAAATTTTGGCAAATTGCCAGCAAATACGGTGCCTGGTCGACGACAATGAAATCTCCATAGAGAAGCAATGGTTAATCTATTCAGAGACACCTAACAGCAGTGAAATGTCTGAGAAATGCCTTGATGTTCGGTGGTTTCATTCGGCAGATTTAATCAGGCAAATCCCATAGGTTTCAATGTTAAAAAATTCCCATTTTTACCCAATATCTAATAAACCGTTTATTCTTTTGATCTGCAGCAAAAAGTCTCTTTATTTATTTTTTTAGGATTTGTTTAGGAATTTTTCGGGCTTTTTCTTCAGCAAAAACATTTTTCGGATTTTTTTTAAATAGCGTTTTTTCTTTTTTCTGTAACAGACCTTTTTATTATTATTCATAGGACCTTATATGTTAATTCCAGACATTTTCTTCCAGTAGTTCTTTTGGAAACAGCATTTAAAATTTGACACTTTCAATCTTTTTTTTTTTTATTCTTACCCGTCTGGCGTCTTGTCGGCTCTTTTCTGCGGCTGTTCGGCGCTTTGTTCGTCGGCTGCGTTTGTTGGCTGTCCGGCGGGTTGGCGGCGGCGGGCAGTGTGTTTGTGAAGGCCGGCGGTGGGTTTGCGGCGGTTTATAGCATCAGATCCGATCCGGTAATCTATCAAATCGCATCCGATCATATCTGTGACATTTTTTTAAAATGCCTCTGCAGACTCATCGAAATTATCAGATCCGATAATTTTGGAGGTTTTGTGGCAGTTTTTCCCCGCACTTCGAGGACCCTGCCCTGAATGCTGAATTCACCGCAGGGTCAGGAAATTTGATTCCCCGAAATGCGGGGAACAAGAGAGCACGAAATGTCAGTGATATTTTGGTGCTCTCTGAGTAACCCATAAGTGGGATGATATTTTTGGAAGGAAAACTATTCACGATGCCTCCTTTCTTGTAATAAAATATGAGAACGAGGCATAATAATAATGTGATGGGTCTGTATATTTTACATCCACAAATTGGATAACCAGAATTCTTAATGTCTCTCATGTTGTATTTCTTCCTCTTGTTTTTGTGTTTTTATAGCTTGTAGATTTTCCTTTTTTTATATTTTTGTGGTATTTTTGCAAGCTCGAAAATGTGACCTTTGTTGTGAAAGCATTATCGAGTTTTCAGTCACATTAACGTGTGGAGTACAGTAACCTATTGCTCTTATTGCAGGACTGTGCGCTAAACGCGGATTGCACTTAACTGTGAGTCTGAATGGCTCAGTAATGTTGCTACAGAATGGCATAAATTAAGCTGTCATTTATTTGGCAGCGACTAGCAAACCTCAAGAGGTGATTTTCCTGTAGTGAAACATAAGAAACAACAATTTCCTGGCTCCGCTTCTAACTGACAGTTTAGCGTGATACGTTCTCAATGTGTGTGCTTCAGGCTTTGCAGCTGGAAATCTCCTTTACAGAAACCATTGTCTCCATTAGCAAGTGCTGCTTGTTGCCGTATAGCGGTAGCATCTGCTACTGCGCCAAAGTCAGCAGTCAGGCAAATCTTGATGTACTACCATTAAAATTTATTGTTCCATCAAAGTGTGTAACTATTTTTTAATACACAGATTTCATTTTTGAGCGCTCCAATGAATCAAGCTCTATGTTATTTATGAATGCACTACTTTGATAAATGTCTTTCAATAGTGCCAAAAAGCTTGCCGTTATCACCGCGATTTCCCTCTCAGAAACTAAATAATAATCTGTTCAAATGTGCAGTGAAGTCATAAATAGAAGATATTAAAATTTTTCAGCACATACCTATTTCTGTTTATGCTCATGTATGTAACCCATATCGGCAACAATGCTTTACCACATAGCTTGCTCTAAAGTCACGATTCTAGTTCTTTTTATTTATGCTTTTATATTTCAGGTACATGAGGCATTAACAGTGTCCTTACATTTATATTTTAATAAAGTTCTAGGTTACCAATATCATGTTTTCTTGGTGATTAATATATAGCATGCTACTTTACAGAAACATGTGGCTAGATTAATGCTGGTCGTCCACTTGGTCCGTAGTTATCCATCAAACAAGTAGGATGTAGTCGTCCTTAGTTGTACGAGGAGAGATTGCACGAACACCCGTATCAGGAGCGCTGGGTAAGGAGGTGTGTGTGGGTACCTTGATGAATGTTGCTACATAATGAATGTGTTGACAGAGTCAAACCCCAAAACTCTCTGTCTAAAAAATATTTAGTTTGTCCTTTGTTGTACGACTAATCCCACAACACAGAAGACATTCAACCCTCGGCCCTCGCTCATTGCCTCCGACTTCCATCGGATGACTTCAGACGACTTTGAATGACTACATAACACTAGCGACTACCACTACTTGTGAGCATTACCAGCTGCTCACCTTATTGAATTACACAATCTACATCGCAGCTCTGCACTTATGCCCTTTTTACAATACAAATGGACTGATTTTAACTTCTATTTTATGCGCACAATCTCGTGTGTTTTGTGACTTTTGCACAATGAATTTTAACAGTGTTTATCATTATCCATAGAATCAACTACTCTAGTTGCGCTATCACTTGCTAAACACTGCACAGATGCACCTTTAAACGAACCGGTTTATGCTGCACATATCTTGCTAAGTTTGCGCATCAGCTTTCAAGTTTTGCACATTTGCAAATATAAGATTGCAAGTGGATACACTTGATGTTATGTATTGCTGCTACCTAACACTGCTGCTATAACTAATTTTACAGGGATTGTTCATGACATTTGTTGTTTTACCTTTGCTATATATTGCACTTTATGCAACTTCGTTTGCTGCTTGATACTACTGTGTTTTATCATTGCTGCCAGAAAAAGCATTTCCTCTCTCATAAAGAGCCACCAGGTGGCACAAAGGTACCGACTTTCCCTTTCCTTACTATTTTCCTTATAACACTAATGACCTTTGCCATTCGAATGGGATTTGTCGTACGAAGTCAGACGATCTGGTACAACATACATCACAATATAGATGCTGATATGCTGAAAAAAAGATATTTTATTGTGGAAGAGAGACAGATGGGACTAGCCCTAATTTTGAGTGTAGGGGAAACATACTCAGGCTTTGCAGTTGTGCCATAACCCCTTATGTGCCAAATGTATATTTAGGCACATGTTAACAATCAAACTTCTATTTTGATATATTATATTGGCTACTGTTATAAATTATATGTTTGTACTCTGATTTATTCTATGAGGTACTTGCATTTTTCCCAAAAATAAATAAATAATGTAATGACCAGAAATGTCTGACCTGGGTCGTCCATAGTCATTTGCAGTAGACGACCCTAGACATACAAAGTCGTATGACCTAGGTAATTCGTAGTCTGATGACCAAGTCGATCATACGACTACGGACTCAGTGGATGACCAGCCTAATCCTGAACTCAATTCTGAGATCACACAAGCAGTTTTCTTCTTTAAAAACATGAAATTTGCTATATTTCACTGAACAAAAGCCGAGAGATTCTCCCCATCAGATATATAGTAGAATGTGCACTAGTGAGATGTGGCATATCATCCATGTTGAAAGTCCAGTGGGGAAATCTATAAGAAGAGGATCATAAAATAGCCGTGTGCACGCTTCATATTTTGCTAGCTGCTTATGCAATCTCTACAGAATTCTGAAACGGCATAACATGTCTTTTAGCTCTACAGATGAAATGTCATTTTATCTACGTGCTTGTTAAGAAACAAATCCCCGGGTGAGAAACAAAACATATTGTAATATTTTTCTATTTTTTTTTTAAAGCTATCCGTAACAAAACAATAAACAATCTGTCCAGATTGATTACACGCTGTTTAAGCAATCTTCTGCTTGTTACAATCATTTTGCATTGATATGCAGTCCATTTTCTCCCTCTCTGCTGATTATTTAATGTATGTCACAATACATAAAATGAGTGCAGCTATTTCACACCATTCTAAGTTGGGTCAGTCACGTAAAAAAAGAAAAAGGTATGAATTACTTCCATGGGGTTTCATACATCTAAATGCTACTAGAATTCTAAGCATTGATATTTTGAGTTTATTCTTGACACAATTTGAAGCATTGTTATTGTACAGAGTATATTAGCATCGCTACATTAACTCTCAATGAGATTAATTCTTGTGATACTAATAATTCACACTGATGGCTATGATTAGTGGGAGTTTGAACACAGAACCAATATCTGTGTTTTTAACTGCTGTTATATTTTGAACCCTGGTCATGTTTGTAGCTGCTAGATTTTGTGTTTTTCCTTACCTAGGAAGGATGAGACACTCTCCCACCTTTGGGTTCATTGATATTAGAAGTGAAAAGCATTAGCATTAATGATAGATTTTTTTTCACTACACATGCTATTACATGTGGCATTGTAACACGGTCCTTTTACTAGTGTAGCAGGGTGTCATTCATCTAAAGTCAAATTGTTAATTTCCATAACAAAAACAGACCCCTTGCTGTTTGAAGTGAAAGAACATGATTGGTAACTGATTTTTGTTGCTGTTTTATTTGACAACTTAGAAAGACACAAAGCATGGCTTATTGGCTGCCAGACAGTCATTGCTGCTCGCAAAAGCTGGATCGACTTGCGTGATCCAACGGAGATGATAGTTCCAGAATGGAGAAAAATCATGGATGAGACTGAAGTGACAGGAAGGTTATTTTAATGAAAACTTGTCACATGTGATAATTTATTTCCAGCTGGAAAAGGGGGAAGATATGTCCATGGAATGCATCTATGATGTTGGTGGTGTTGATGACTGGGGAGTGGTGGAGGCGAGACAGAGGCATGATATGGAAATCCTCCATTGGTGGCTGTAGTGACCCCAGTCATATCAATAGGACCCTCCAATGGGTCTCAGAGGAGCCTGTAGGTTTACCTCCTCCGCTTGAACACTCTGTGGGTGGCTGTGGGCACATCACTGATTCAGGATCTGTAGCTAAAGAGAGAAAAATTAAATGGGATCATTAGTGAAATGTTTATTGTAAAACACCGTACCTGTGGAAAACATGAGTTACATTTGGAGAAAAATTGATTGGAAATTGAAATTGGTCCAGTCTGATTAGTTAGGGGGATCTGCCTTATACTATCCGACACTGCCTAAAAGGACCTGCACTACTTATACTACACATAGAAAGGACCCAAGAAGCAATATATATGGTCTATTACAGTTTGAGGAACAAATATTTGTGAAACACTTTACTATACTTCCTAGACAGACTCCATGAAGCGGCTCAAAGGAGAGCTATGTGTGAGCATTTGGTTTGCGATAAGACTAGTGGCTGATTCCTTTTTATTATTATTGTTATTACTGTTATTATCATCATCGCTTACATAGCACTTTACAATAAAGAATGGAAAACTAACAAACATACAAACAAACTTAAGACCAAGAGACAAGAGTTGTAGAGGATTCTGCTCTGTTGAGCTTATATTGTAACAGGCATATACATTTTAAAATACTGTATATATAAGAAAAAGCTGAATTTTTTTGACTTGATGCCAAACTTTAGATATTCACCATCTCTTACCAAAATAACTTTTTTTTGTTCATAATAAACAGTATTAAACCTGCTTCGTATGTTCCAATTTTAGAATTTTTATTAACAGAATTTAGTTCATTTTGTGGTCTGTATTTTTGTAAACGACACTCACTAGTAGGTGTGTGCATCGCTTATACTAGGGTGAGCACACATTGGACACTTTTTACTTACAAGCTGCAAATAATCACAAACACTTGATTTTCATACACTTTTTCATAACCAAATAAGTCGCAGAAAAAGTGCATACAAGAACCTAAAAGATGATTATGTAAGATTAATTAATGAAGTGGAAACCATTGCTGGGTTTACTATGAAATATATTATAATGGTGTTAGTACACTTTTATGCTACATTGCTTTTCACTTCCTGTTTCCTGTTCCCCTTTGACCTGGATGCCATTATTGATTAGAACATGGTTCCTAAAACATACAGCTTGAAACATCTATATTATCCTGCATGATAATACATACATACATACATACAGTCAGGTCCAGAAATATTTGGACAGCGACACAATTCTAACATCTTTGGCTCTATACACCACCACAATGGAGTTGGAATGAAACAAACACAATGTGCTTTAACTGCAGATTGTCAGCTTTAATTTGAGGGTATGTACATCCAACTCAGGTGAACGGTGTAGGACTTACAGCAGTTTGCAGATGTGCCTCCCACTTGTTAAGGGACCAAAGGTAATGGGACAATTGGCTTCTCAGCTGTTCCATGGCCAGGTGTGTGATATTCCCTCATTAGCCATCATTCAGACAAAACTGAAGGGAAAATGCCCCAAGAACAAGCAGGAACTGAAGACAGTTGCAGTAGAGGCCTGGCAGAGCATCACAAGGGATGAAACCCAGCGTCTGGTGATGTCTATGCGTTCCAGACTTCAGGCTGTGATTGACTGCAAAGGATTTGCAACCAAGTACTAAGAAGGGAAAGTTTGATTTATGATTATTATTACCTTTGGTCCCTTAACAAGTGGGAGGCACATCTGCAAACTAGGCTTGTGCACCGATTTTTTTTTCGGTTCGATTCGGTTCGATTTTTCGGATTTTTAAACTTTTCGATTCGGCTCGTTTCGACCGATTTCGGTTTCGATTCGATTCGGATCGACCTGTTTTTCGGGTACATATTTTTTTCGGAATTTCGACCATTTTTCGTATTTTCGTGTCACTGTGCTCGGTTTTTGTATCGACTTTTCGTTTTTTACAAAATTTTTCGTTTTTTACAAAATTTTCGTTTTTACAAAATTTTCGTTTTTACAAAATTTTCGTTTTTCGGAAAATTTTCGTTTTTCGAAATTGCACATTTTTCGGCATATCGACCATTTTTCGTATTTTTCGTGTCATTTTGCCCGTTTTTTGTATCGACTTTTCGTTTTTTCAAAAAAATTTCGTTTTTCAGAAAATGTTCGTTTTTACAAAATTTTCCGATTTTTTTTTCGGTTCGATTCGGTTCGATTTTTCGGATTTTTAAACTTTTCGATTCGGCTCGTTTCGACCGATTTCGGTTTCGATTCGATTCGGATCGACCTGTTTTTCGGGTACATATTTTTTTCGGAATTTCGACCATTTTTCGTATTTTCGTGTCACTGTGCTCGGTTTTTGTATCGACTTTTCGTTTTTTACAAAATTTTTCGTTTTTTACAAAATTTTCGTTTTTACAAAATTTTCGTTTTTACAAAATTTTCGTTTTTCGGAAAATTTTCGTTTTTCGAAATTGCACATTTTTCGGCATATCGACCATTTTTCGTATTTTTCGTGTCATTTTGCCCGTTTTTTGTATCGACTTTTCGTTTTTCAAAAAAAATTTCGTTTTTCAGAAAATGTTCGTTTTTACAAAATTTCGTTTTTCGGAAAATTTTCGTTTTTCGGAAAATTTTCGTTTTTCGGAACATCTGTTCTCCTCGTTTGCCACATTTCAAGCCCATTCGAAAAATCCGAAAATATTTCGTTTCGGCTCGGAAAACATTTCGGATCTGAACTTTTCGGATCTAAAATTTTTCGGAAATTCGGCCGCATCCGAAAACACGAATCGGGACATTTCGTGAAAATTCCGAAATTCCGAAACCCGAAACGCACATCCCTACTGCAAACTGCTGTAAGTCCTACACTATTCACCTGAGTTGGATGTACATACCCTCAAATTAAAGCAGGTAAAGCACATTGTGTTTGTTTCATTCCAACTCCATTGTGGTGGTGTATAGAGCCAAAGATGTTAGAATTGTGTCGATGTCCCAATATTTCTGGACCTGACTGTATGCACTCATTGTTTATATATAGGTCAACTCAAAAATTTATAAAAATAATTGGACTGCAATCAAGTCCCAGCAAATTACAGTGTTGAGAGAGGAGAGAATGAAGCTGAGCATGTTTTAGTTACTCAGACCATGCTGAGTGTAGTTATGAGTAAAGAGTAATGGATTAAATTGGCATTTTCTTGCCCTCATCACTCCAGTTTGTTTTACCAGCAGGACGTGATTGCAAACTGGCACAAATGTATTAAACGATTGATAAATGTAATTAATCAGATAGCAACTGACATTGTTATTGACGTGTATATAATGGTTCACTCACCATCCACAAAATACTGTGCATTAGGTTGCATATAGAAAGTTTAAAAAGTTCCTTCATGACCCATTCCACATGTGTCCTTAGTACTCCCTAGTTTGCAGTGATCACTTGATGTGTAATTGAGTTTTATTAGACTTTTCACCCATGCATGAAGATCAGTGTTATTGATGTAAGAGGTAAGAGGTAAAAAAAGTATTGATTTGTTACTCATGGCCTCTGCTTTCCAGATCCATATCTGTAATCAGGACTCTGCTAAAATGCTTATCCAAGCTCTCACGATCTCTTGCCTTGACTACTGTAACCTTCTTCTCTCTGGCCTTAAGAGATCCCAGATTCTCCCTCTGCAGTCTGTTATGAATGCCTGTGCCAGGCTCATCCACCTCACCTACCGCACCTCTCACACCTCCCCCATTTGTCAGTCTCTACACTGGTTTCCTGTTTCCTTTAGAATCCAATTCAAATTATTGGTGCACACATACAAAGTTCTCTATAACCGCTCCCCTACCTACATCTCCTCCCTTATTAAAAGGTATATCTCATCCTGACCACTTCGCTCTGCCAATGATCTGATGTTATCGTTTCTTTGCACCAGTAAAAGTCCTTGGGCAAGACACCTAACGGTACATACTCGCCACCCAGGACATACTTGAAAACAAGAGAAATCTCAATGTATCCTTCCTTGTAAAATCCTTTCTCAAAAAAAACCTCTCACCTTCAGGACTACTCCAGAGCTGCCCCCTCTCTATGGAACACCCTCTCTGTCTCTGTATTCTTTCAAGAAGTCTCTGAAAACACCTTACTTTAGAGAAGCCTATCAGCTCACTCCATAATCCCACCCTGTTAGTTTCTCACGCCATGTTCCCACATGCACTGAGCTTTCTAAAAAGCTGTAACTGTTGCTGTTATTATTATTATTCTTTTTACTATGATCATGATTTATATAGCACCAACAAGTGCTGCAGCTTGTGTGTGTGCAGCCCTTGACACAGGGCAGATGGTCACTCTGGGCCATGTAAAACATTCCCTTTGGGGATGTGGCTGTGTCAGCGATTGTGGAAATCTTGTCGCGTCATTCCCTCTTGTGTTGCGCAGATTTTTTAACGTACTGTCTCACTTTTTCTGCATACCGTGGAATATGGCCTATAAGTTATTATATTAAAGCTGATTAATATATTCTGCAGGAGTAATAAAGATAACACTCCACACCAACAAATATTTCCAAATAAAAAGAGTCCTGTTCCAAAGGTGTATGCAAAATATATACCATGGAAAAATATTATATCTAGCCGAACAGACAATGTAAAACCAAATGTTATATGAAGAAAATCATAAGTAATTCAGAAAGCCTAAACTGCAAACTCCAAAGTGTCTGCAAATGATGCCTTTGTCTAGGAAGACTCCACAGGGCAGTTCATTTGATTTGGATGAAGAATCGCACGAAAAGAAAGAGTCATGAGATATCGTCTTGTGAGAAATGATCATCTACATATATATAGCACTATTCACCCTGCCCCAAATTATTTTATGAACTCTAGATCCTAAATATCAGGTAGCCATCATCCAGGTGTTTATTTCTATACAATTTCACAGACAATAGCATAGAAACTTCCTGCCAAGTCCAAGTTCAATTCGGCTGCCATGTTCACTGTGTCATATTATAACCTGATGTTAATGAAACTCATCAGGAATGTGCGGAATTTGGCAGCTAATGTAAAAGTATATAATAACAGCAACAGTCAGTTCAGTATTTGGGTTACCCAAGAGCATTGCCAAGTTTAAAAATTTTAGCAGATTTGCAAAGTTGGTCTTAATGAATATTCAAAGATCAACACAATTGAACTGTGATTTTCTGAACTGCACATTTGTAATTTGGATTCTGATCTTAATAATTAATTATTCTCCTTTGGAAGATACATCAAACATACATAAGGGGTTATTCAAAGAGCACCGAAACTTAACCGAAATATCGGTTCTCTTTAATTCGGCGCATTGCGGTGCGTTTTGGCGATTCAAGTTTGCTGATCCTGCGGTGAATTCAGTAATCACTGCAGGGTTCCCGAAGTGTGCCGTAGGGATCTGCTGAACGCTGCCGATAAAACCCACCGAACGCAGCTGATGATCCGCTGAACAGAACGCTGAATGCATCTGCAATCACCGAATGCAGCCGACAATGTGCTGTATGCATAGTGACTGCTGAACGCCGCCGATAAAAGTCGATCAGCCACCAAACAGGGGTAAAAAACAAAGCTGTAAGGCATTTAAAACAAAAAGAAACTGCATGAAATTCATAGAAATAATATATAAGGTCTTATGAATAATAATAAAAAGGTCTGTTACAGAATTTTTTTAAAAATGTCATTTAAAAAAAATCAGAATCAAAAATTTCACGGAAAAAAATCCAGAAAAATGGCTATAAAAATAAAATTTTAAAAAATTAATAAAGAGACTGTTTCCTGCAAATTAAAAGAATAAAGAGTTGAATAATAAATAATGAAAACGGGAATTTTATTTCACATTGAAACCTATGGAATTCGCCTGTCTAAAGCTGTCAAACGTAAGCACCGAAATGTGCTTCCATGAACTGCATTCATATTGTACAAATTGTGCCTTTGCAGATATTATTTCTACTCCAATGTATTGTTCATTTACCTTGTTCATCTGTTATTCTAGGTACTCAAGGTGTTTTAATGTATGTGTAGTGTTTTATATTGTGCAATAAATAAAACTACACGCATTTCAATTCTACTTTCTTTCATGTATGTGTTGTACCTTGAAAACCAGCCATGATAACTGGTAAAAAAACGCCATCGTTGACTGAAATATATATATATATGTATAGAAATAGAAAAGTCCTGACTGACTGATCAACGCCCAGCTCAAACCATTTAACCTAGGAACGTGATATTTTGAAGTTACATTCTTTTTATGACATAGCACCCACTAAGGAAGGATTTTTGAACATTCTGCCCCTAAGAGAGTGAAAAAGGGGGTGAATATTTTAAACGGGCTTCCTATAGCTCAAAAACCGACGATGTTACAGACGTGAAAATTGGTATTTACAATCTTCTTGAAAAAACAAGCAACAAGAAAAATTATCAGGTCTATTCAGAGAAAGGTGAATCTCAGGAGAATGACTGGAGAATTGAAAATTATAGGTCAAAATAGTCAAATCAGAAAAATTCTCCCATTTATCTCACTTTCCAAATCGGCTATTTGGTCTAGATTGTTCTCTTCTCCTGACAGTTCTCCTGGTTTTCACCTTTCTCTGAATAACCCTGGATGTTTTACCATTTTTTAGAAATCCTGGTAAGGGGGTGAAAAAGGGGGTGAATATTTTAAACAGGATTCTTATATCTAAAACACTGAAGATGTTACAGATGTGAAAATTGGATTTAGATTCTTCTTCAAAAATAAAAATCACGTATTTTACCATTTTCAGAGGATCCAGTTAAAGTGAAGTGAAATAAAGGGGGTGAATATTTTTATTAGTGTACCTATATTTCAAAAACCAAAGATGTTACAGGTGTGAAAATTGGTATTTACAATCTTCTTGAAAAATAAAAAACACGTGTTTTACCATTTTCCAAAAATCCAGCTGATACAGTGGATCAGCAGATCAGAGGGATGCTGTTACTTCACACAGAATGGAGTCTCTATGTACACTCCAGCACTGCTCCACAATGTCTGCTATCCTCTCACAGCCAGGGCTCACACACGACCTCACTGTTCCAGCATGTCTGCTTCCGTCCCACAACCAGGGCTTGCACACGCCCTCACTACTCCAGCATGCCTCCTTCCTTCTCACAGCCAGGCCTCGCACATTCCCTCACTGCTCCAGCATGGGAGAACCTGTGATATTATTGCAGAACCTTAACCCACCTAAGCTCTGAAATGGTACCAGATTGCAAGTAAAAGCACTCCACAGACATGTGATTAAGGCAGGGGCGGATCCAGGGGGGTGCAACGGGGCAATTGCCCCCTCGAGCAGTGCAGTTATCAGGCTGACGATCTCAGCAAGCAGAGCTTCTCTGGCGGCAAAAATCACAACACTTTGCCTGCCTTCCCCTGCTCGCGTGCAGCAGTGAGAGAGGCTCCGCCCACCTACAGCCTGCTCTGTGTGTGTGAAGGAAGGAGACGAGAGACAATGCGGCCCAGCAGCCCTGAGTGATCTGGTGTCTGGTGAGTGTATGATGGCAGCCAGCTGTCATATTCCTCCCTCCCTGCAGAGCTGGAAAGTTTTAACCCAATCCCCCCCCCCCCATCCATGCAGAACGGAGAGTATTTAACACCATCCATACATCAATGGGAAGATGTGACTCCCTCCCCTCTCTACAATGCTGGGGTGATTTAACCCTCTTTTTTTCCTTGCAGAGCTAAGGGGATTTAACCCTCTCCCCACAGAAATGGAAGGAGTTAATGCATTCCAGCTCTGCGGGGATGGAGTTATCCTTCGCCTCAATTCTCCTGTCCCTACAAAAATGAAAGTATTTAACCCCTTTCCCTCCCTGCAGAACTGGGAGGATTTAACCCCCTCCCCAATTCTCTCCTCTCTACAGAGATGGAAACTGTTCCCACTGGGCTCCTTAGTATTTAACCTCCACCCCTCCATGCAGAACTGACAACTCTGTTCCCACTTGGCCCCTTGGGATGTAACGCCTCTCTCCAAAAAATGCAAGCATGAGAAGGGGCGACATGCATATTTTAAATAATATAAAATTTTAATATAATTATTTTATTAATGTTTGAATATGTAATTCCAATTTATTATTTTAATATTTATCTTTATTTAGAATGATTTTTATATATAGTTAATTTTACAAATATATATATATATATATGAGACAAAGCTCAGCATAGCAGCACTTCTGTGTCATATATATATATATATTATCCACTGTGAATATCCTACACTTTCAGCCACTGCAACACCTGAACTACCATCTGATTATTTAATTGATGATCTGTACAACACCACAGTATAGTAAACCCCATGGCATTTGTCTCCTGCTCAGTACGAGCAGACTGTCAGCTTTATAGTCAAGGTTTTAATTTATTACTAAACTTTCTTCATGATCTGTGAAGCCTGCAGTCTGCTGTACTGGATATGAGACAGAGGATTTATGCATAATATGTGAGTATCCACAGCACGTTTGGTGACGCTGCCCATCAATTACTTTCAGGGTTATTCAGAAAGCGGTGAAAAGCAGGAGAATGACTGGAGAATGGAAAATTCTAGGTCAAAATAGCCGATTTGGAAAGTGAGATAAATGGGAGAATTTTTCTGGTTTGGCTATTTTGACCTAGAATTTTCCATTCTCCAGTCATTCTCTTGCTTTTCACCGCTCTCTGAATAACCCTGTAAGTTAAATTCTCATCACTGAACACAAAAGCCTGTTCTCCATCGCTTTCCTAATGTCCCTCATTTTAGGGTCTCCTCCATATATTCATGGTGTGTGGGTGTCTTTTTAGGGATCCTCCATATATTCAGGGTGTGCAGGTATGTTTTTAGGGGCTCCTCCATATATTCAGGGTGTGTGGGTGTCTTTTTAGAGGCTCCTCCATATATTCAGGGTGTGCGGGTGTGTTTTTAGGGGCTCCTCCTTATATTCAGGATGTGCTGGTGTCTTCTTAGGGCTCCCCCATATATTCAGGGTGTGTGGGTGTCTCTTTAGGGGTTCTTTCATATATTCAGGGTGTGCGGGTGTCTCTTTAGGGGTTCCTTCATATATTCAGGGTGTGCGGGTGTCTTTTTAGGGGCTCCCCCATATATTCAGGGTGTGTGGGTGTCTCTTTAGGGGCTCCTCCATATATTCAGGGTGTGTAAAAATAACATTACAGGAGTGGCACCAGCCAGTTCACTTAATGATTTGTTGAGCTGGTATATGCCAGCAGCGTATTTTCCCTTTCATCACGTCGGCAATGGCTGTACAGAGATTCAATATAGATAATACAGGCATACAAGCTTGGTGATAACTGGTCCACTGGTGCAACCCTTTTATTTCTGCAATGAGCATATAGTATTGAGAAAGGCGGTCACCCTGAAATGTTTGTGTTTGCTCCATTGCAGAAATAAAAAAAGGGTTGCACCAGTGGACCCTTTTTCACTGATCTCGTATGCCTGTCTTTTCTATATTGTATCCATATATTGAGGGTGTGTAGGTGTTTTTAGGGGCTCCCCCACATATTCAGGGTGTGCGGGAATATAATGGATACAAAACAATTAAACTCCTAGCAATGAGTCTATTTGCTGGTTATTTCCTGGATACTCAAAATGTAAACCTGTACACTCTATGTCCAAGTCAGTGTGTGTCTCTGGTGTATAAAGCTATGTATGTGTCTTTTAAATGTGTGTCTGTATGCAGCTGTGTATGAGTTTGTACCTGGCCTCGTATTTCCCTAACGTCCCTGTTCTTGAGGGACAGTCCCAGTTTTGGCCCCAAATCCCCCTTTCCCGCTTTTTTTTTTTTTTGTGTAATGCTCCTCATTTTAGAAACTCCTCAATATATCCAGGCAGTGTTGTGTTATTGCTGGTGGTGCTTTATTTTAAGTGACAGAGCACATGCAGTGCATTGCTGTGTGGTGTCAGTCAGGTGTCACTTGAGCCGCATGAGGACAGACCCTGTGAGACCATGTTCTAGGGAGAGTGACGAGCAAAGCCTGAGATTAGGCGCATCTCTGCCTGTCACTGCGAACCCAACACCAGCTCTTAGCCAAAACTGGTAGACTGCCACCCCCCCCCCCCGAAACTTGTCTCTGGATCCGCCCCTGAATTAAGGCTATGGTGCTAACTGGTTCTGGCCAGGGGAAGTCGGTGTTCATACCATGATTAATGAATACCTCTTATACCTTCAGAAAATCCATTTCAATTCAAAAGACTTCAGTTCACCCTAAAGGTTTGTTTTGTGATGACCATCAACAAATCTCAGGAACAGACTTTGGAGATAGAAGGGAAGTCTGCTTCTCACATGAGCAGTTTTACATTTCCTGTTCCAGAGTGAGCTCACCTAACTTTCTTCTGATCCGTGTACCTGAAAGAAGAACCACTAATGTAGTAGGGATGTGCGTTTCGGGTTTCGGAATTTCGGAATTTTCACGAAATTTCCCGATTCGGGTCTTTCGATGCGGCCGAAATTCCAAAAAATTTTTGAGCCGAAAACGGCAAATCCGAAAGTTTTCCGAGCCGAATCGAATTTTTTTTTGAATTTTCGAATGGACTTGAAATGTGTCAAATCGAAATTTATTTTCCCTCTATTCATGATTTCGGTTCCATTCGGGATTTCGGTTCCATTTCGGTAATTCTGAACATCGTTTATTTAACTATTATCGGTTATATCGCTGATTCTGTAAATTTTTTTTTTTTTTTTTAAATTCTTTATTTTCAATTTTTGCAAAGGTACAAAATAACATAACATAACATATGAGAGAGATATCATAAGCCCATCAACAGAAGACATTAAAAGAAATATCCTCAAAAAGAACTGTGTCACAATACAGAGATTCGTTGAATACAAAATAGGGCCACTGAAAACTCTGAATAATAAAGAGGAGGGGGGTTTGACGCAAACATGTTTCCCAAAAGAAAGAAAGAGGGGAAGCAGGGTCAGCACGGGGTCTTCAGGGGGGCAAAAATAATAATAAAAAAAAAAAAAAAAAGGACAAATATTAAAAGGGAATCCAATATACACAAAAGAAAAATAAGGGAGGTGAAGGTGGAGAACTGCCATAGATATTGTGGCATTCCAGGCTCGCTCTGGTGCCCAAAAATGGGGAGCCAGAGGCCACGGAAGTGGCCACTTGGCCGGGTGATCTAGGGCCGGACGAGATGGACAGGGCCATGGTATCCACGCGAGCGGCTCGCCCAGATCAAACCCAATGTCCTACCACCTATATAAGGAAAAGAAAAAAAAAAAAAAAAACAATTTCCCCCAATGTCCCCAACAGTGGCATAAAAACCCCTAAAACTTAAAAGGTGAGAAAGTCCGGGAACAAAAGTGTCTGAAAGCGTTAAAGAAAGTCATCCAGCATAGAGAAAAAGACTGTGTGGCCAAACCTCTCCAACAGTGTCCAGTAGCCTCGCAGGTTGGAAAAACGGAACACGGTAATTATTCAGCCGGGATCTGTAGGAACGGCCAGGCCCGGATTCTCTGGAACGGAGGCGACAAGCCCGAGGGCCGGGAACAAGGCCCACGCCTCCTCTGGGGACGCTGCGGAGTGGACAGTGTCACCATGAGAGATAAGTATGGAGCCGGACACTCCCCAGCGGTAGCGCACCTTCTCCGCCCGCAACTGCGCAGCGACCCCACGAAATCGCCGCCGTGCCACAAGAGTAAAAAAAGGCAGGTCATTATATAGGGAAAGGAGTGCTGTGTCAAATCGAAAAGAAGACCGTGCCTCAGGTAGGGACATCAAACGTGACTTCACAGCCACCTCCCGGGCAACGTGAGTACATCCCTCGGAGCCCCCGCCGGGGCAGTCGCGGCCTTGCGAAGTCGGACTGCAGAGATAAATACCGCAGGTGCCTCTGGAGGGAGCCGAAGAAGATGACGGGCGACCCCGTTAACAAAATCCAGCTCGGAGGCCTGATGTATAGTCTCTGGGACCCCCCGGATCCGGACGTTGCGCCGTCGATGACGAGCTTCCATCGTTTCCAGAGCCCTGGAAAGAAGATCTACCTGGGCCTGAAGAGAGTCCACTCGGGCCTTTTCCGTCAGTTGTGCCGCCTCCACGTCATCGGCTCGGGACCGAACCGTCTCCACCGTACCCCGCAGCTCCGCCATCTCACCGCGCAGGCCATGAAGGTCTTGTCTCCAGATCGCCCGCAACTCCTCAACGAGATGAGGAACGTCCTCTTTCATGAAGGGCCTGGGGCTCTCCCGGGGCGCCGCAGAGACATGGGGAGTCTGATCTGCCCCGCCTCGAAGGAGATCCGCCCTCTGAGGAAGCAGTAGCTGCTGGGGGTTCAATCCGCTGCCTGTAGTGCCAGGACGGCCACAATTACCTCCCAGGCCTGAAGCGACATCATCTTCCTCCGAGCTGAAGTCCCGCGGAGTAAACACCGCAGCGTCCTCCAGGCGACGTCTGTGGGCCCCATCCAGTGAGGTACGTATATCCCGTTGCCGGGGACTTCCAGCCTGGAGTATCTTTTTAAAGGATTTCTTCCCCATCGAATGACCACAGTCAGCGGGAGGTGAAAGGCGAGGACTGTCTCTAACGCTCCCGCAATAGCCGCGTCAGCTAGGCCGCAGGTCGGGAATGAGCCGGAAAACAGCACGCCAGGGTGCAAAAAGCAGAAATCAGCCGCGATCCAACTCCAGAATCTTTCACCGGGTCGAGGAAACAGAAATGATAGCTAGGCAGGTGGATGGTCCTTGAAAGGCAGCTTAAATCAAAAGTAGCTCACGGAGCTCAACGAAGATGCGACCATCCACCATGTCGCTTGGCTCCGCCCCCCTCGATTCTGTAAATTTTGTCTGTAAATGTGCTGGGGCAAATCAATGAGCTGGGGCAAATCCATGTGCTGGGGCAAATCCATGAGCTGGGGCAAATCCATGTGTGAGCTGGGGCAAATCCATGAGCTGGGGCAAATCCATGTGTGAGCTGGGGCAATATCCTATGAGCTGGGGCAAATCCATGTGTGAGCTGGGGCAAATCCATGAGCTGAGGCAAATCCATGTGTGAGCTGGGGCAATATCCTATGTGCTGGGGCAAATCCATGTGCTGGGGCAAATCCATGAGCTGGGGCAAATCCATGAGCTGGGGCAAATCCATGTGCTGGGGCAATATCCTATGAGCTGGGGCAAATCCATGTGTGAGCTGGGGCAATATCCTATGAGCTGGGGCAAATCCATGTGCTGGGGCAAATCCATGTGCTGGGGCAATATCCTATGAGCTGGGGTAAATCCATGAGCTGGGGCAAATCCATGAGCTGGGGCAAATCCATGTGCTGGGGAAAATCCATGTGCTGGACTGCTGGGGCAATAGAGTTAGACAGCTTTGAAACGAGGAGAACAGATGTTCCGAAAAAAACGAAAATTTCCGAAATAGCGAAAAGCCGATAACCAAAAAACGAGCAAAGTGACACGAAAATACGAAAAATAGTCGATATATACCGAAAACCAGGTACAATTCCGAAAAACGAAAATTTCTGAAATAACGAAAAGTCGATACAGAAACCGAGTAAAGTGACCCGAAAATACGAAAAATGGTCGATATTCCGAAAAATAAATGTACCCGAAAAACGAATCGAGCCGAACCGAATCGAAACAGAAAGCAGTCGAAACGAGCCGAATCGAAAAGTTTAAAAATTCGAAGAATCGAATCGAATCGAACCGAAAAAAAAATTGGTGCACATCCCTATAATGTAGTTCACAAAGAAGAATTCAAATAGTTTTTTTTCTGTTTCAGATTCCAAAAAACTAATTTTTTTTGTCTGTCTCAGTGTTTGTTTGTATTTACAACACAAAAATAATTTCATGGCTCCATGTGAATGAAACAATTTGTTTTGTAGCCAATGCGCCCTGACTTCCGTC
The DNA here is from genome assembly GCA_009667805.1 of Leptobrachium leishanense. NCBI lineage: Eukaryota > Metazoa > Chordata > Amphibia > Anura > Megophryidae > Leptobrachium > Leptobrachium leishanense. The sequence goes on from CM019067.1 coordinate 275,074,582, forward strand.
TGCAATAAACGTTACTCATAACTTTAAGACACTAAACCTGTAAATTATGTTTTGTACAGTTTGGACAAAAAACTCATGTTTCCTTTAAAAACAAATATAACAAATCCCAAAATCCATGTGAGGGAAGCCTCAGGCAAAAGCTAGTTATTGATAAATTTATCAAATTGATTAACTATGAGAAAATGAGCCTTAATAAATTACCTTTGAGTGTCTACATTTCAAACATATACACTTTAGTATTAAACGCTAGGGATGTGCGTTTCGGGTTTCGGAATTTCGGAATTTTCACGAAATTTCCCGATTCGTGTTTTCGGATGCGGCCGAATTTCCGAAAATTTTTAGATCCGAAAATGTCAGATCCAAAAAGTTTTCCGAGCCGAAACGAAATATTTTCGGAATTTTCGAATGGACTTGAAATGTGTCAAATCGAAATTTATTGCTTTGAAACGAGGAGAACAGACGTTCCGAAAAAACGAAAATTTCCGAAATCACGAAAAGTCGATACAAAAAACGAGCAAAGTGACACGAAAATACAAAAATACGAAAAATGGTCGAAACAGAAATTGGTCGAAACGAGCCGAATCAAAAAGTTTAAACATCCGAAAAATCGAACCGAATCGAACCGAAAAAAAAATCGGTGCACAAGCCTATTAAACGCTGGGTCCATGATTGCTAATATACTTGAAATCCAATAATAATACTTTGAAAGGTAAGTAAAAAGCTGTTTATAAAAATGCATTCACAAGTGCTGGGTAGTACAGTCTCAACCAATCTTGCTTGGGGATGGATAAATGCCTTTAGGAAGAGAAATACATTGGAAAAATAGGCACATAGAATTTTTTTTTGGAGTGGCTGCCATACAAAGCACATAGTACATGCCCCCTTATACTGTATATGGGTGGTTACTTATTTTCTTATCTAAGTTGAACACTCATTTACCATGGTGCTCTGCTGCAGTGGTTCCTAACCATGTCCTCAGGGTTTGGGTTTAAGGATGGGGAAATACAGACTGAATCCTGCAATCACTAAGCAGAAAGCCATATCATCTATGCTGTGCATCAGATATCTGGCAAACATGGCCTGTTAGGGTTACCTGAGGACCAAGGTTGGGATCCAATGCTCCACTACCTTTCCGAAGGGTGACATTTCTGTTCTACTTCTGTGTTTCAAATTGCCTTATTCCTTGTTCCCCACTTCAGTTCAGTCAGAGGTGACATTTGCCCATTGCCATGTGCTACACTATCAGAGAAAAGATAATAATTTGTTAGAAACCACAAAAATATGTCAAACCACCAACGAATTTATTTTATTTATTTATTTATAAAGGATTTTACCAGGAAGGATACATTGAGATTTCTCTCGTTTTCAAGTACTGTATGTCCTGGGTTCAAGAACATTGAAGTGTTACAGAAATACAAAGTAATACAATGCAAGATATTAAAAAAAAACAACACAAATATACAGATTAACAGAAAATAAATATGTAGGAAATATAGTCACTAGGTTACATGTTTACAGGTGCATTCTGTATTGAGGTATGTTAGTAAGGAGCTCTTGAGTGACTTAACACTGGGGGAAGATTTGATGGTGTCTGGGAGGTTATTCCATAATTGTGGTGCTCTGTAGGAAAATGAGGACCGAGCCACTGTCTTTTTGTATTGTGGTATTGCAAGTAAGGTGCAGGTCCTGGATCGGAGGTTATAGGATGAGGGAGCTGCTGGGGGAAGCAGTCTATTCAGGTAGGGTGGCAGCTTCCCAGAAATGCTCTTAAACACCAGGCTGGAAATGTGAAGGGGGCGTTTAGACTCCAGCGATGACCAGTTTAGCTCTTTTAACATGTCACAATGGTGGGTCATGTACAGTAGTTACATTGTAATGCAAAGCGGCAGAAGGAGTTATACAATGTAGTAAGTTTCTGAAGGTGTGTTTGCGGGGCCGCTGCATACACTACATCTCCGTAATCAATAGCCGGCATAAGCATTTGTAGTACAATCTGCTTTCTTACCGTGGGGCTCAGGCAGGATTTGTTTCTGTACAGGGCACCTAGTTTGGGGTAAAGTTTAGATGAGAGTTTTTCGATATGGGGGCCAAAGGATAGATTAGGGTCCAACCACATACCTAGATATATGAGAGAAGTGACTGTGGTCAGCATGCCATTTGATTTTGTCCCAACACATAGATGGGGATTTTGCAAATTGTGTAGTTTAGGTGCTGTTCCAAAGAGCATCGTTACAGTTTTGTCAGTATTTTAAAAAAGTTTGTTGTGTTTGATCCACTTTTATACCTCTGTGAATTGTTCTTGCAGCACGGCCTCCAGCTGCGGGAGATTTGGTTTGCTGGTATAGATTACAGTGTCGTCTGCGTACATATGTACAGTTGAGGCTTTGCAGATGTTGGGCAGATCATTTATGAATATTGTGAATAGCAGGGGGCCTAGTGTTGAGCCTTGGGTTGCACCGCAAGTGACTGGGAGGGGGAGGGAGGAGCTGCCAGAAATTGACACATATTGTGATCGGTCGGATAACCTGAAACCAGGTTAGCGTGCGATCACCAATGCCAGAGTTTTTAAGTTTTTCTAACAAGATGCCATGGTCTACCATGTCAAAGGCCTTGGCAAAATCAAGGAAGATAGCTCCAGTTTGTTTTGTTTCTTGTTCCATCCCAGCTTGGATATCATTGCAGACGTTTAAAAGGGCGGTTTGTAGTTTTTTATTTTTTATTTTTATTTATAAAAGGATTTTACCAGGAAGGATACATTGAGATTTCTCTCGGTTTCAAGTATGTCCTGGTTCGAGAACATTGAGTGGTTACAGAAATACAAAAAAAAAATAGTAAAATGCAAGATATTAACACAAGACCAAATATACAGATTAACAGAAAAATAAATATGGAGCAAATAAAGTCATTATGTTACATGTTTACAGGTGCATTTCGTATTGAGGTATGTTAATAGGGAAGTCTTAAGGGACTTTAGACTGGGGGAAGATTTGACAGCGTCTGGGAGGTTATTCCATATTTGCGGTGCTCTGTAGGAAAATGAGGATCGAGCCATTTTCTTTTTGTATTGCGGTATTGCAAGTAAGGTGCTGGTCCTGGATCTGAGGTTATAGGATGAGGAACTGCCGGGGGAAGCAGCATATTCAGATAGGGTGGTAGCTTCCCAGAAAAGCTCTTAAACACCAGGTTGGAAAGGTGAAGGGTGCGTCTAGAGTCCAGTGATGGCCAGTTTAGTTCTTTTAACATGTCACAATGGTGTGTCATGTAGTTACATTGTAGCACAAAGCGACAGAATGAGTTATACAATGTAGTAAGTTTCTGGAGGTGTGTTTGCGGGGCGGCTGCATACACTACATCTCCGTATTCAATGGCTGGCATAAGCATTTGTTGTACAATCTGCTTTCTTACCGCGGGGCTCAGGCAGGATTTGTTTCTGTACAGGGCACCTAGTTTGGGGTAGAGTTTAGATGAGAGTTTTTCAATGTGGGGGCCAAAAGATAGATTTGGGTCTAACCACATACCTAGGTATTTGAGAGAAGTGACTGTGGTCAGCGTGCCATTTGATTTTGTCCCAACACATAGATGGGGTGTTTGCAATTTGTGTAGTTTAGGTGCGGTTCCAAAGAGCATTGTAACAGTTTTGTCAGTATTTAGAAAAAGTTTGTTATTTGCGATCCACTTTTCTACCCCTGTGAATTGTTCTTGCAGCACTGCCTCCAGCTGTGGGAGATTTGGTTTGCTGTTAGATTACAGTGTCATCTGCGTACATGTGTACAGTAGAAGCTTTGCAGACATTGGGCAGATCGTTTATGAATATTGTGAATAGCAGGGGGCCAAGTATCGAGCCTTGGGGTACACCGCACGTGACTGGGAGGGGGAGGGAAGTGGTGTCAGAAATGGACACAAATTGAGACCTATCAGACACATATGATTGGAACCAGGTTAATGTACTATCACCAATACCAGAGTTCTTAAGTTTTTGTAATAGGATGCCATTGTCTACTGTGTCAAAAGCCTTGGCAAAATCAAGGAAGATGGCTCCAGTTAGATTTCCTTGTTCCATGCCAGCTTGGATATCATTACAAACTTTTAAAAGGGCAGTTGTAGTTGAATGGTTTGGACGAAAGCCTGATTGATCTGGGGTTAAATAGTTCTGATACTGATAATAATCACGTAATTGAGTGTAGACACATTTTTCCAGAATTTTTGACATTACCGGGAGCAGTGATATTGGCCGGTAGTTGGATACCAAAGTATTGTCTCCACTTTTATGGATAGGTACCACCCTTGCAGTCTTCCAGAGTTTGGGTATGTATCCAGTCGCCAGTGATTCATTAATCAGGGTTGCGACAGGTTTTGCAATTGCTGGTGCACTGATTTTCAGCAGCATTGCTGGGATTTGATCAGGTCCAGACTGGTATTTCATTTTTTGGTTACGGAGAAGTTTAGTGATGGCACTGACAGGCACTGGCCTAAAACTGAATTTCTCTGTGTTACGGGGTCTTTGCACTGTTGGTGGGTCCTGACCTGCGTGCGGCCTTTCTGATTGCGTGTCATTTCCTAGCTTAGCAATCAGGGCGGTGGCGCATCCAACAAAATAATTATTAAAAGCATTTGCTACATCTAGGGGTTTTACAGTTTGGTTGTTTACTTTTAAAGCAGCTGGTTGGGAGTGCTGGGGGGTGCTTGTATGTTACTTATGATTTTCCAAAATTTCTGGGGTTTGATATGTTATTGTTTAAATTTTCATTGAAGTATTGGGCTTTAGCCATTTTTGTTTCTTTTGTGCATTCATTCCGGCATTTTTGGTATTCACAGTGATCGTTCATGGATCCAGTACTCTTGAACTTTGACCACAGGGAGTCTCTAAGCTGGTACATATGCGTGAGGTCAGCTGTTACCCAGGGGAGATGGGCCCCTTTTACTCGCACTTTGCGCAGTGGGGTATGGGTGTTCCAGACTTTCAGGAGCTCGGCTTGAAAGTATTCAATTGCACAGTCCAGGTCTGGGATTAGGTTTAGTCTGTACCATGGGAGCTGTTTGAGATCATTTAGGAAGGATTCAAGATTAAATTTCTTGAAAGACCTGGTGATTATTACCTTTGGTGGACATTTTATGGCCCTTATTTTGCGCACACAGTACACTAGGCAGTGATCACTGAAACTGTTAGCGAGAACGCCTGCAGTCCAGCAAGGTGTGGTTAGGGCTTTTCATATTAATGCGAGTGGGGGAGGAGATTAATTGTGTTAGCTGCAAAGCCTTAAACAGTGAGCAGTGTTTATTGTTTTTAGGATTCAGCCAATCAACATTACAGTCGCCAAGGACCAGCAGTTCGCTTTTTTGGTTTTGAGCGACTAATTTACTAAGAATTTGGGTTATGTCAGAAAGGGATTGCACTGGGGAACTTGGTGGGCGGTAGAATCCAGCAACAATAATTGTTTTACTGAATGGGATCTCAATAGTACCAGAAAGGAAATCAAATGTGGCCGGGGAGCTAGGATTCTGCAATGGGGTGAACTTTATGGAGTTGTCAACATAGATAACAATTCCCCCTCCTCTCTTAGCTCTGTCCTTTCTAGAGCATGAATACCCTTGTATTGCTATGGCAGAGTCTGGCACTTTAGGGGTTAACCATGATTCTGTCAGCACAATAACTTTAGGTTTGTAATAGAAGCACCAAGCTTAAGCTCATCCAGTTTAGGGAGTAAACTGCGGATGTTGCAATGCACAAAGGAGAGGCCTTTTTTAGTGGGGAGATTAAATATGGTGTCTGCTATTGGACCAGGGTTGGATTCAACATCATTTGCAAGTGCAAGCAGCAGAATAAAAAGGAATTTGGACAGGTTTTTCTTTTTGGAAAATAGTGATTGAAAGGTTTTAATAGTTGAGTGATTTGGACGAAAGCCTGATTGATCTGGGGTTAAGTAGTTCCAATATTGATAATAATCACGTACAGTTGTGTTCAAAATTATTCAACCCCCACTGAAATTGTGTGTTTTGGCCAGTTTGACATTGATTTTGATCATTCAGTCATCTTGCTTACAATTAAATCAAAGAGGCACGTGTAGGTCAGACAAATATAACATAACATTTATAATGAAATAACCACAAATGTCTTTTCTGTGCTCAGTTTTATCAGTTTTATTCAACCCCCAAGTGACATTCAATCTTAGTACTTAGTACAACATCCTTTTACAGTTATAACAGCTTTTAAACGTGAAGCATAGCTTGACACAAGTGTCTTGCAGCGATCTACGGGTATCTTCGCCCATTCGTCATGGGCAAAAGCCTCCAGTTCAGTCACATTCTTAGGCTTGGGCACTGCAACTGCTTTCTTTAAGTCCCACCAGAGGTTCTCAATCGGATTTAAGTCAGGTGACTGCGATGGCCACTCCAAAATGTTCCAGCCTTTAATCTGCAACCATGCTCTAGTGGACTTGGAGGTATGCTTGGGATCATTGTCCTGTTGAAAGGTCTAAAGTCTCCCAAGCCTCAGGTTTGTGACGGACTGCATCACATTGTCATCCAATATCTCCTGGTACTGAAGGGAATTCATGGTACCTTGCACACGCTGAAGCTTCCCTGTACCTGCAGAAGCAAAACAGCCCCAAAGCATGATTGACCCCCGCCATGCTTCACAGTAGGCAAGGTGTTCTTTTCTTCATAGGCCTTGTTCTTCCTCCTCCAAACATAGCGTTGATCCATGGCCCAAACAGTTCTAATTTTGTTCCATCAGTCCACAGAACACTATCCCAAAACTTCTGTGGTTTGTCCACATGACTTTTGGCATACTGCAGTCGACTCTTCTTATTCTTTGGAGACAGCAAGGGGGTGCGCTGCCGCCTGGGAGTTCTGGCATGGAGGCCTCATTACGCAGTGTGCGCCGTATTGTCTGAGCTGAAACTTCAGTACCCACATCTGACAAATCTTTTCTCCGTTCCTCAGCAGTCACACGGGGACTTTCTCCACTCTACGCTTCAGGTAGCGCACAGCAGTCGAAGTCAGCATCTTCTTTCTGCCACGACCAGGTAGCGTTTCAACAGTGCCCTTTGCCTTGAATTTGCGAATGATGCTTCCTATGGTCTCTCTTGGTATGTTTAACATCTTTGCAATCTTCTTATAGCCATTGCCCTTCCTGTGAAGAGTAATCACCTCTTTTCTTGTCTTCCTGGACCATTCTCTTGACTTCACCATGTTTGTAACCACACCAGTAAATGTCTAGAGGAGCTGAGTATCACAGTCATTTTAAAGCTGCCTAATTGGTGCTTATTATGCTTTATTGCTGCTCCGTGACATCCACAGGTGTTTCAATACCTGATTGAAAACACTTAAATGAACCTCTGTTCTTCAGAGTGGTAGTCTTTAAGGGGTTGAATAATTTTGTCAATTCACAAAAGAAACATTTACTACTGTATTACAAAACCAATTGATGTCATTTTAGTTGCATATGGTTCTTTAAAAAGTCCTTGTAGGATTTCATTCTGAATACAATTACAAATGTACACTAAATTCCCTAAAACCCTTTACAGCATTGGGGGTTGAATAATTTTGAACACAACTGTAATTGTGTGTAGACGCATTTTTCCAAGATTTTTGACATTACAGGGAGCAACGATATCGGACGGTAGCTGGATACCAAAGTACTGTCACCACTTTTCTGGATAGGTACCACTCTCGCAGTCTTCCAGAGTTTGGGTATGTATCCAGTCGCCAGTGATTCATTTATTAGGGTTGCGAATGTGCTTAAAAGACAATAATATATACTGTATATGGACACTGGTACCTAAAATAAAGATGACACTGTAATATATTACAATAATAACACATATTTTTGATATCTCTTGCATATTACCCAATGTGAGAGACCTATCACAATTATACCACGTATAAACTATGATACAAAGTAACTCTCTATCAGCCAAGTATGCCAAATGAATTACAAAAATGGGTGGTGAATGGTGTACAATAAACACATCAATCATCTTAACAAAGGTCTTTCTGGCAGGTTGCAGACTGCTGCTGAGGTGTGGTGTTTTATAGGCATGCATACCTAGCTGTAATCATTAGTACGTCTTGGCCCATAAGGCTCTGACTCAGTTGGGTCATACCAGGTGATGATGTAAGGTCTTTAGTATTTATATTTAAGTCACTATGCAATAATAAACATTTATTTAATTCAAAATAATCTAGCTGCTAGCCAATTTCAGACAAACTGAGATGTAAATGCATTCAACATATTTCATTAACCCCTTCACCACCAAGTTATTTTCAATACAACCACTGCCAGGACCCAATGGATTTATGGAAAGCAACTTTCCATAACGGAGAGTGTAAAAATTGATGTAATAAGCTTATTTGACAGACAGAGGGCTGCCCATGATGATCTAAAAGTGTTGTTATATGTATAATAATAGAGATGGAGCGCTGTCTTTCTATAAAAGAAAAATGGAACCCTAAGCTGTTCAGACAGCTTCTGCACCTTGCATGACATGTTCAAGGTGCTGATACATTAGGGGCACATTCTGGAGTCTATCTGGAAATGAATTTAATTTGCTATATAGAAAAATCCTTTGCTACTAGAATATGATCAGATTGAGTTTTCTCGATGTGGGGCGCTTGCTGGAGCTTTAGAACATTGAGTATACGCAACCACGATGCATCTGGCAACTAAAAGTCTTTATCAACTCTATAATGCATTATTTATCTAACTAAACCCTTCCATTACTTACATAAGACTGTACAGTGGGTTATGTGCTTAATTAGGAGCCACCTGAAAGGTTTGTTAAATGTCAGTGTATCATCATCATCTTTTATTTATATAGCACCACATGTTCGACAGCGCTTTACAAGATCAGTGTACAAGGGGTTGATACATTAGAATATGTATTGTAGACCATTGATCCTGGGCTGCCTCTTGCAGCTCTCAGAGCAGAGGAGGCTATCCTTTACATGCAAACTGGCACAGTGTGTCATGCCTTGCCAATGACAAAGCTGTTCACTGATTATTTTTTAGCCTGGATGCTTTTCTAGGTGTAACTGAATCTGTTAATATTCTATAAACAGACATAGACATCTTGTGCCCTATTTCACTCTTGCCAATAAAATGGCGCAGGTAAGGTGAAACAAATCGGCACAAGTAGACTTTCTTTATTGGCTCCCTTTAACTGCACTTATTCCAAACCAGCTGGTGTATTCGCAGCGGGCCTTGGAAGAATACAGAGACACAGACCGATACTCCATGGAGCCCAGCGCAACCTTGCAGCAAACTCTGCATTATCTCGCATTAGATGGGATTGCGCAAGAGCTGAGCAGGAAGCGCAGAGCGACAGTAAGAACTATTTGTTCCTAGTCTCCCACTGCTCAAGGCAAGAGAAAGCATCGGATCATATTGGCATCTGCACCATGGATTAGAGGTAAATAAAGGATTTCCTTTATTTTACAGTCTTAAGCGATTTTTGCAAAAGCAAAACCACTTAACACCAGGTTTTGAAAGTTGACATATCTTTGAGAAATGCTGACTCTGAGGAGAATAAAATGCTTCCTTGGAATTGTTTGTTCTTCTCTAGCTAGATACAAATGAAAGGCTGCTATACAAAGTATAGGGGCCATTAAATCAAAGTAAGAAGCCACAATGACTGACCTGCAGGCTTAGCTTGTTGCAAGGTCAGATCAGCCACTCCAGCCGTTCTACAGATCGGCTCCAGTCGATGTCCTAACAGTTTGAGCCAATATCTTAAAGGCAATAGTGGAATAGGGCACCTTAAATGTTAGTGGTACGGGCTGGGTGGAGTAGAGGTAACATCATTGCTCTATAACAGTATAACAGTGAAGACTGTGGAGACACAGGTTCCAATCCTGGCCAGAGCACCTCTCCAGTAAGTGTCCTTGGGCAAGACACCTAACGGTACATACTCGCCACCCAGGACATACGTAAAAGTGAGAGAAATCTCAATGTATCCTTCCTGGAAAAATACTTTATCAAAAAAATAAATGTTTTCATATCCTAAATCTCAATGTAATGTAACCACAAGAATCAATACACAATGGATGGTGAAGCGCCACACAAAACATGCATCCACCACCAGGCACCCCAAGTGGCCAGTGTGACAGAACACAATGTCACTGTGTGATTTGGAGGGGGCTGTGCGCTAGCCTCCTGCCCAGAGACTATGGCCCGTGAAAGAGACTATTGGGGAACTGGTGGACCTTTTAAATATATTTGGTTTTCACTGTTTTATATATCTGACAGTTAACTAAAGATTTCTGATGTCTGTGTGTTATTTCCTGTATAATGTGATCTCTGTATTAGTACCTGCTATTGTGTAAGTTCTCTCAGTAAGAAATTCCTTTTGTTTACAGTGCTTTCTCCTTCCCCCATTCTCCATTATTTGAAGGTCCTGTGTAGCTATCTGAGTTATGGTGTTATCTGTTTGATTGTATGCAAATGTGCTGATCCTTGACTCTATCTGTCCTCTCTGTGAATAAACCAGTTCTATTCTGACCAAGCTTGAAGTCACGACTCATGATTTGGAGTACCAGGAATCTTCTGTCCGCTGTGCCAACGAAAGGCTCCAGGTCTACAGCTTCGGCTTATTCCTGGGAGTGCTAGCCAGGCTCTCTACATGCACCGGGCCTTGAGCTGTGGCTGAGGTACTAAAGAAAGGTGTGAGAGTCACGAGGAGAACCTGGGTGTCCAGCGAGGAAGCAGCATTTGGCAGATGTGACCCTGTCCGGGCACAGAGATCTGTTACAGCCAGTACCAGATTATAGAGGTTTCCCCTAAACCAAAACTCACATAATATTGAATTATATGACCTGGTACAGCGCAGATACGTTGTTTGAGGGATCCTTGGGTCTCACTAGTGCATGGAATAAAAAGATATTGCAGAATAATAGTGTAATACAGTACAATTGGTACAGATTTAGTAAATACGGGTAGCATCTCACTCACAACTAAAGAGCCAAAACACTGTCTCTGAGTGGGTCCTCACTTTCGGGTTGATTGCCTTCTATATTCTCAGGTGACCCCCACCTTGTTTTTAGAGTGTCTCATCCGTCAATATACAATAGAAAGTGGAGAAAGGAACACTCCTTGCGCAGATCAATTTAAACTGGTAAGTAAGCACTGTAATCTGTAATACGTAATCACAGTAATCTGGATAGTGCTTACTTACCAGTTTAAATTGAAATTTTTAATTTCCTTTCTCCACTTTCTATTGCATACTGACGGATGAGACACTCTGAAAACAAGGTGGGGGTCACCTGAGAATATAGAAGGCAATCAACCCAAATGTGCGGACCCACTCAGAGCCAGTGTTTGGGCTCTTTAGTTGTGAGTGAGATGCTACCTGTATTTACTAAATCTGTACCAATTGTACTGTATTACACTATTATTCTGCAATATCTTTTTATTCCATGTACTCGTGAGACCCAAGGACCCCCAAACAGTGCACCTGTGCCGTACCAGGTCATATAATTCTATATCCACAAGAATCAAACAAGTGTCATTTAAAACCAATGTAGCAATAGCTGGTGAGAAATGAAAGAAGCTATGACGATTATAGTGGAAGCGGTGGAAGGTAATGGTCAATAACCCTGTTTATAGAATTATGCAACAGTATGAGAGACCACTTAATGCTAAATAAACCATAGGGCAAAGAGAGATAGACGCTGATAAGCATTGGTAAGGGATACATTTGTACTGAAGAAGAAGAAATTAAACCACCGATGCATTCACAGGCACATTTCCAGGCATAGGCCAGCAGCAATATCAATCCTTGTAAATGAATAGAAATTATTGTATTCAATTAATTTCCTGTAATGATTTCATACAAAATTTATTTGTGTTTGTAAAATTATGACACCAAAAGCCTTATTACATATATGTGAAGGGGGCATGACAACATTGTGGAGCTGTACAAATGTTTGGCACATTGTGACTACATTACTTGTCAATGTAAAATATGTTAAGATTAACTAAAGAGAATCATTCATTGTAAAGTAAAGTATAAAGACTTAATGTTAATTATGATACCTGCGTAGGTTATAGCTTGTTATTTATTTATATTCATTCATTAAACACCCCACTCCATTTTTTATTTTATTTAAAATGCCTATCAACTTACAATCCTTAAAATTCATATGCATGGAAAAAAAAAAAAAGAAACCACAACCTATTATATTGGGTTTTATTCTAACTGTTGTAAAATATACACCCAGAGTCATTTTAAATAACATAAGTTAACCTGTGGAGGATGAAATCAGTGGGATACTTCTCGTTTAAGTAGTTACAATGAAAAACAGTTAAGTGATCAATTATTGAAGTTAACTAGGCTGCGCAGTTTTAGCATTTGAATAGTTTGTGAAACCTGAAAGCTTTCATTGTTTTCCTATTTTCAATGATTGCCTTTATAAAATACAAATCTAACTGGAATTAAAATATATTAAAACGAAGGGAAAAAAAGTTGATTGTACTCTAGAACGGCATTGCATGAATTATTAATTTATTTTAAATTGGAAGAATGTTTCAGATTCTTCAATATAATTGTTTTGATTCAAATTAAATTATTTATGAACCTGTTTATGGAAAAATATTAAAAACTTGTTAGTTCATAAAAGAAAATCAGAAAGTTGTATAAGTACAAATGCTTAATTGGTCCATAGGCGGCCCCAGCCAAATATTGCAAACACAGAAGACAGTTCCAATGTTAATGATTAAAATAATATTTTATGTTCAGAAAGGTGTTACATTTAAACTATCTACAAGCAAGCACAGAACGTGTTTGCTTTTACCAGGTGGGGTGTACAAGTGCATCGCAACCACCAGTTTATAGAGCATAAACCTCAACACATGTATTGAGCGTTTACAACTGATATTCTCGATTAAATTCCCCCAGCTACAGTCATTTATACTGTGATTGCTGTCTCTGGGTGTATAGATGTGGTCGTTTAGATATGTAGATGGTTTTGAATGTATGTCTGTAGGTGTTCAGCTGTGAGTGGTTATTTATGGGATTATATAAGCAGGAGCACAGGGAAAGTGAGTACCTCTACTGGTGCTGTACCACAGTGCCATGGTAGTATTTCGTCCTCATGGACATAGGCGTGATGACGTTAGACGCGGGACTTCCCCCGGCCAGGCAAAGAATTCCCTATGGAGCAGATATAGGGGTCTTTTGAACCCCTCTATCTCCAGACTCTGAGAAGGTAGAGGGTCATGTGACTATTATTGCTATGGAGCTCTGTGATATGCTCACACACAATGCACATTACTGTGAGTTTTATTGCTGTGGAGCTCTGTGATACGCTCATACACAGAGTACATTACAGTGAGTTTTATTGCTGTGGAGCTCTGTGATACGCTCATACACACCGCACATTACTGTGAGTTTTATTGCTGTGGAGCTCTGTGATATGCTCACACACAATGCACATTACTGTCAGTTTTATTGCTGTGGAGCTCTGTGATACGCTCATACACAGCGTACATTACTGTGAGTTTTATTGCTGTGGAGCTCTGTGATACGCTCATACACAGCGTACATTACTGTGAATTTTATTGCTGTGGAGCTCTGTGATAAGCTCATACACACCGCACATTACTGTGAGTTTTATTGCTGTGGAGCTCTGTGATACGCTCATACACACCGCACATTACTGTGAGTTTTATTGCTGTGGAGCTCTGTTATACGCTCATACACACTGCACATTACTGTGAGTTTTAATGCTCTGTGATGCAGTAATATGCAGTGTGTATGAGTGTAAGTTTTAATGCTCAGGAGCTTAGTGATATATACATACACACCACACGTTACTGTAAGTTTTGGTGGGAATAGTTTGAGGGGGGTGGCAGCATTTCATCCTTGCACCCAGGCAACCCAATGTCATGGCCTGGTCCTGGCTCTATTCATTGGCTGCACGCTGGCATGCTCCCTCTTTTCATTGGCTGATTGCTGCCTTTCACTTTATGACGCTTCAGGGTGACTGAGTACCCCCATCTTTTTTCCTAGAATAAAAGCACGGTGAAAATGAATCCATGTGTCTAGTAATAACAGTTTAATATATGTATTAAACGTAGCAGAAGGTTTATAGTTAAGTATACAGACTTTTTTGTTTGTTTCTCTTTTTAAATTTCTCAATCTTTAAATCTTAAATCTTTAATCAGGATGTTTCTGGATAATTTACAGTGTTAGCAGGAATTCAACAATGGTGAAAAAAAAATCAAAGAGACTTTATCTCCTCTATCTTATGCCTTACGTTTTGTAAGCCAGTTACCTTGTCATGTAAGAATTTACTGTTTTTTAGCTAGAGCACCCTTGTTTCTACAAAATATATGTTAATTATTATTTTATCGTGTATATGATATGATAATAATTAGAGTCTTGCTGCAATTAAATCACATTGAATACAAGACCATGTATTATTGCAAAAATGTTGATGATTGAATGAAGTGAGTACGTATGTGACATTGGATCCAATGGTGCCAAAAACAATGTCCTTTTGGTCTTGAATTGAAGGAATCCTGGGGTTTAGAAATGATCTATGCTTTATTCAAAGAGTAAATAACATGGATTGATTTAATCATAAAAGAATAACAGCAAAACTGTATTGATTTTTAAAATCCCTAATGTGAACATCAAAAACTATTGACTTAGCTTCATTCAAGGTTGTATCCATTTCTGTGAACACAGAAACATCAATAGCTAGTCATTACGTTAACAAAAAATATGACAATCTAGACCCTATTCTGAATGCAATGGCATAATGAGGAATCATTGTGATTCTAGGAAGACCAGGGTAATATATGTAGTAATACACTTTAGTGCTCATTAAGCCGAGCCGGAGAAAATCCATAATTTTTGCTCAACTGTCTCTATATTAATTAAGAGAGTCTGTTCTCAATCTAATAACACAGCAAGTTGAGGTTTTGCTGACTGTAGTTGAGACGCTAACAATGTCCAGGACACTAGCTTGTGGCATGTATGATGTACTACTTATTGTAGCTATTGGAAATGTTCTTCATTAACAAATTTATATAATTTTATCATGAAACTCCTACAGCAAAAAACATAGGGCACTATTACATACTTCCACTAAACCGGGGACGCTAAGGTGGAAAACCTACGCCTGTAGGTTTCTCCTTAGTGTTCCTGTTTTAGAATCATATTATGGGGCTGGCATTGACTCAGCAGTCTGTCTCGTAATGCAGCGTTAAGACACTGAATACTTGCAGCAGCGCTAGCGTGCCACCGCGAGTATCTCCTCCTGGCGTCCATAGGACTCCATGGAGGCTTGTGCTGCTGGATCATGTTATCTGTCCACGGAGTAATCGTAGAGGGAGATTGGGGGACTTTTTTCCCCAGTCTCACTCTGCTCCTTGCGGCCAGAAGCAGCGGATCGGCTCACCGTTATCGCCGCAGGATAAGAGGTGAGTATCTGATTTTTTGGAGGTGTTTTTAGCTGGTGTTTAGCGCCTGCTTTCTAGCTGTGGTTAACTTTTCAGTTAGTCGCAGCAGGGCGTAAATAGCATTAGGGCTTTGTAAGCAAAGCATAGTAAGTTTGCGGAAGCAAGCACAATCCCTGTTGCGCTAAAGGGTTTTTCAACTGGTTAGCGTTCAGATTGTAATATGGGCAGCCTGCGCTAGGGCCTCTTAACGGAAAGTTAACACTCACATAGCTGATTGCTAACGCTAGCATTGAGATTGTAATAATGTCCATAATGTTTAATGATAGGACCTAATATATGTTGGATGAAGTCACATTGGATTGTTGATTGTGTATAGTCCCGTTAACACCCTATTTCAATCAAATGCATTGTGATTACATATTCAACGATGTATACATTTATATGAGTGAGTAAAAAGTCTAAGCAAATCCTCTTGGGGTAATTCACTGAATGACAATGTTCACAGTTATTGCAAACAATGGTAATAATCATTGTAGTTGTAATTATGGTCATCGAATATCATATATCATCAAATATGAACATCAGCTATCCACAGAAGGAAAACCCAACAGTGGCAGGTGTAATTCCAACACTCAATGGTGAACATTGCACAACTACAGGGAACAACAGTACCACCATTCTACTTCCGTAAAAAGCAAAAACTGTCGCTATTTTCAATTTACCATTGTGTCAATGTGTTATACCAGTGAATATACTTTCGTGATTTTAAAGTGCCTATCTCCACAGACGTCCCATAGAAACTATGGTGAAGACAACATTAGAGGAGAACACTAGATAACTTTGACAGATACACTGGTGGAATCTACTAGGAAATCTACATTAGTCTATGGAAGAAAGTACAGTGGTAATACTAGTGTACACACCCCATTGAAGCTGAGCATTACACTGAAAGTCTTTGGCTGAAACTATAGTTGAAAGAATGGTAAAATGTTCGATGAACTACATTAGCAGTTCCCTGAATTGCGAATTCACCTCAGTTTCACTGTACTGTATGTTTTCTACTGATTCCAGCATGGAGAAGTAACCAGGCAGCAAGAGGAAAACCTAACACTGGTCCATGTAATGGCCTGGTTATAGAAAGTAAAATGAGGTAGAAGGGTACTGGAAGATTATAGCGAAAAAACAAGCCTAGGTGCAGGAATACAGAGGTCAGCATAAACAATATAACTAGCCAGGAGTTGAGGCAAGAGAATATCAGCAAAGTCAATAATACCCAATCCAAGTCGGTACACAGTAAGACAATAGTGGTTAATATATAGAACGTGCTCTTTGGTGAAAGGCCATGACAGGGCATCAAACAAAGCAATGAGTGTATGTATATATATAGGCCTGGCCTAACTGCATTCTGATAAGGTAGCATTATTAATCTTGCACCAAAACTTTCTGTGATGATGACGACACGATGATGCCTGGGAGGATGTCGCACACTAGGCAGTTTACCAACAGACCTGACACATGACTGAGCTGCATCAGTGTCGATACTGGCATGAACGGGAGAGGACTCAAGAATCGTGTTGTCTATGTGTGAGGTGGAGACAACAGTATAACGCCGTCAATAGGTAAGTGCAGATTTGTGACACGTACTTGTTCCACTGTAGCTCCTCAATGTCTGCCAAAGCAAAATCCAGATTCATATGTGTATGTGTAGTACAAATTCTCAATATGTAATCTATTTAATCAAATGTCCCTGTGGTTGGGTATATGTAGGGGAAACTACACAAAAAAAATCTAAAATAGGATTACTAAACACAAGTCCGATATCCGTCTTAAAAAGATAGAATTACCCATACCACATCATTTCGTTTCATTTGGCCATGAGATCTCCCAAGTGAGGTTCCAAGTTATCGTTACAGTAAATAAATCCATCAGGGGTGTGATAGGGAACTGGCACTCAAAAAGAAAGAACTCTCTTGGATATATATCGACTTAACACCATTGAGCCGTATGGCTTGAATAGGGATTTTGACCTCTCCCCTTTTTTGCAATAGTTTAAAAGAACCTTGATTCTTAGTCAAAAAACCTTGATCCTAAGTCTAAAATCTTGACCGTATCTCCACATAGTGTTATGGGGTATTTACAGTAGATCTATTTGTTAGACATGTGCATTCATTTTAGTACTAAAACGATTTAGTCAGAATTTTGGGATAATTTCGTTTTAGTATGACTCAAGAGATACGAAACTGCTCAGTACAAAAAACGAAAGAAACTAAAATAAAATACACTACATTTTAGTTTCAGTCCTTTTTGTGATATTACATTGATGAGTGAAGGAGACCAGTATTGAACGCAACATCGCAAAGCTACAGAAAAGGTTTGTATGTGTAATCCTTCCCGACCCCTACCTGAAAATCTGACAGTGATAGAGCTCCAGAATACTCACTCGCTGCACAGACAGCCAGCACAGGAGAGGAAACCTTTACTTAAACCTTGCATGTGTATGAGTCAGACAAGATGATAAAAGCAGCTGGAGAAGGAAAACATTCAAATAAATCACACTGAAAGCTAATGACAGAGGAGGGCTGGATAGTAAAAACCCCTTTATAACAAGCAGCGCTGGGAGAAGAGAGGGACTTTATAAAACGTGTGTTATCTCCCCTCCCGCTCTGCATAATAGGGGCTTAGGTCTGATACATTTTATATTATCCAGGAGCACTATCCCTTTTTCCTCATCTATAATACACGTTTTATATTAAAGTCCCTCTCCTCTCCCATTGCTGCTTGTTATAAAGTTTTTTTTTACGTCTGATACATTTAGTATCCAGCTCTCACAGTTACTCTGTCATTATGAGCCTTCAGTGTGATTTATTTGAATGTTTTCCCTAGATTTAAAGTGCTTTATTTTATTATAAAAATCAATTTACACCAGTCATCTCTTCTCAGAGCTTTCAGACCGATTTACGTTAATATTTTCCCTCTCCCCTGCTTTTATATTCCTGTGCCTCCCCCACAGAGATACAAAGTTTAAGTAAAAGTTCCCTCTCCTGTGCTGGATAAGCATTGCATTCCGAAGTTCTGCACCCTCAACATGCCAATGCAGTAAGATGTTCTATACAGAGAGGGGCATTAATTAATGCAGGTGGATGTTGTATACATTATACGAAGAGGGGTATTAATTAATGGAGGAGGATGTTCTATACATTATACAGAGAGGAGCCTTTTTTAGCCCTTTAAATCCAGTGGCTGTGAGCGCTGAGATCGGCTGCTTGTTATATTATCTCTCAGTATAATGTATCAGGCTCAGCTGTTACAGTAACTGACTGTAACAGCGCTGAGTTTCAGTAAAACAAGGAAATAATATTGTTATAACCTCTTATATATAAAAATATTATTTACTAGTTTTACTGAAACTCTGAGCACTGTGATGAGCAGCAGTCAGTTACTGTAATAGCTTTGCCTGGCACATTGTGCTGAGAGTGAGTGATACTGTAACAAGCAGCGATCTCAGCCCTCTGAGGAGCCACTACAATAGTAATTGTATCCACTGGTTTTCGGATGAATGAAATTAGTTTTCATACTAAAGAACTGAAAACGAATTTCTTTAGCAGCTAAATAAATTGCATTTTAGGACTAATCCATTAGTTCAAAATGAAATTTTGTACTGTGCACATGTCTACTATTTGTTCGTCATAGGCAAACTGTTTACATCAAAAATTAACATTTAAAAATGAATATTTCAAATTAATATTAAAATTTTATATTTACTATGGATAATAAACATTTAATATGAATAATATTGTTGAATATATCTACAGGTAATAATATTGCTATATTGGTATATTTTTGATGTTTTTTGTTGTTGTTTTTATTTCTCACATGCATTTTTATTTTTCACATATTTTGTATTGAGTCAATGCAATAGGTTCCAGCTTAACCTGAGGGATTAAACCATTTGGGGCTGAATATTGGAGAAGATTTGAGAGGAACTAAAGAGTCTCCTCCTTGCAATTGAATCATTAACCTGATTGCTGCTTTTTCACCTGTTGCTGTTACCTATTTATATGTGCAAAATACTTTGTATGTTTAGACTCGACAAAGACCTGTGAAGGTCGAAACGTTGTCTTTTTCCTGTGCTCACCATGGAATAAAACCTTTTCATTCATCACACACAAGAGTTGGTAAATATTTTTCTATATTGTGTAGTACAAATGTTATTATATAGAAAATCTACTTTTTAGAAGCATATGGTAATATAAAAGTGAAAAGTGTAAAATTGAAAAGACATGATTGAATAACATGGAAATGGTCAAGCTCATAAATCCTGCTCTGTTGTTTAAATTATTAAGAAACAATTTGGTATTTACTCCTGTTTGCTTCTATGCCAGATCCTTAATACAAAGAAAAAAAGAGATGGACTTTCCATATGTCTTATAGAAGACTGACGGATCTTGAATCACTGTAAAGTTTTAGTAAGAAATTATCAATAGCCTTTAGTGGAACATTTGGCGCAGATATTGTGAAATAGATATGTTCAGCGCTGAAAAATTTGGCTCGGTTCAGTTGGGATTGTTTTGGTATCAGAAAATATTGGATTTGGAGATTACTGGAATCAGCTGATTCTGAATATCGGATGCTTCCAATTTAGGGCTAGGTTTAGGGTTAAGTTAGGGCTAGGCTTGGGGGTGTAACGTTGGGAGCTTCCAGCCCTACCTGTGTGCTTGAGGGCAGCATATCTGATGCTGCTCGCTGACCAATGCCCAGTTTAAATGGAGACAGGCAGGGAGGTGGCTGCATGAGGCGCGGCTTGAGTGGGGGCGTGGCCTGGTGAAGGTCTTTAAAAACCCTCAGTGTATTCTCAGCAGTTGCCAGATCGTGGTTATCCATACCTGAGCTCCTTGTACCTGACTGCTATATTGAATTAACCCGTTATTGACCTCTGCTTGTTTCTGACTATTCTGCCTTCTGTTGCCCTAGACCATTTTCTTGTACTACGCCACTGCTCTGATATCGACCCGGCTATTCCATTTGACCATTCTGAACTCTGTATTCCTGATTCTGGCTCGGCTGACTACTCCCTGTGTTGTTAACCCTTTCTGTCTAGCTAGTTTACCTGGCCAATTCTAAGGACCAGACAGTTAGAGATCTTTCACGGCTACTCTGTTGGTAGCTTCTGGGCTCTGTGGAGTGTGGGGTGTTAAGTACTGCGTGGTGGGATCTGGGAACCGTGACATTAAGATCTGGCCACTATGGATCCCGCAGACTTAACACAGCACTTGGCTAACTTTGTATCCAGACAGGATGAGCAGGATCATAGGATGGATCAGTTTGCTATTGCCTTACAAACTATCCTGACTCGTACGGCTCACCTGGAACCAGCTGGGGTTGCATCCCCGCTTGATATACCTGTGTCCCCTGTCGTTCAGACATCCCAGGTACACATGACCACTCCTATGAGGTTTGACGGTACTCCCTCAGAGTGCCGGGGATTTTTGGTCCATGTGGATATTCATTTTAAATTAAATCCACAGATGTTTTTCTCTGACATTGCCAAAGTGGGGTTCATTATTAATCATCTGTCTGGCAGAGCATTGACATGGGCGACTCCGTTATGGGAGGCAGAGAGGCCTATCATACGGGATTATAAAGAATTCATAGCAGAGTTACAACGTACATTTAATCCTACCAGAAAGGCCACGGTAGCTGGCAAATCCTTGTTCCGCATACGTCAAGGGAACAGGACTGTTTCTGATTATGCCATAGAATTTAAAACCTTGATCTCTGATGTGAACTGGACAAATGAGACACTGGTTCTGGCTTTTATGGAGGGGTTATCAGAGTCATTGATGCATGAATTGGCTCCACGTAAACTACCTGAGGTATTGTGTGAACTCATTGTTTATTGTATAGATCTGGATAATCAGATAAGGGACAGAAGGACTCCAAGAGAGAAGCCCAAGAGACCGTTACCTAGGTTGGCCCCTGTCTTTCAGGCACCACCAAGAGAGTTATCTCCTCCCTCTGAGCCTATGCAACTAGGCCGTACTAGGCTTACAGAGGAAGAGAGAACAAGGCGTTTTCGTGAGGGATTGTGCCTGTATTGTGGTTTGGGGGGTCATGTACGATTTCAATGTCCTACTCGTCCTAAGATGCATGATAAGCCGGAGAAAACTACCGCACCTAAGGCAGCTGAGGAGACAGGCCTTGGGTGTGACGTGCATGTCTCCTGTCAAAGACACTAAACTTATGTTGCCAGTATCCTTGGCTTGGGAGACCAAGACCACACATACTACCGCTTTTTTGGATTCTGGGGCTGCTGGCAACTTTATCGATGTTAACTACACTTCTTCCATTTCTCTACCTCTGGTTGTAAGAGAGACACCCTTAGCCGTCGAAGCCATAGACGGCAGACCGTTATCCTGCCCTAGGATTACTCACGATACGGTTACAGTGGTTCTTACCACTGGTCTCTTGCATAAAGAAGAAATCATATTTCAAGTTATCCATTCACCTTCCAATCCTGTTGTACTTGGTTTCCTTGGTTGGTGAAACATAATCCTGTTATTGATTGGGCTAAGGGAGAGATACTGTCTTGGAGTCCTGCTTGTTTTGGGACTTGTTTAATACCCATTCAGCATGTCTGTGCCCTGAACACACCCACAGCTCCTCCATTGTCTACAGAGGTTCCTGACCAATACGCCGACCTCAGGGCTGTATTTGATAAAAGAGAGGCAGAGAAACTGCCTCCACATAGACCATATGATTGTGCCATTGATATTCATCCTGGTACCATGTCTCCTCGAGGCAAAGTATATCCTCTTTCCATAAAGGAGAACCAAATTATGGAAGAGTACATAAAGGAGAATTTGGAGAGAGGTTTTATCCGACGTTCCTCTTCTCCAGCAGGGGCTGGGTTCTTTTTTGTGTCTAAAAAAGAGGGAGATTTACGCCCGTGTATCGATTATAGGGGGCTTAACAAGATCACCATTAAGAACGTGTACCCTATCCCTCTCATATCAGAACTTTCGACAGTTAAGGGGGTCAGCAGTATACACAAAACTTGATTTAAGAGGAGCTTACAACCTGATACGTATAAAAGAGGGGCATGAGTGGAAACAGCATTTAACACAAGGAGTGGGCATTATGAATACTTGGTCATGCCTTTCGGTCTTTGTAATGCTCCAGCGCTATTCCAGGATTTTATTAATGATGTGCTCAGAGATTTCTTACAAACCTTTGTTATAGTATACCTAGATGATATATTGATTTACTCTCCGATCTGAAAACCCACCATGCACATGTCAGACAGGTATTAGCAAAATTACTGGACAATGGTCTTTATTGCAAACTAGAGAAGTGTTTATTCGACATTACTACTGTGAAATTCCTTGGGTATATTATCACTCCAGAAGGTTTTGAGATGGATCCTTCTAAACTCACGGCCATCTCAGAATGGCCTCTCCCTCAAGGTCTCAAGGCCATACAGAGGTTTCTGGGGTTTTCCAACTATTATAGGAGATTTATCAAGAATTATTCCGCTGTAGCCTCCCCTATCATTAATATGACACGTAAAGGTCTGAAGAACCAGATCTGGTCTTCTCAATCCAAACAAGCATTCGAAGCCCTCAAACAAGCTTTCACTTCCTCCCGTGTTACGGCATCCTGATCCCAGGATTCCGTTTGTTCTTGAGGTTGATGCTTCCGAGATAGGCATTGGGGCTGTCCTGTCTCAAAGAGAGTCTCCAGGAAAACCTCTACATCCTTGTGGGTTCTTTTCAAGAAAATTATCACCAGCAGAACGCAATTACGATATCGGTAACAGAGAATTGCTTGCTATTGTGTCTGCCCTATCAGAGTGGAGACATTTGTTGGAAGGTACTCTTGACCCTTTATTGATAATTACTGATCATAAGAACCTTACGTACATCGGGGATGCTAAACGTTTGAACGCGAGACAGGCCAGGTGGTCATTGCTACTGTCTCGGTTTAATTTTGTATTGACTTACAGAGCAGGTGACCGCAATGTAAAGGCTGATGCCTTATCTCGTCAATATGACCCGTATGAATCTAATACACAAGACCACAATCCTATAGTTCCTCCTGAAGGTATTGTGGCTTCCACAGTCTTGTCTGTCTCCTCGCCTTTCCTGGAACGCCTCCAGGCAGTTCAAGTAGGGGCTCTACCTGACAAGCCTCCAGATATGTTGTTTGTACCTGAAAAGGAAAGACAAGAATTACTCATAATGTTTCATGATTCTAAACCAGCAGGTCATCCTGGTATTACTAAGACTCTTACCAGTATCTCCAGACAGTTCTGGTGGCCCACCATGCGACAGGACGTACGTCTGTTTGTTTTGGCTTGTCAAGTCTGTGCCAGAAGCAAAACCAGTAAATCCTTGCCTGTCGGTCTATTGCAGCCTTTACCCATGCCTAAGAGGCCTTGGTCTCATCTATCTATGGATTTTATTGTGGACTTGCCGAAGTCCAAGGGTCATACTGTGGTTCTGACAGTTGTAGACCGCTTCTCCAAAATGGCTCATTTTGTCCCTCTACCTAAGCTTCCTACAGCCAAAGAACTGGCGGTTGTATTTGCTAGAGAGATTGTATGAATACATGGGGTTCCGTCTGAAATAGTCTCTGACAGAGGAGCCCAGTTCGTCTCTCGTTCTGGAGGGTTTTCTGTGCAGAGATGGGGGTGCGATTGGCCTTCTCTTCAGCATATCATCCACAAACCAATGGGGAGCAGAGAGGGCAAATCAGGGTCTCGAGCAGTACATACGTTGCTTTACCACACAACAACAAGACAATTGGTCGGAGTTGTTGCCCTGGGCTGAGTACGCATGTAATAACGCCGTTAACGAGACCACTGGCCACTCTCCTTTTTCTGCCATCTATGGTTTTTTCCCTCCGGCTCTACCGCTTCAGTTTACTGAACAGGCCATCCCGGCTCTCGATGACCATCTCACTCAACTGCAAGAGATTTGGAGACAGATTCGAGAAAATATGGAGCGCAATGTTGCTGTCCAGAAACGCAAGGCTGACAGGCATAGGTTACAAGCTCCCTCCTATAACGTGGGGGATAGAGTTTGGTTGTCCACTAGGAACGTGAAGTTGCGGGTGCCTTCTATGAAAATGGCACCTCGGTTTATAGGTCCATATAAGATCATTCGCCGCATTAATCCTGTGGCTTATGCTCTTGCCCTTCCTAAACATCTTCGCATGCACAACGTCTTCCACACCTCCCTACTGAAGCCATTGTTGTGTAACAGGTACACGCGGGTCGTTCCCCCTCCTCCACCTATTCAGGTTGATGGTGAATCTGAGTATGAGGTTAGGAGGGTTTTGGATTCTAGGCTGTGCAGGGGCGCTCTGCAGTACTTGGTCGATTGGGTGGGTTATGGTCCAGAAGACCGGTCCTGGATTCCAGCTTCCGACATGTCTGCCTCTAGGTTGGTCAGGGCGTTCCATGCCTCACATACTGATCGCCCTGGTGGTCGTCCTGCCGCTCGTCCTGTTGGTCGTCCGGTGGCCTCCCGTGGAGAGGGGGGTACTGTATCGATGGGAGCTTCCAGCCCTACCTGTGTGCTTGAGGGCAGCATATCTGATGCTGCTCGCTGACCAATGCCCAGTTTAAATGGAGACAGGCAGGGAGGTGGCTGCATGAGGCGCGGCTTGAGTGGGGGCGTGGCCTGGTGAAGGTCTTTAAAACCCCTCAGTGTATTCTCAGCAGTTGCCAGATCGTGGTTATCCATACCTGAGCTCCTTGTACCTGACTGCTATATTGAATTAACCCGTTATTGACCTCTGCTTGTTTCTGACTATTCTGCCTTCTGTTGCCCTAGACCATTTTCTTGTACTACGCCACTGCTCTGATATCGACCCAGCTATTCCATTTGACCATTTTGAACTCTGTATTCCTGATTGTGGCTCGGCTGACTACTCCCTGTGTTGTTAACCCTTTCTGTCTAGCTAGTTTACCTGGCCAATTCTAAGGACCAGACAGTTAGAGATCTTTCACGGCTACTCTGTTGGTAGCTTCTGGGCTCTGTGGAGTGTGGGGTGTTAAGTACTGAGTGGTGGGATCTGGGAACCGTGACAGGGGGTGACAGTTTCTGTATGTCATATGATTAGGGTCAGGGCTACGGTTAAGTTAGTACTAGAGTTAGGTTAGTGTTGGGTTAGGGCTAGGGATAGGCTAGGGTTAGGTCTAGATTTAGGGTTAGGGCTAGGGTTGGGATTACACTTTCTGTTCGGTGTGTGTCATATGATTATCGGTAGGGTTAGATGTAGGGCTTGAGACACCTTTTTTCTTCCTATTATTTGTACTATTCCAATTACATTCAAACCTGGCCTTTTATAATTGGAAAAATTCAGATTGACTTGAACTTTTTTATTTGGACAATGACTCTGTTCGGATATCATCAATTCGGATCGATCAGAATTTCAGATATTTCGGACGATATCCAAATAGGTCTGGACCGAATCACAAATGTCTGTTGTGACCTAAGTGCTCCTAATTTCAATCAGTCAGTGCCTGTACTACGAACATTTACATTCAGATATCAACATCGTCTGAAATAAACTGGATCTGATAAAAATCCTGCCCAGGTTATATGAATATTATGAATTGTCTGTAGAGTGGGTGCTTTTTCTTGATTTTAGTGTGATGGATTTGTGTTTTAAACAAATATCTGTGGAAAAGGTAAAATTAGTGTTTAACACAAACTGGCTCCCTCGGATCTGATGCATTTGTGACTGCATACCATCACTTATCTTACGGAAAATGGTACATGGCTTGACATGATGCTTTATTTATGTTTTTATTGTTGCTATGTCAGTATTCGGGTGGTTACGCAATAAGCATAAGAGTAGTTATATTTTTTTAATAAAAGAAGCATGAACCTTAACAGATAGCAGTAACCATATGACATGGGTTGTCACCTTTTTTTACTCAAAGTCTTGAGTGTGAGACGAGCTGTCAGTTTGAAAATCGAATGCCAGCATAGAAATTCATGAATGCATAGTCTCAACTCTCAATATGATATGCATGAAAATGGCTTACCATACTTGCCTGTGTAACTCGAGATTACAAAGTACAAATTTCAACACGGTAGAGAGAGTCTTTTCATACTTCAGTGGCACATAAATTAGGTATCATTTGTGCTTGAGAAGAAACGTTAATCCGTCTCAAGAACTTTGAAGGTATAACGGTCTTTGGGGTTCCTAAAGTTCACATAAAATTCATAGCAAAAAGTATTCTAGAAACCAAATATTAACTAAGACTTATTTTTGTCTTTTTTGGAACACTATCTTGAAAATAAAGACCTATTACTTATATTGTACTTCTTGTATTTTCCCTCAAACATAATTTATACACAGTAAAGAACTATTAACCCTTTCTTTTTTGTTTAAAATGACTTTTTATTGGAGGCAAATCTAGCAGAAAATGACATATACAGTTACAGTTACAAGTACTTTTACAGCGCCAACAGATTCCGTAACACTTTACAATGGGGAAGCACGAACATAATAAATAATAAAACATAAGGAACAGACGGCCCTGCTCATAGGATAATTGTCCTGCTAATGCAGCACTTTATACCAGTGCTCATCCAGACATCCTGTGAGTTTACAATCCAAGGGACTGAGGCAAGGGAAACAAAAGGGGGCAGGGGGAGTGTGGAGATAACATGGACTTTAGTAATAGTTTGCTTAAATTTTCTTAAGGAATGCCTCCACTCTAAAAATAATAATAATAACAATAATACACAGGTAGTGGAACTGAAGGGATTGTTGATTGAAAGCTCTAGCATGGGCGGGGTTGTTCATAGTCATTTACATAAGAGGATTGGGCTTCAGCCAACGACAGTCAAGTTCTGTGTAAGGTGAATGCGCTTTGGTCAGCTGCAGAGATAGTAGCATAGTGTTGCATGGTAGCATCACCTTCACCAGGATGTTCTGCCTCTTAGCACGTGAGGTGGGTATATACTGTAACATAATACTCCCTCCTGAGATGCAAACGGCATCCAATCAGCAATAGAAGAGTAGTAAGGCTGGTTACTGGGCTTTCAGAGAGTGCTCACTTAAGGCGACTGCTCCTAGCTCAGCTCCTAATTAGCCCAATCAATATGTTGTGTTATTTAAACATTTCTACAAATCTATTCTGTGACTGCAAATATAATTCTTATAAAAAAAATGAGCAAATCAACTGGAAGGAAAGTTCTCTCCTGCAGCACTCTGGGTATAAAAATTCCAGTACACTACCACTGTATTTAATCAGAGGCTAGGAGTAGGGATGGGCTGCTGGTTTGAATCGGTTCAAAGTTCGATTCGAACATCGGCTGTTCGAAAATTCGAACCTTTTGGGGCGTTCGTGGAAAGTTCGAAAAAAAATAAAAAAAATGCTTAAAAGATCCTAAAAAAATCAAAAAATAAAGAGACTCTTTACTGCAGAATATAATAATAAACTATTCATTAGATATTGAATTAAAACGGGAATATTTCCCACTCATTGTTGGTCAAACATTTCCCACTCATTGTTGGTCAAACATTTCCCACTCATTGTTGGTCAAACATTTCTCACTCATTGCTGGTCAAACATTTCCCACTCATTGCTGGTCAAACATTTCCCACTCATTGTTGGTCAAACATTTCCCACTCATTGCTGGTCAAACATTTCCCACTCATTGTTGGTCAAACATTTCCCAATCGTTGTTGGTCAAACATTTCCCACTCTTTAGTGATAAAACATTTCCCATGGCTTCATATCGCGTTTAACATGAGAAAAAGCTGTAAAAATGAGCTCAGCGCACAGCGGTGAAATGGCTCAGCACTCCCCAGACCCCCATACACCTTTTATGGCCAATATCTTGCATATATGCCCTCTGGATGGGACCTTAATTTTCGAACGTTCAAGTCCCATTACCTTGCATGGCGTTCGCATTGTGTTCGAATTCGCGCTCAAACTTTTTTGAGTGCTCGAGTTCGAATGCAAACCGAACACGGGGGTGTTCGGTCCATCACTAGCTAGGAGGTTCAAACCCAATATGAGAGCAGAGCAAGCAGCAAAAACCCCCTTTCCAGTCCTCCTCTAACTACATTTTTAGGTAAATAAATCAAAGTCAGTATTTTGAGAGCAAATCTCTATCAGGTGCCACTCTTTACCTGCTATAACAGGATTCCTTACGGAAGATTGTATTAAGCCTCATTTGCACCATCCTGTTTGTCGACTTTACCTGTCTTTAATATGAGCAACATTTTAAGTGGCATTATCCGTGCAGGTGTGACTCAGCATTCGTTGGGTATTTGTTCTCTGCGGATCTGTGAAAACGAAATAAAAAAAAAATCAATCTGAATACAAGCAGTTAATGTACTAGAAATAAGAGCTGCAACCTGACAATTCCTGCCGGCACCTGTATAAATAGGGATAAGCTGTCTCCTGTCACTGCAGGTGCTGTTTCACGACAATGCCTACTGCTCCCAAGGATAAAAAAGTGCGCCTGAGAATAATGGGAGCAATATCTCCCAGCGGCATGCTCCACAGAAGTTGACTATTATTGTGCATGGTGCACATACAAAACTACCCATCAAGGGTCTTATCATAGATCAAAGGCCTTAAGTGACATGAAACGGAAAGAAATAATGAAAATAACAGGCCCGAGTTGTCCTAGAGCTAAAGGTGGACAGGTTCTTTACCCTAGAGGAGTTCTTGTTCAGTATGGATGCCATAAACATATTTATTTTTCCACCTTTTAAAGAAAAAAAATCTAAACTATGTATTCATCCCATTTTATTGAGACATAGCTGTAGTATTTGTGTGTTTTTAACCTTATTTTATTTTTAAAATTATTACTCTTTAAGCTCCGTACAAGTTTTATCCTGCCCACAGGTCAGTTTTGTTACAAAGGCCAATTAGTGGTGCTACCTTAGCCTGGAGCAAAAGCCAAGTAATAGTGGGACAAGCCCCATCCAGAGGTGATGAATAGACCGTTGAGCTGTAATTTGAAAAGGGGACCTTTGAAGCATTTACCTTACATGGAACTCTATTGTCACTGCAGGCTGTTTGATCTTAAAATAATTTACTTAATTATCTCACCATGGGAGCAATTGGCCAAGCGAGATTAGTTTGCAAGGCCTAATGGACATGGGAAAAGTTAAAAATGCTACCAGGGAAGGTATGCCAAATAATGACATTTTTTTCTTGAGTGTTCTTCATTCCACAGGAAAGAAAAAAAAAATTAAAAAAGGGGTATTTATGAACCTTTGGGGCATAGTAAATAAAACGGAAGCATGAGGAATTGTCATGGCTTCACTGTAATATGTCACTGTAATGAAGATAGGTCAAATAAATGAAATTTGCAGAAATTGTGCACTAAGTCACTCAAACCCTTTTCCTCAGATGATCGAAAAGGCATATTTCCACCAAACAGCATATTATTCTATGCTATAAATGTTCCTGTGTTAATATAGAGGGTATATTTTTTTCTAATATGACTGTTGTACATAGAATTTATATTTAAAGGGTTATTCAGAACGAGCCGATCTGGCCCCGACATGTCACCGAAAAGGGAATTTCCCCTTACGGTGACATTTCGGGGCCAATTCGGCAATTCAGAGAGCAGACAGTTCACCAAATTTTGCCGAACTGCCAGCAAGTATGGTGCCTTTTAGAAGGCAGTGACATTCCCCATAGAGAAGCAATGCTTCATTATTATTATTATTATTATTCTTTATTTATAAAGCGCCAGCATATTCCGCAGCGCTGTACAATAAGCACAGTATAGACAGGGTTACAATACATTGAACAACATTTGACAAACAGTACAGGAGGAGATGAGGGCCCTATTCCCGTAGGAACTCACAATCTGGGAGGGTTGGGGTTGGAAACAGGAGGAGAGGACTGTAAGGTTAGAGTGATTGATGATTGCGTCAGTGAGTTGGGTGGTAGGCTTCATCTATTCAGAGAACAAAAACCAGCAGTGAAAATATGCCAAAGTGCCCTGCTGTTCAGAGGTTTCATTCGGCAGGTTTATTCAGGCGAACCCCATAGGCTTCAATGTGTAAAAAAAATCCCATTTTTATTCAATATCTAATAAACTGTTTATTATTTTAATCTGCAGTAAAAAGTCTCTTTATCTATTGATTTTTAAGAATCATATAGGTATTTTTGGGGATTTTTGCGGTAATTTTTTTTTCCATTCTGTTATTTAAAAGCGTCTTTTCTTTTTCTGTAACAGACCTTTTTAATTATCATTCATATGACCTTATATGTAAATTCCAGGCATTTTCATTCAGTAGCTTTTTTGCAAACAGAATTTCAATTTTGATACTTTCAATCATATTGTTTTTTGTTTTTTTTTACCCCGTTCATTAGCTTGTCAGTTTTTTCCAGGGGTTGGTCTGCGCTGTGATCGGCGGCTCTTTCCAATGTGTTCAGTGTTTTTTTGGCGGTTCTGGCGGTTTTCCTTGGGATTTCTCCAGGTGTGCGGCGGGTTTTCCCTGCACTCCAGGGACCCTGCGGTGAATGCTGAATTCACCACACGGTGGGGAAATTTGATTCCATGAATTGCAAGGAAGTGTGAGGAAGGAGAGAGCACCGAAATGTGGGCGTCATTTGGTGCTCTCTGTATAACCCCTTAAAGCCGGGGTCAGACGATTGTTTTGAAGAGAGGACGGAATGTCAGTGAGAGTGGACATTCCGTCCACTCGACTCCCGTCTGGCCACCTTGCTGAGCGCAGTTAGTGCGCACAGCGCTGCAAGGCTAGATCCTCCTATGGAGGATCGCGCTTTGCAGCTCTGTCACCGCGTGTCCTAGCGCTTTGACAGAGAGGCCTGCTGCACGGACGCAGCACGGCCACTGTTGCATGCGCAATTCGTGCAGGCGCAACAGCGTGTAGCCGGCCCCGTTGCAGCGTTGTGACGCTGCAACGGACGCCGGTTGGCCGTCAGTACAGGCGCACTTAGGGCAGTATTACAAAGTTGGTGCTAACTTAACCAGAGCTGTTGTTAACTTACCAGAACCACTATAGCCTATGGAGCTGTTAAGTTTACAACAGCTCTGCCCTTAGTGTGCTCGTCTGACACCGGCCTAATTTGTAGCTACTCTCAAGTGGAGAATCAATAGTATCAAAACAAGTTGATCCACCAACGCCTTAAGTACTTTTCACATTTAATTGGAACAAGTTAAAGAAACATACCACTGAATATGTTAAAGAAACATAAAAATGACCCAGTATCTAAAATTTCTGTCCCATAAGTAATTTTAAAACAAAACCAAATATATAGTTATTTTCCCTTATAATTATCCAAGCTGTAAGAAGTTTAGCAGTAATCACCCAGTGAATGTTTATCAGTGTCTCAGCGTGGAGGCAGCCATCTTGGAATTAGATTTCAACTTGCTAAGCTTTAGTGACAGCTACTGAAAAACAACTTCTTCCATAAATCCAGATGTCTATACCAAAACTGAAGTAATATCACCCTTTTCCATTTTAGATGTCATGTGTGTAATATAATTCTTTGATTATTATGAGAAATTACCAAATAGACCATGCGTCCTTTCAAATGAGTAGATTAGATAGATATAGATAGATAGATAGATAGATAGATATAGATAGATAGATAGATAAATAGATAGATAGATAGATACGTAGGTAGATAGATAGATACATAGATATATAGGTAGATAAATACGTATGTAGATGGATAGATAGATAGACAGATACGAAGATACGATAGATAGATAGATAGATAGATACGTAGATAGATACGTAGATAGATAGATAGATACATAGATATATAGGTAGATAAATAGGTATGTAGATGGATAGATAGATAGATATGTAGGAAGATAGATTCGTAAGTAGATAGATAGATATTTAGGTAGATATATAGATACATAGATAGATACGTAGATAGATACGTAGATAGATAGATAGATATTTAGGTAGATAAATAGGTATGTAGATAGATAGATACGTAGATAGATCGATAGATACATAGATAGATAGATACGTAGGTAGATAGACAGATAGATAGATATTTAGGTAGATAAATAGGTATGTAGATGGATAGATAGATAGATAGATAGATACGTAGGTAGATAGATAGATAGATAGATTAGATATGTAGGAAGATAGATTCGTAGGTAGATAGATAGATATTTAGGTAGATAAATAGGTATGTAGATGGATAGATAGATAGATACGTAGATAGATAGATAAATAGGTAGATAGATAGATAGATACGTAGGTAGGTAGATAGATAGATAGATAGATAGATACGTAGGTAGATAGATAGATAGATAGATAGATAGATAGATACGTAGGTAGATAGATAGATAGATAGATACGTAGGTAGATAGATAGATAGACAGATAGATACGTAGGTAGGTAGATAGATAGATAGATACGTAGGAAGGTAGATAGATAGATAGATAGATATATAGGAAGATAGATTCGTAGGTAGATAGATATTTAGGTAGATAAATAGATATATAGATACATAGATAGATACGTAGATAGATACGTAGATAGATAGATAGATATTTAGGTAGATAAATAGGTATGTAGATAGATAGATACGTAGGTAGATAGACAGATAGATACATAGATATTTAGATAAATAAATAGGTATGTAGATGGATAGATAGATAGATACGTAGGTAGATAGATACATAGATATTTAGGTAGATAAATAGGTATGTAGATGGATAGATAGATAGATAGATAGATAGATAGATAGATACGTAGGTAGATAGATAGATATGTAGGTAGATACGTAGGTAGATAGATAGATAGATAGATAGATAGATACGTAGGTAGATAGATAGATAGATATGTAGGTAGATACGTAGGTAGATAGATAGATAGATAGATAGATAGATAGATAGATAGATAGATAGATACGTAGGTAGATAGATAGATATGTAGGTAGATACGTAGGTAGATAGATAGATAGATAGATACGTAGGTAGATAGATAGATAGATAGATAAATAGATAGATAGATAGATAGATAAATAGATATGTAAATGATAGATAGATATTTAGGTAGATAAATAGGTATGTAGATGGATAGATAGATAGATAGATAGATAGATAGATACGTAGGTAGATAGATAGATAGATATGTAGGTAGATACGTAGGTAGATAGATAGATAGATAGATACGTAGGTAGATAGATAGATAGATAGATAGATAGATAGATAGATACGTAGGTAGATAGATAGATATGTAGGTAGATACGTAGGTAGATAGATAGATAGATAGATAGATAAATAGATAGATAGATAGATAGATAAATAGATATGTAAATGATAGATAGATATTTAGGTAGATAAATAGGTATGTAGATAGATATTTTTATGAGTTGTTTGGCCTGGATCACTGCTAAGATAAACTGGCTGTCAAAAGGGACTACATATATCTTTTTGTAAAATGAATTGCCTTATAGCTTATTTTCAGTTTCTTTTTACTGTGAAAATGCTGAAAATGTAGGTTTTTAAGCAAACAGCTGGAATATGAAAAGGTAGGGTATGAAATCCTTCATAGAATCAGTGGTCTAGCACAGCTTCTTATTTTATTGTATGTCTCCAAATGTCTACTCAAGCTTTGACAAATGCGAGAATCAAGCACTAATCCTGCCATTATATAATGTTGTACATTTCAGAATATCTGCAATTAACTTTGGAACATATCCAAAGGTACGGAAGCATAGTGTGTGTCTCTGACTCCAAGTTTATTCATCAAACAGTGCAAATAAGGCTTTGCTGCTTGAAAGTACAATTGCAGAAGGTCAACAAATGTATAGATATATTCACATTTTATTTTCCTCTTGTTTTCCAAGTTAGAAGTAAATTGTATAGTTTTGCATAATCCTTGAAACAAATATATATACTGTATATTAATAAAAAATTTTTTTTAAATGTTTAAATTTTGTATTTATCATAAAAAGCAACAGCAATAAGTAATATATACCTTTCATTTTATCAGCCACTCCTGCATTTATTTAACTTACCAAAATATTTAAGGAAAGGTTGAAATATTGTCATTTTGTGCACACCTATACTACCAGGTTTAGGAAGTCGACTTATGTTTGCCTAAGTTAACATAGCTGCAAATAGGGGTAACCATTAAGTTCCTAAAATCTTTGTGATCAATTCAAATTGCCATAATTATGCAAATTTAATACTTAGCAATTTTGCATTAAAAAAAATATTTTTCTTAAATTATAATTATGAAATAATAAAAAAAAATAATCATTTGCCATTTTTTTAATTATTTGCTGATCATTTATAAAAATGTTGTTGGGATGAAAAGTTCTAGACATTAGAAGTGTCTCTTTCAAATCAGGTGTGTGTTATTAGCATACAGACAAAATATCAAATACAGTAAATGTGATGGAGATAAAGGTTAGGATTGGTCAGATATCAGGTTTCAATGGTTAGGTATTTTTAGCAATAATAATGAGATTATTAGCAATGCAGCTTCCAAAAAATACCAATAGAAGATTAAAATAGTACGGCCCCTATTACATTCCTCGCGCAATTTTCATTTGCGCTCGCAAATGCTCATTTGTGCGAGTGGCAAACCCCTTTGCGCAGAACGTCGTATTACAACGTTCGCGCAAACGATGCGCATTATCGTTTAACGCGGATGGACCTGCGCGCACAAGATGGACTGTGCGCGTCCTATACTTAACATTGTGAGCGCAAATGCGTTCGTGCGCTGGTACGCGGATGGTATTACAATCAATGCGCATCTTTTTACGAACGACGTTTGCGCGCATAATTTTAACGTCTTTGAAAAGCTGGTGGTAAATGCAAATCGGAACATTCTGGCTGAAATGAAAAACACCAGCACGAAAAAATACACAGCACAGTATAGTTACACATTCTACACATACCCAAACAAAAAAATTGTGAATTCGTGCATATTTTTTTTATTGCTGCAGCATGTATACTCAGATTTACTTTGACAGGCGCAAAAACTTAAGTGAGTCAATTAAGGTAAAATTATGTCAATTAAGGTTCTTAATTCTGATTGGCTGAATCCCGTGAAAAAAACAGTCCGCAAACTGATTTACGCGCGCTATGTTACTGCGCGCATATTTCTCTTCGTTTTGCGCATCGTTTATACGAATGTTGTTTTCGGACGGATGAGAAAATGCGTTCGGATCGGAATACTATCGGAATAATAAAATTTGCGCTAACGAAATTGCGCGAAGAATGTAATAGGGGCCCACATGTTTGTGGGTATAATGCCTGCATATGGAACTACAGTAACACATTGTATTAGTATTACTATACAGGGCTTTTAGTAATTGTAACAAACTGAATAGTATCCACATATAATATCGAGTTATCAGCACTTTCCTTCACCTCTATATTCTCTTTAGCTGCTGTAATGCAGTAGTAAAGTTTGCTGAGCTCCTCTTTCCAGCTCATTTTCTGTTTTTATGGGTCAGGTACCGGCTGGGAACCGGCTAAAGTTTGTCAGTCCATTGTACAGTAAAACCTGCTCACAGGGAAGGGTGGAGGTGGATAGCAGGACAGAATCTGAAGACAATAGGAAATACAGGTTTTAGAAACTGAACACAATAGTAATACTGGAGACACGAGAAGCCTTGGTAGATGAGAGACCGGTTATGTAACACAACTGTAGTTGGAATCTTAAGGATAACAGCGGTAGGTAGGCGGACTTGGTGAGACACAAGTAAACTTGGTGATGCATGGCACAAGGATCTTGGAGACACAAAGGATCTTGAGGGTTTGGAGACTATGGGGGAGTGAGGATCCAGAGGAACAAGTAACAGAAAACTTAGGTATGGAATGTTGGGAGAGCAGGGAATCAGGTTTGAAGACCAGCAGCACACAGGACGTGAGTGTGTGTCTGCTGTTGGGCCACAATGAGAGAGCATGGAATAGAGAAGGGTGTAGCCTTTTATTGTGGACTAGTTGTAAAGCCTGCCCAGAGGGCAGTCTATTGTGGATATACTGCCCCAGCTCATGGATATACTGCCCCAGCTCATGGATATACTGCCCCAGCTCGTGGATACTGCCCCAGCTCGTGGATACTGCCCCAGCTCGTGGATATTGCCCCAGCACGTGGATACTGCCCCAGCTCGTGGATACTGCCCCCGCACGTGGATACTGCCCCAGCTCGTGGATATGCCCCCCAGCTCGTGGATATGCCCCCCAGCTCATGGATATGCCCCCCAGCTCGTGGATACTGCCCCCGCACGTGGATACTGCCCCGCACGTGGATACTGCCCCAGCACATGGATATTTGCCCCCAGCTCATGGATTTGCCCCAGCACGTGGATACTGCCCCAGCACGTGGATACTGCCCCCGCTCGTGGATACTGCCCCCGCTTGTGGATACTGCCCCAGCACGTGGATACTGCCCCAGCACGTGGATACTGCCCCCGCACGTGGATATTTGCCCCCAGCTCATGGATTTGCCCCAGCACGTGGATACTGCCCCAGCACGTGGATACTGCCCCCGCACGTGGATACTGCCCCCGCACGTGGATACTGCCCCAGCACGTGGATACTGCCCCCGCACGTGGATACTGCCCCCGCACGTGGATACTGCCCCCGCACGTGGATACTGCCCCAGCACATGCATATTTGCCCCCAGCTCATGGATTTGCCCCAGCTCATGGATTTGCTCCAGCTCATGGATTTGCCCCAGCTCATGGATTTGCTCAGCTCATGGATTTGCCCCAGGTCATGGATTTGCTCAGCTCATGGATTTGCCCCCAGCTCATGGATTTGCCCCCAGCTCATGGATTTGCCCCAGGTCATGGATTTGCCCAGCTCATGGATTTGCCCCAGGTCATGGATTTGCCCAGCTCATGGATTTGCCCCAGGTCATGGATTTGCCCAGCTCATGGATTTGCTCAGCTCATGGATTTGCCCCAGGTCATGGATTTGCTCAGCTCATGGATTTGCCCCCAGCTCATGGATTTGCCCCCAGCTCATGGATTTGCCCCAGGTCATGGATTTGCCCAGCTCATGGATTTGCCCCAGGTCATGGATTTGCCCAGCTCATGGATTTGCCCCCAGCTCATGGATTTGCCCCCAGGACATGGATTTGCCCAGCTCATGGATTTGCCCCAGGTCATGGATTTGCCCAGCTCATGGATTTGCCCCAGGTCATGGATTTGCCCAGCTCATGGATTTGCTCAGCTCATGGATTTGCCCCAGGTCATGGATTTGCTCAGCTCATGGATTTGCCCCCAGCTCATGGATTTGCCCCAGGTCATGGATTTGCCCAGCTCATGGATTTGCCCCAGGTCATGGATTTGCCCAGCTCATGGATTTGCTCAGCTCATGGATTTGCCCCAGGTCATGGATTTGCTCAGCTCATGGATTTGCCCCAGGTCATGGATTTGCTCAGCTCATGGATTTGCCCCCAGCTCATGGATTTGCCCCAGGTCATGGATTTGCCCAGCTCATGGATTTGCCCCAGGTCATGGATTTGCTCAGCTCATGGATTTGCCCCCAGCTCATGGATTTGCCCCCAGCTCATGGATTTGCCCCAGGTCATGGATTTGCCCAGCTCATGGATTTGCCCCAGGTCATGGATTTGCCCCAGGTCATGGATTTGCCCCAGGTCATGGATTTGCCCAGCTCATGGATTTGCCCCCAGCTCATGGATTTGCCCCCAGCTCATGGATTTGCCCCCAGGTCATGGATATGGCCCCCCCAGCGCTCATACTTACCTGTCGAGCGGCGCCAGGGAAGTGAAGATTTCCCCGCTTCCTGTTTTTGAAGGACCCAAGCCCCGGTCACGTGACCGGGGCTTGGGTCCTTCAAAGCGGAAGCGAGGGAACTTTCCCTTCGCCGCTCGGGGGACCCGTTAGATGCGCACAGCAGCCGGGTAGAGGCTGCGCTCGCAGCCTCTACCCGGCTGCCGCGCGCATCCAACCCCCGAGCGGCGGGGGAAACTTTCCCTTCGCCGCTCGGGGGGTTGGATGCGCGCGGCAGCCGGGTAGAGGCTGCGAGCGCAGCCTCTACCCGGCTGCTGTGTGCATGTGTAACCGCCGCGGCGAGCCGGCAGCCGGCTCGTGCCGCGGCGGTTGCATGCGCGCGCAACCAACCGCCGCTGGTTGCACGCGCATGCGCAGTAGGGCTTTGGCGACGGACAGCCAAAGCCTTACTCTATTATAATATAGATAGTCAGTGCTAATCAGTTAGGTGTGCAGTGGGCAGCAGCAACGAAACAATAGCCGCTTGCAGAAAGGTCAGTGGTAATGGCCTCACAGCCAAGGTGCTGCCCCGGTGATCAGGGAGTAGCACCAGTCGGCCTTTTTGCGGCAACGATGGCGCAAAACCTGACACTGACTAAGGTGTAAATTAGAATTTTAATCATATGAAAAATATCAATACTGATTTTTTTTTTTTTAGAAACTATTTTACCAGGAAGGATACAATGAGATTTCTCTCATTTTCAAGTATGCCCTGGGTGGCGAGTATGTACCGTTAGATGTCTTGCCCAAGGACACTTACTGGAGAGGTGCTCGTCGGGATCGAACCCATGACTCCACAAGCTCTCTCCACGCAGAGCAGTGATGTTACCTCTACTCCACACAGCTAAAAGATATGTGAGTAGGGTAGTAAGTGCTGAATTTATAAATGTATTTATTCTTTTTTTGTTCAATTGAAAATCGTGCATATACTGTATTTATTGGGAAGTGAAATGGTTAAACGAAATGAGAATTGACACATGTATTGTGTTACATCTAGATGCTACAGTGACTGCATGCTGATACAATACATCTGTGACTATCACAAGTAAGGGTCATGGTTAAAGATTCCTATTGTTATTGTTATAGGTTCCTGTTTCTTTTTCCACGTACCTTATAGGAACAACTGTATGCACTTATATAAGAACTGCATTGACTGCTTTGTAGTCAACAAATTAGCCCTGGAAATCTTTGACTCTTATGTTATTGGTTCAATACCTTGGTCAGAAAATGTAACCATCAAATTATTTCATAGAGTACAATATCCACCTATCCTTTATGGCCAATTGCGAGTAAAAAGCAACAATTACCTCTACTAGCAGTACAAATGGTTTTGTCAAAGCACTTAGAGTACTATTTCCCACAAAGCTACCGCGACGAGCTGTTATAAATGTTCGTCAAATGTATAACACATGAAATAAGTCAATGACAAAAGAAATCTTATCTTTGAAAACCTAAAAATCAATATAATGCTGTATGCTTAACTCATGCTTTATCTCCATAAATCAGAATCTACTTTATGAAGGGCTGAAGTAAAGTGTACCTTTAATCTTTTGCAGAGTTTATGCTATGTGGTTCCTTGTAACTTAATTAAACCAGTAAACCTTTATATTTTATAACTTCATACAGTTTTGAAAGCTTTTTTTTTTAGTTCTTAACCGGTCTTCTCTACTCATGGAGGCAGCCATATTTATCATCTTCAGGGAGTTGCCCTTTTCTAAAGCTGTGTGCAGTCAAGAGGGGATGGAGGTCTTCAGATAGTAGAAGATGAATGTAATTTTAACACAGCTCAGCTTTTGTTTTTTGTCCCGCAGCTCATTGCTTAGCTGCAGTGCAAACACACACACACAAACATACAGTTGTGTTCAACATTATTCAACCCCCAATGCTGTAAAGGGTTTTAGGGAATTTAGTGTACATTTGTAATTGTATTCAGAATGAAATCCTACAAGGACTTTTTAAAGAACCATATGCAACTAAAATGACATCAATTGGTTTTGTAATACAGTAGTAAATGTTTCTTTTGTGAATTCTTCATTGACACAATTATTCAACCCCTTAAAGACTACCACTCTGAAGAACAGAGGTTCATTCAAGTGTTTTCAATCAGGTATTGAAAACACCTGTGGAATTGGATGTCATGGAGCAGCAATAAAGCATAATAAGCACCAATTAGGCAGCTTTAAAATGACTGTGATACTCATCTCCTTCTATACATTTACTGGTGTGGTTACAAACATGGTGAAGTCAAGAGAATGGTCCAGGAAGACAAGAGAAGAGGTGATTACTCTTCACAGGAAGGGCAATGGCTATAAGACGATTGCAAAGATGTTAAAGATACCAAGAGAGACCATAGGAAGCATTATTCGCAAATTCAAGGCAAAGGGCACTGTTGAAACGCTACCTGGTCGTGGCAGAAAGAAGATGCTGACTTCGACTGCTGTGCGCTACCTGAAGCGTAGAGTGGAGAAAAGTCCCCGTGTGACTGCTGAGGAACTGAGAAAAGATTTTTCAGATGTGGGTACTGAAGTTTCAGCTCAGACAATACGGCGCACACTGCGTAATGAAGGCCTCCATGCCAGAACTCCCAGGCGCACCCCCTTGCTGTCTCCAAAGAATAAGAAGAGTCGACTGCAGTATGCCAAAAGTCATGTGGACAAACCACAGATGTTTTGGGATAGTGTTCTGTGGACTGATGAAACAAAATTAGAACTGTTTGGGCCCATGGATCAACGCTATGTTTGGAGGAGGAAGAACAAGGCCTATGAAGAAAAGAACACCTTGCCTACTGTGAAGCATGGCGGGGGGTCAATCATGCTTTGGGGCTGTTTTGCTTCTGCAGGTACAGGGAAGCTTCAGTGTGTGCGAGGTACTATGAATTCTCTTCAGTACCAGGAGATATTGGATGACAATGTGATGCAGTCCGTCACAAACCTGAGGCTTGGGAGACGTTGGACCTTTCAACAGGACAATGATCCCAAGCATACCTCCAAGTCCACTAGAGCATGGTTGCAGATTAAAGGCTGGAACATTTTGGAGTGGCCATCGCAGTCACCTGACTTAAATCCGATTGAGAACCTCTGGTGGGACTTAAAGAAAGCAGTTGCAGTGCGCAAGCTTAAGAATGTGACTGAACTGGAGGCTTTTGCCCGTGACGAATGGGTGAAGATACTCATAGATCGCTGCAAGACACTTGTGTCAAGCTATGCTTCACGTTTAAAAGCTGTTATAACTGTAAAAGGATGTTGTACTAAGTACTAAGATTGAATGTCACTTGGGGGTTGAATAAAACTGATAATGATGTGAGCACAGAAAAGACATTTGTGGTTATTTCATTATAAATGTTATGTTATATTTGTCTGACCTACACGTGCCTCTTAGATTTAATTGTAAGCAAGATGACTGAATGATCAAAATCAATGTCAAACTGGCCAAAACACTCAATTTCAGTGGGGGTTGAATAATTTTGAACACAACTGTATATACAGTATATATATATATATATATACACGCTGTTTATATTATATATATATATATTTATATATATATATTTATTTATAAAGTATTTTACCAGGAAGGATACATTGAGATTTCTCTTGTTTTCAAGTATATATACACACACACATACACACACACACACATACACACAGAAACACAGAAAAACTTATAAATTTATTTAGCTGGCACTCACAGGGAAGATCTCCAGAGTGTAAGGAAGGAGTAACCCCTTAATGCCAAGCGGATGGTGCCCGGCAGAAGGGGTTAACAGCGGTAGGGCGTACTCCTTCCGCCCTCACACGTAGCTGATGAGCAACACCGAGGCGGCCCATAGAAGTCAATGGGGTGCACTAGTGCGCCCCGTGTCTTCAAAGCCCACCTACGGCAGGGATGACATAGTACTCCTTGTGGCAGGAAAGGGTTATTAGTTGAACCTTACAAAGGATACAGCCTCAAGTAGGAAGGGAAGACAGCTGCAAATGCTCTCTAGAGATTTGGAAAGCAGCGAGAGGACAGCTCTGGGGGAGTGTTCTACATCTGTGCAGTGTCATAAATCACTCTCAAAGGGAGAATGTCATGTGGCATGCCACAACTCTGAAACGAAACAGGAAGCTCAGGGAAATTTATTTTCCATACTTTTTTGAAAAACTATCCATGTGTCAGCAATTTGGCTAACACGATGTATAAGCAAATTTGGGAGAATTTTTAAACAAGCTATAATTGTGTTGGGCATGTTTGGTGCATTTTTATGGTTTGATGGGCTGCTTGTTTTATTTAAGTGAAATATGAAAATAATTACTATAGGACAAAGTGCAAATTTGCATAGAAGAGGAACTTTGAACTACTGGGAATTGCATTATATGGAGTGCATTATATATCCACACAGACACCCTACAAAATGGGATTTCTGACTTTAATATAGTTATTGACCTGCAGATGCTTTCACAATGAAAATAGATACCAAGGTATCACAGAACATTGTGGAACAGGGATAATTCAAGCTATAACACACCTTAGGTTTAATGGGTCCAGTTTAGAAACCTACCAAACTCCATATGAATCAAATTTGGACTCCATTGGCGAGAGGATTTTGCCAAATTATAGTTGTTATAAACATACCCACAGTTAAATGGTGAGGATGCGGCTGACCCTATAACAAAACACTAATATATGACAATGATGTTTCTTATTGTAGCACATGCTGTTAGACTGAATCTTTATGAAATTGGAAACCACACCAATCTCCCTATCCAAAAAAATCTTTATTGTAAAACATTTGCTGCATGTCTATTTCTTCGTCCAACAATGCTATTAAAAATAAGTTATGTCGCGGAAGTAAAGCTATTAGCCTGCATAATCATCTTCCCTAAACCAAAATAAATCTCGAGTATGACATCCAAATCTGCACCCTATTACCTTGTTAAATATAAATTTAATAACAGTGGCAAAAGTTACCTTCGTTATAGTGAAGTGTTTACTTGCAAAGCTTATGAACAGGGCTAAGATGGATTTGTTCCAAATACACAACCTTCGGATTTTACAAGGAAAGTCTTTAATATCATTTGCATAAGATAAACTCTTTATTCCGTTACATGAAGAAAAAGGATTTTGGAAAACTATATTTACTTAGGGCCCTATTACAATCTTTGCGTTAAAACGCTCGCGCAGCGCGTGAATTTGTGCGCCAAGCGTTGAACGTTAATGCGCGTAAAACAACGCTGGAATTACAATCCTCGCGCATTTTTCAATCCGTCGAGCAATAAGACGTGTAAAACGGATGCGCACAAATGCGCGCGCAGCAACGTTGCGCGCAGAAATCAGTGTGCGGACTGTTTTTTTCACGCGATTCAGACAATCAGAATTAAGAACCAGAATTATCTCACATTAAATTTTTGCACCTGTCAAAGTCAATCTGAGTATATATGCTGCAGCAATAATACATGCACACACAACTTCTCCATTTTATTGCTTTGGTATGAGTAGAATGTGTAACTATACTTTGCTGCATGTATTTGGGTTCGGCCAGGACGTTCAGATTTGCCATTAACACCAATTATGCGCAAAGGCTGTGCGTTACAAACTGCGCATAGATTGTAATACCATCCGCATACCAGCGCACAAACGCATTTGCACTCACAATGTTAAG
Source organism: Leptobrachium leishanense (assembly GCA_009667805.1). Taxonomy (NCBI): domain Eukaryota; kingdom Metazoa; phylum Chordata; class Amphibia; order Anura; family Megophryidae; genus Leptobrachium; species Leptobrachium leishanense. Next base: position 275,118,373 of record CM019067.1, read on the forward strand.
TATAGGATGCGCACAGTACAGTGCGCTCGTGCAGGGATCGCGCAGGTTCACCCACGGTAGACGAGTGCGCGCGTTTGTTGCGCTGACTTTGTAATATGAGGTTCTGCACAAAGGGTTTTACTCCTCGCGTTAATGCGTTTTTGTGCCGGTTCGCAAACATTCGCGTGAAGATTGTAATAGGGCCCTAAGGCTAGGGTCAGACGAACGCAGTTTTAACGTGCGTTTAGCCGCACGAAATCACGGCCGTGCTAGCAGCAAATGACGTCCAATGCCGGGGAACACACGACGAACGGCCGCACGAAAGTTCGTCCGTGCAACGCAAGTGGCAAATGAACGCATTTTTTCGAGAACGTCAAACCGCTACTACTGACGTACAGAGTGCGCTGCGTCCGCATAGCGGCGTGTTTGCGTGATTGGGAGACGTCAGACGCTGCTAATGACCGGATAACATAACGTCCAGACACAAAAAGTGTTTTGTTGATGATCCGTACAAAATCACAGACGAAAATGCACATCGTATGACCGCTAACAAGTATTTCGTGAAAACATACGTCCATTCGTTCGACCGCACTTTTCCACGGACGACGCGAAAAATGCGTTCGTCTGACCCTAGCCTTAGGGTGTTAATAAAGAATTCTTTCTTAATTATTTTCTTTTTTACATGGTTAATTGAACATTTCAGTTGCACTGGAAGACTAGACCAAGTTGGTAAATCCTCCTATTATTGTCAGGCACCAGTCAGTTAAATTTGTTAACTCTAGCCAGAAAAGTGATGAATCTCCAAAGAGGAAAGAGAGCAAGAAAAATTCATTAATCCTCTCTTTTCTGTTCACTTAGAGGATATTTAAGCTTGACTTTGCTATAATTGTTCTAGATCTGTCCACATCATTTGTATGCAAACTCTAACTCACACATGAATGATTGTTTACCTGTCACAATTCAAACTCAATTTATAAACACTGTAATCAGGTCTGGCATGAGATTGACTACAGGTTGGATTTCAAATACACAGACAAGCATCCTAACATTTCAAAGAGTTGGAAAAATTTGAGTAAAGTGTGTGATGGGTAACTTTTGTCAGTTTCTACTCTTTCTCTGTCCGACACTGTAACTTGAATGGTGATTTTTCAGAAAGCCCCTGGGAGAATCAATTTAAGTCTGGCATTCCCTTGTTTTTTATTGTGTGCCAGATAATCATGACCTTACCATTCAGGGATAGCAGGACTATTCTTGTTCCAAGGAAATGGAAATGTCCTTGCATTTCTGTAGCCTACTGTAAAAATTCAATGTTCTCAAACCCCCCCCCCCCGGACATCCTTGAAAATGAAGAAATCTCAATGTATCCTTCCTAGTAAAATATTTTAGAAATAAGTAATAAATAAATAATGCATGCAAGAGGCCAGTCTGGGTGGGGTTTGGTCTAGCCATTGGCACTTTTAGGAAGAAATGGACTGGGTGCTGTGCTCCACTGTAGATCACATCTTAGAGCCTTTCCAATCCACCATACATTTGTACATGGTGACAGATGGCCTGCCTAGGTGTTCTATGATATGTTTTTGCTGTTTAATCTCCTAAGTAATTAAAGCAGACCTGGGCATTGTGCGGCCCGCGGGCCGCATCCGGCCCTTTGGCTGCCTCAGTCCGGCCCGCATCCCTCTACACCTCTATTACTTGCTTTTGAAGGTGTTGTTCACTCGCACGCTGGCTGCGTGCGAGTGAGAGATGGATGCTCCGGCTCCGCTGACAAGTGGGGGTGGTCACATCACGTGGTGTGGTCGGTGACGTCATTTCAGTTCCTCCCCACTCTGCCGGGTCCGCCTCCTCCTACCATCAGCGTGTTGCAGGCTTGCTCCGGCTCAGGCAGGCACTGGCACACGTGACTAGGTTCGGGGACCTCACCACCACCACGTGCTTTTCTTCGTTGGGAGAGGCTGGCAGACAAGTGAGTGCAGCAGCCAGGTGCTCTGTGCTGTGCCTGGACTGGAGGCTGGTGGAATCATTCTGGAGAATCTGGATTCATTTTCCTCAGGCTCCAAGAATAAGGTGACAAGTCAGTAATAATTGAATCTGATCTCAATGAAAAGTAACCCCCCTCTCACCAGCAGTGTGCCATATACATAGGAGTGTGTCATAATACCAGTCTGCTAGCAGTGTGCCATATACATAGGAGTGTCATAATACCAGTCTGCCAGCAGTGTGCCATATACATAGGAGTGTCATAATACCAGTCTGCCAGCAGTGTGCCATATACATAGGAGTGTCATAATACCAGTCTGCCAGCAGTGTGCCATATACATAGGAGTGTGTCATAATACCAGTCTGCCAGCAGTGTGCCATATACAAAGGAGTGTCATAATACCAGTCTGCCAGCAGTGTGCCATATACATACCAGTGTGGCATGCATAGGAGTGTGCCATAATACCAGTCTGCCAGTAGTGTGCCATATACATACCAGTGTGCATTGCATAGGAGTGTGCCATAATACTGGTCTGCCAGCAGTGTGCCATATACATACCAGTGTGCCATGCATAGGAGTGTGCCATAATACCAGGCTGCCATGCATACCTCGTGCCATAATATATACGCATAATGTACTGTATATGCTACAAAAAAAAATATATAATTGCCGCCCAAGCCCAACACTAGAGTGTTCGTGTTTGGCTTGAAGAAAAGGTGGCAACCCTAGGCGTAAGCAGGGCTGGTGCTTCCAAAAGGCAGCCCAAAAGGCTGCCCTAGGGTGCCAGAGCAGGGGCGCAAAAATCACAGTCCCTGGCTTATGGCCGGGGTCTCGCATTTTTTAAATACTTACCTTGTGCCCAGTAAAGTGTTTGCGTTGGTCAGCTCGTTCGCGCGGGACTCTGCTTTTGGTGCATCATGTTCCTTTACTAAAGATGGCCGTCGTGCATTGCAGGGAAAAGAGGAGATCCTTATTTTGAAGGTGACTTCTATTTGTTTTCAATTTACAGGTGTCAAGAGATTCTGATTTAGCGGTTAGTAGTCCTCAAAAATGTCAGCTCACATTAAAAAAAGAAAGATAGATACAGAATGTAGAGTTTTTAATAAGACATGGACTTTAAAGTATTTTTTTACTGAAGTAAAAGGTAAAGCCGTGTGCTTAGTTTGTGGAGTACAGATCGCCGTGTTTAAGGAATACAATTTGAGTCGCCACTACGTAACTAAACATGCAGAGAAATACAAAAATGTGAGTGATGCAGAGAGGGCGCGGGCATCTAATGCTTTGCTAACTAAGCTGCAAAACCAACAAGAACTTTTTACCAAGCTTCACACTTCCAGGGATGGAGCAGTCAAGACCAGTTATGTGATATCCCACAAAATCGCAAAATACAGCAAGTCATTTTCTGATGGGCAATTTATCAAAGAGTGTTTGGTGGACTCTGCAGCATTAATATGCCCAGAGAAAAAAGCGGTATTTGAGAACGTGCCCCTCTCCAGACGAACTGTAACAAGAAGGATCGAGGACATCGCTGGAAATCTGGAGCTTCAGCTGCAAAACAAAGTGGACAATTTTGATTTCTTCTCCTTGGCTTTGGATGAGAGCTGCGATGTCTGCGACACAGCCCAGTTACTCATCTTTGTACGGGGGATAACAAAGGACTTTAAGGTTATAGAGGAGCTGGCAGCAATGCGGTCAATGAAAGGGACAACAACAGGGAGTGATTTGTTCACAGAGGTAAATGCATGCTTGGACAAGCTGGGACTGAAATGGGACAAGCTGGCAGGTGTTACAACGGATGGTAGTCCAAATCTGACAGGGAAAAATGTCGGACTTTTAAAGCGGATGCAGGATAAAGTGACTGAAATGAACCCTGGACAGAAATTGGTATTTTTACATTGTATTATACATCAGGAGGTGTTGTGTAAGTCAGTGCTAAAAATTAACCATGTTATTGATGTTGTAACTAAAATAGTTAACTTCATCAGAGCAAGAGCATTGAATCACAGACAGTTTGTGGCACTTTTGGAGGAGCAGGAGTCTGAACATCGGGACATAGGCTACCACACTGCTGTCAGATGGCTCAGCCTGGGCAAAGTGCTTAAAAAAGTATGGGATCTGAGAGCAGAGATTCAAGAGTTCTGTGAGAAGAAAGAGAAAGTCATCCCAGAGCTCTCAGATGCAGACTGGATGGTAGATTTCGGATTTGCGGTTGATGTGACTGCGCTAATGAATGAACTAAATACCAAACTGCAATGCAAGGGCCTTTTTGTACATGAAATGTACAGCTTGGTGAAGGCTTTCATGAGAAAGTTGCAGTTTCTTTCAAGCCAAATGGAGGACAACATTCTCACCCACTTGCCAACACTAAAGGAATCCAGACCATCAGCTGTTCACCTACGCAGGTACTCATCCATGTTAGGAGCACTGCATGGTGAGTTTTCAAGGCGATTTCAAGACTTCAAAACCGTTGAGAGTGAAATGCACATGATTTCTTCTCCCTTTTCTTGCAGTGTGGATAATACACCCAGCGATGTTCAGCTCGAACTCATTGACCTGCAGTCTGATGCACTAATGGCAGAGCACTTTAAGTCCGTATCACTGCTGGATTTTTACTCCTCTCTCAAAGAGGAGAACTTTCAACACATGAGGATGCGAGCTCAGAAGATGTTAGTTCTCTTTGGATCTACCTACATATGTGAACAAACATTTTCAGTGATGAAGTTCAACAAATCCAGATACAGATCCTCTCTCACTGATGATCACCTGTCAGCTGTCCTTCGCATATCCACCTCAGATATTCAACCAGACTTCAGAGCACTTGTTCAAGCCCAAGACAGACTGGATTTTTCTCACTGAACAAGAAAAATGCACTGAAAACATCAAAAGCACTTATTGTTTTTTGTATAAAGTTAATTAATTGCTGTTTTTTACCATACTACAAAATAAACATTTTCAGTATTGTTTTTGTGAAGGTTAAATTTATGTTATGTTAAAAATAAAATTAAACAGTGATAATGATTGGTGTTTCTATTTTGTTACTGCTATATTTTACCTATTCCACAATTTCATAGCCCTATAGTTATAATAACATGTATTCAGCTAATTAAAACCATATAATTTACTGCTTTTTAAAAAGCGATAAAATTTATATTGAACAGACTTAAGTTCAGCCTATTGGTTCGGCCCTCCACTACCGTCCCAGTTTCTCATGTGGCCCCTTGGAAAAATTAATTGCCCACCCCTGAATTAAAGCATAAAGAGTATTTGAAAAATATACAGCTTCTCACTTTTTGCACATTAATAATTCCTGCTACCTCCCCTCTTGGTAAGCGAGCCTGTTTACATTGTCCACACTAGAGTATGGGTCAACCTCAGAGACATAAGGCCCTAGTTTGACCGAGCCATTGTGATCATCAATCATAACTCCCCCCCGTCTGAATGTTGCAACTGTCTACTGTAAGTTAATACTTGCTATACTTTTTTCCTTGTAGGCAGCCAGAGACTAATAAGTGATTCCAAGGATGCTCTTTATTCTTGCTTGTAGCCATCGGCATCAGCAAAACAGTAAACGTAATCTTGATTTACCTCTGGTTCTATGGTGCAAAGAAAGGTGCATCTTCCTCTCACCACAAGCCGAAGGATACAGGTCACAAATAGTTCCAAACAGCTAAGGTGACCTGTTCGTGCAGGTCTTCATGGAATGCTATAACATGGGAATTTGACAACTTTTGTAGAGAATGTACCAAAGAAAAAAATATTAGAGTGGTTTCTTCTACGATAAATTCATCATGGATTGACATTGCTGCATAAATTAATTTTTTGGAGCGAGCTTCAGATAAAATACCACTTTTTTGTGAAAAAGCACAAAAACAAAAAAGTTAAAATAATCTAATAAACGTTAAGTTCACTAAACTGTATTTAAGGAACATCATTTTAGAGGCATGGGATATAGAGCCAGCTCAAACATGCAATGGTAACTTAATTACATTGGTGGGGAAATTGCACATTTGACATTAAATATCCCCCAACAGCCTTGTAATTGTTTATAAAGCTTATGGACATGATTCCCATACTATATAATAGATCGGTTTACACAAAATTCCAGCTGCATAGTCAGTGACTACTGCAGCTGTGTAGTTAATTATAATTTATAATATAGTTTATTATAATTTATCTAACACAACACAAACACAAAGAAATACTAATAATCATATCAAATCATTTAATAGAAATGGTTTCTCTTTCACCAATTTTTAAATATACATGATAAGGTCTTATTTAGACGCGCTGAGTATTCCCACCACTAGCTTTTGACACCCGCCATGATTTCACTTAATTCGTGTTCCTACTTTATCTTTATATTTCTTATACAAACAGGTTACATTTCATTTTCCGTTTATAGTCATTGCTTACAGGCAGAGCAAATATTATGCATAGCGTAATTACAGTGTGAGATTTGAAAGAGATGTACTTTTTTTGTGCTTCAATTTAAATGGAAAATACAGCATGTTTTGAACCTCCTCCACGGTACCTTTATCAGAACAAACTATATCAGCAAGCCAGCATGAAGCCAATTTTCAGAAATCAGCACCACCTTCCTTACAATGCAGCCACAGGTGTCAAAAGTCATGCTCGGGTATGAGTAGCAATAATTATGTCTACATAGATGGACAATCACTTTTTTTCTTTGACACAATAACATAAGCAAATCAGTGGGACTTCAATTAATCAGAAATTAGCACCGACTTACTATAATGTATCCATGGGTTTCACAAAAACGTTCATAATGTATCCATAGGATGCTGAGGCTTTTGGATGGCTGCGTCTGCAGTACATAGGTGGACTGTCCTTTTTGACACTCACAATGGAAAATAAGTAAATATAATTGTATTATTTCAAAATAAAAAAAATAAGCAAACATAGCAGTTATATAAAGAACTCCCGATGAGTAAAACGCTCATTATTACTAATAATCTGTCTTTGTATCCAAGCGCAATTATGTATTATAGTGACTATTTTTTTCCTACACTCCTTGATAATTTAAATCGGTAGTTCATTTGCTAAAACTTTCCATTAACCAAATGGTAAACAAATTTTTGGCTGTGTATCTAGCTGGCTTTTATTTTTTTTCCCCTTAATACATTTTTTAGATTGCTTTATTCTTTCCTAAAATATTAAAACCGAGACTGAAAAAATATAAATTTTTTCAAAATTTTCTCTTTTGCATGTTATAATTTATGTTATCATAATAATCATAATATCAAGGAAAGCTATCACAAAAAAGAAAACATATATTTACTTATGGATAAATATGGATCAATTGTGTTTGGAGTAGCCTTTGAAGCAGAAGGGAAGTTGACCCCAAATTTCTAATAGCATTGGTGATATTGGTGCCAGTTGTAAACATTCCAAGTCCTCAAATATATTACAGGCCACCAGTAACCGAGACCCCCCTCCAAAGGAAAATACATGCAAACAAAGGAGGTGATAGAAAAATAGAAGGGGGGGATTGGTATTTTGGTGGTGGTGGGGTAATTGGTTGTACTGGTTGTATGATATGAAAACTAGTGTTCAGGGATTGCAAAATATAAATGATAATTGAAATAGTTTATATTTCTGGGAAAGGGTTTATAACATAGTGAGCAAAAACAAGATTTATGTGATCATTGAGAACAGGCAGCAGCATTACTGGCTGGGCTTACAGTGAGACGGCTCAGGTCTCAAACGTTTAAGTCTAGGGTCAGACGAACGTGATTTCTATGGACTGTGTGTCCGTGCAGTACGGACGTACGTTAGTAAGGAAGACGCAGTAATGGCCACACAGTCCGTTTTTTCACTGACGTATATTTTTGACGGATGTAGGAGGGAAAATAAATTAAAAAGCAAAACCATTTTGTCCGTCAAAAATGCTGGACGCATAAATGCAGTCCGTCTGACCACGTTCCATCACTCACACACAAAGCTATGCAGACGTTGCGGACGCAGCACACTTTTTGCAGCCGTCCTAGGGGTTGTACGTTCTTGCATGCCTTGCGTCCGTGGGTCGCAGCAATTGTGCGTCCGCAGATCAGTGCGGACGTACTTCGTGTGTCGGGCTCCGATGGGCTTTCTTTCATGCTATCACGGACGTACTTTTAGGCGCCATCACGGACGTGAACACTACGCTCGTCTGACACCAGCCTTAAGCTTGATGGTGCCATTATGGAGAAGACGTTATTCAGGGCTCGAGTCGAGCGGGAACGCACAGGAACGGCGTTCCCGCACTTCTCCCACAGCGGGAATGCTGCGGGAATGCAGCGTTCCCGCTGTGGCCCGAGCCCGATCGCCGCCGCCGCACATTGCCGTCGGCCGCGTGCTTCCTGTTACAACGGCCGGTGACAGGAGGTGGAGCCGCTCGCCTGGCTGTTTCATAGATCCCAGGCGAGCGGCTGCACTTCCTGTCAGCGGCCGCTGAAGCAGGAAGCACGCGGCCGCCGGCAATGTGCGGCAGGAGCAGCAGAGGAGCAGCAAAGGTGAGCTGGGCTGGGGGCATATCCATGAGACCTGGGGGGGGCATATCCATGAGACCTGGGGGGGCAATATCCATGAGACCTGGGGGGGGCAATATGCATGAGACTTGGGGGGCAATATCCATGAGACCTGGGGGGGCATATCCATGAGACCTGGGGGGCACTATCCATGAGACCTGGGGCATATCCATGAGACCTGGGGGGGCATATCCATGAGACCTGGGGGGGATATCCATGAGACCTGGGGCATATCCATGAGACCTGGGGGGCACTATCCATGAGACCTGGGGCATATCCATGAGACCTGGGGGGGCATATCCATGAGACCTGGGGGCAATATCCATGAGACCAGGGGGGGCATATCCATGAGACCTGGGGGGCACTATCCATGAGACCTGGGGCATATCCATGAGACCTGGGGGGGCATATCCATGAGACCTGGGGGGGATATCCATGAGACCTGGGGCATATCCATGAGACCTGGGGGGCAATATCCATGAGACCTGGGGGGGCATATCCAAGGGACCTGAGGGGGCAATATCCATGAGACCTGGGGCAGTATCCATGAGACCTGGGGGGGCATATCCATGAGACCTGGGGGGGCATATCCATGAGACCTGGGGCATATCCATGAGACCTGGGGGGCAATATCCATGAGAGCTGGGGGGGGGGCATATCCATGAGACCTGGGGGGGCAATATCCATGAGACCTGGGGGGGGGCAATATCCATGAGACTTGGGGGGCAATATCCATGAGACCTGGGGGGGCATATCCATGAGACCTGGGGGGCACTATCCATGAGACCTGGAGCATATCCATGAGACCTGGGGGGCATATCCATGAGACCTGGGGGGGATATCCATGAGACCTGGGGCATATCCATGAGACCTGGGGGGGCAATATCCATGAGACCTGGGGGGCATATCCAAGAGACCTGAGGGGGCAATATCCATGAGACCTGGGGCAGTATCCATGAGACCTGGGGGGGCATATCCATGAGACCTGGGGGGGCATATCCATGAGACCTGGGGCATATCCATGAGACCTGGGGGCAATATCCATGAGAGCTGGGGCATATCCATGAGACCTGGGGGGGCATATCCATGAGACCTGGGGCATATCCATGAGAGCTGGGGGGGCAATATCCATGAGACCTGGGGCATATCCATGAGACCTGGGGGGGCATATCCATGAGACCTGGGGCATATCCATGAGACCTGGGGGGCATATCCATGAGACCTGGGGGGGCAATATCCATGAGACCTGGCGCATATCCATGAGACCTGGGGGGCAATATCCATGAGAGCTGGGGCATATCCATGAGACCTGGGGGGCATATCCATGAGACCTGGGGCATATCCATGAGACCTGGGGGGGCAATATCCATGAGACCTGGGGCATATCCATGAGACCTGGGGGGGCAATATCCATGAGAGCTGGGGCATATCCATGAGACCTGGGGGGCATATCCATGAGACCTGGGGCATATCCATGAGACCTGGGGGGGCAATATCCATGAGAGCTGGGGCATATCCATGAGACCTGGGGGGCATATCCATGAGACCTGGGGCATATCCATGAGACCTGGGGGGCATATCCATGAGACCTGGGGCATACCCATGAGACCTGGGGGGCATATCCATGAGACCTGGGGCATATCCATGAGACCTGGGGCATATCCATGAGACCTGGGGGGGCAATATCCATGAGACCTGGGGCATATCCATGAGACCTGGGGCATATCCATGAGACCTGGGGGGCAATATCCATGAGAGCTGGGGCATATCCATGAGACCTGGGGCATATCCATGAGACCTGGGGGGCATATCCATGAGACCTGGGGCATATCCATGAGACCTGGGGGGCAATATCCATGAGACCTGGGGCATATCCATGAGACCTGGGGGCAATATCCATGAGACCTGGGGGCAATATCCATGAGACCTGGGGGCAGTATCCATGAGAGCTGGGGCATATCCATGAGAGCTGGGGGCATTATCCATGAGAGCTGGGGGCATTATCCATGAGACCTGGGGGCAATATCCATGAGACCTGGGGGCAATATCCATGAGACCTGGGGGGGCATATCCATGAGACCTGGGGGGCATATCCATGAGACCTGGGGGGCAATATCCATGAGACCTGGGGCATATCCATGAGACCTGGGGGGGCAATATCCATGAGAGCTGGGGCATATCCATGAGAGCTGGGGCATATCCATGAGACCTGGGGCATATCCATGAGAGCTGGGGGGGGCAATATCCATGAGACCTGAAGGGGCATATCCATGAGACCTGGGGCATATCCATGAGACCTGGGGGGCAATATCCATGAGACCTGGGGCATATCCATGAGACCTGGGGGCAATATCCATGAGACCTGGGGGCAGTATCCATGAGAGCTGGGGCATATCCATGAGAGCTGGGGGCATTATCCATGAGAGCTGGGGGCATTATCCATGAGACCTGGGGGCAGTATCCATGAGACCTGGGGCATATCCATGAGAGCTGGGGGCATTATCCATGAGACCTGGGGGCATATCCATGAAACCTGGGGGCATTATCCATGAGAGCTGGGGGGGCATTATCCATGAGAGCTGGGGCAATATATACCGATATGAGCTGGGGCAATTATATCCATGTGAACTGGGGAAAATATATCCATATAACCAGTGCTGTGTATATTATTCTTGGGGTTCAGTGCTGTGTATGTTATTCTGGGGGCTCAGTGCTGTGTATTTTATTCTGGGGGTTCAGTGCTGTGTATATTATTCTGGGGGTTCAGTGTTGTGTATATTATTCTGGGGGCTCAGTGCTGGGTATATTATTCTGGGGGCTCAGTGCTGTGTATATTATTCTGGGGGCACAGTGTTGTGTATATTATTCTGGGGGTCTGTGCCTGGATATATATATATATATATATATATATATATATTATATATAAAATGCGTTAGTCCAGTTGCCACAATCCCGAGTATACCTGTACGTAATGATGCCTTTCACTGATCAGTATAGTTTCCAGTTTACACTCTTGAAAGCTTGTCTTTTAAATGTAAAGTTAACCCAATAAAAATGGTATCACCGGCACGCACTGCTATTTCTTCAGGTAATGGGGGTTGTGGAATTCGTGGGTGAGTTCCCTCACTTTTTTTCCCAGGACTTGACCCCTGACGTTATCATATGCAAATCTGACTGTTATAAACCAGAAAGGATGACAAGAACTGAAATGCCAAGAGAGTCGCGCCTCCGTGAGAGATACAACAAACTACAACAATCTTTTTAGCCTACTTGGGCTTTATCAGGAGAGCATAGCTGATTCCCTCCAGGCACCTTGAGCAAGAGGTCCATTTCTGGATTACCCTGTACACTTAGGGCTCTATTACATTCTCCGCGTAAATCTGTACGCGCAGCGCAATTTTTTTTGCAAGCAGCGTTAAATGTTAACGCGCGTAAATTAACGCTGGCATTACAATCCCCGTGCATTTTTTCAGCCGTCAAAAAATATCGCGCGTAAAAAGATGCGCAAAAACAAGCGCGCATTAACGTTGCGCTCAGAAATCGGTGAGCAGACTGTTTTCTCACGCGATTCAGGCAATCTGAATTAAGAACCACAATTGTCTCCCGTTCAGTTTTTGCGCCTGTCAAAATCAATCTGAGTATATATGTTGCAACAATAATAAAAACAAGCACAACTTCTCAATTTTATTGTTTGGGTATTATTTATTATTATTATTATTCTTTATTTATAAAGCACTGGCATATTCCGCAGCGCTGTACAATAAGCAAAGTATCGACAGGGTTACAATACATACATTGAACAACATTTGACAAACGGTACAGGAGGAGATGAGGACCCTATTCTTGTAGGAACTCACAATCTAGAAGGGTTGGGGGTGGAAACAGGAGGAGAGGACTGCAAGGTGAGAGTGATGGACTGCAAGGTGAGAGTGATGGACTGCAAGGTGAGAGTGATTGATGATTGCGTCAGTGAGTCGGGCAGTAGGCTTCCCTAAATAGGAACGTTTTAAGGGAGCATTTGAAGGAAGAGAAATTAGGAGAAAGTCTGACTGTACGAGGGAGAGCGTTCCAGTGAATGGGGGGTATGTGTAGAATGTGTAACTATACTTTGCTGTATTTTTTTTTTTGGGCTGGTGTATCTGGGTTCGGCCAGGACGTTCAGATTTGCCGTTACCACCAGCTTTCCAAAGACGTTAAAATTATGCGCGCAAACGCTGTGCGTTAAATTTTGCGCATGGATTGAAATACCATCCGCGTACCAGCGCACAAATGCATTTGCATTAAGTATAGGACGTGCAAACTACATTACGCTCGCGCAGGGTTTGCACAGGTTCACCCGCAGTAGACGTTAACGCACATTTTTTGTGCGGACATTTCTAATACGACGTTCTGCGCAAAGGGTTTTTCCCCTCGCGTTAATGCGTTTTTGCGCACGCGCAAAATTGTGCGCGAAGAGTGTAATAGTGCCCTTATTGTGTAAGAAACAAGATTTTATAATATGATAGTGCCTTCTAGGTTTGGAATACTGGATTGAGTGTAATACATATGCAATACTTGTTATATGGGTTTTTAGAGTTTCTGAAAAGAAAACGAGAATTTGGGGTTATGTGATAGGAGGAGGCAGTTAGGATGTTGGAGATGGATTTAAGTTTCTTTTGGAAGTAGGGAATCAATGTTTTTGATAACCAATAGAGTCAGCAAAATCAAGGATTAAGCAGGGCCTGAGAAGAGGCAACAGCATTAGTGGCCTGACCTACAGTGGGTTCCCATTCAGGTCTCATAAGCTCTTAGCTCAATGACATTATTACAAAGAAGACTGAACCCTATGCAAATCACACTGTATCACCCAGTAAAGGTGAACTATATCAAAATGCCAAGGCAGGCCTCTCTGCATGAGAGATACCGCATTCAATGATGACCATCTCAAACTTGTAAGGCATCATCAGGTTTGTATAGCTGATAACCCTCCAGGTGCCTCAAACAAGGGTCAACATTGGGATTTCCTCATGTACTTGGAGTGAGTAAAAACAAGGTTTGTGAGGGTCCTGACAACCTTGAAAACTAATGAAATTCCCAATGTATTTCGTGAATTTTAAGCTTTGCAAATGAATGAAAGTGAGTTTAATATTATATGCTCAGCAGACTTCAAGGGGATGCAGGTAAGAAATCAGACTGGGATATGAGGTAGTATTCTATGTTGTTATTCATTATACCTATAAGTTATATATAGGGAGGTCTTTTGCAACACAGGACTGATTAAATATGCATCATGTGGCACGGTATGCAGATGGCATGAGGAAAAAGACGTAATAAATAGTTAAGCATTGGAAAATATGTTATAAAACAATGTATGATTATTTTATTTCTTTCAGAATTCTATTATCTTATTTTTCTTTTTTAACATGTGCTGCAGTTGTCAATATATGAAATTATAAATTTTATTCATCAGTGTTCCAAGACGGGACTCTGTGATTAATAGCATTGCAACATTAAATACATGTACTAAGAGACAATGATTAACAACTGCAATATTATATGTTGTTAAACTTTTGTTATAGGAAATGTCCTAACCTTTTCAACATGTCAACACCTTATCATCATCTCAGTTGAAGTGGTAGAGGCCAAAACAGTAATTGAATTTAAGCAGGCATGGGATAGGCATAAGACTATCCTAAACAAAAGATAAATCCAGGTAAAGTATCCATGTAATTGGGCAGACTAGATGGGCCGAAAGGTTCTTATCTGCCGACATTTTTCTATGTTTCTATGTTTCTATCTCAACATTATCTATCATTAAGTGACTGTTCTTGAGGCCATATCCTGATTTTTTCCATAATATATAATACATGTTGCTTCCTTCTGCATATCTGCTATCACTAATTGTACATATATATCTATCAACAGCTAATTTAACTTTTCACTTTAACTATGTCCTCTATAAATATTTTACACATAATTAATTCTCCTGCCCTGCTCCTCAACTATGTTTACACATATCACTCTTCACGAAGCGGACGCATCCTCTATCTTAAGTACATTTCGATTTTACTAGAATTTATTTTTCTCTGTCACGAGTCAGTTTTTCTCTCGAGTCACATTTTCACTTTAGTCCTTCCAAAATATTTTTGATCCATACTGTGACATTTCTACATCTCTCTACAACAGTTTTATAACCCATTCCCCGGCTCTTAAATGACTTCCCCTTGAAACCATTGCTCAGTTACAAATATTTGTCCCCTGAGCGTCTTATGCAACGTCAGGTAAAGGATAAACAATAATTTCTCAAGAATCAACTTGCATTCCATGTTTCTCAATATTTACCGGCTATTTAAAATAACCGGCCAACAGGTAACGTCGCAACGGCTTTCTTACACCACATGACTATCCCTGTTAAGGTCAACACAGCGTCAAAGTACTCCCACATTGGTGGGTCGGGAGAAGAAGAACGTTTATATGGGGGTTGTAAGCAGAATGTCATTTTAGGAGGGAAAATTAAAGCGAAAGATGCAAAAAGGAATGATTGGAGATCGGAAAAAGCATGGAGGAAAGTCTGAGAGAGATGAATGAAACCATAGAATGGCGGAGTATAAAATTTTAACGTAATTTCTGGGACGTGTGCTTGTGAATAGTTTGTAGACAATTTCCATTATAGTCTTATAATACATATTCATATTTTCATAAAATTATTCTTAACTACACACTTTTAATAAAATTACTTTATTATTCAACACACTTTCGATTTAAAAACATAACGGCATGGAATTCCTCAAAAAGAGTACCGGAGGCTGCATTTATATTGCACATTCTCCCTAGGATACACAGATAGTTGGGACACATAAAATAAGAAAGGTTATAAACCAGGCATCTCAAACTCTGCCCCCCCCAGATGTTTATTGCCTACAATACCTCAAATTCTTTAAATGCAATAAATTGACAGAGAATCATGAGAGGTGTAGTTCAGAAACATCCGGGAGGCCAGAGTTTGACATCCCTGTTATAAATAATAACATTACATGTGGTGGCTGCGCAATCAAAAAATTGGTAATCCATGTGATATCGCATTATTAAATATTTATCAGACAGTTGATACAGACCTTATGCTAAATTTACGAAGTTACATTGTATCGTCTGTTAAAACTTTGCGCAAAAGCAAATGAAGGGCCACACTGCCTCTACTCATTTTACATTTAGTATTCAGATATAGAAGGGACCCATATCTTTGAGTAAAACTACAAATTATTACAATTACTTCTCTTTTTCACAAGGCACTATCCCCTACTATATACAGTTATTAGAGAGTTTAAGCAGACCTGAAAATTTCCACTCGCCTACTCGCATTTGGCAAGTGGAAATTAAATGAGGACGAGTGCAGCAGACTGACCCGTTGCGTTGGCTTATGGGTTGCCGCCGCCTCATACACAGCGCACATTACGGTATCACACAGAGCTCCACAGCAATAAAACTCACCATGTGCCCTGTGTATGAGCGTGAGTTTTATTACTGTGGAGCGCTGATACACACACAGCACAATATTTTTCCTTTATGTTTACGTTGCTTTGTTATATTGTTAATGATGAAATTATAATTTAAGAGGGTGTGTTTAGGGGTGGAGTTACGGGTAGGGGTTGGTTCGGGCAACTCGTGGCGAGTAACTCTTAAGGCCCGGCTAGTAGCTTGGGACCTGAAATTTTGAGCCTTGGTTTAAGGATATAAGGCTTTGTTTGGAAAGCTATACAATTCATCTGTTTGGTTTATTAGGAACTAGATCCACCTTCTAGAAAAGCTTTACATGCGAGCATACCAAAGCCAACGCATTTCACTTCTCATACAGAACCCAGTAAGCATTCCATCTTCTAATGCAGCTGCCTTTCTAAACATCTTTCTATGATGTGAAACTACAACTTTACAATCTGAAAACAAAAATGAGTAAAATAAGGATACATTTAATTCTACCAGTGTGCTCAATGGTGGCGCAAATAAAAACATTGTATTTTCCTTACGGTTCTTATACACTGGCTTAACATATTTTTTTTGATCAAACAAAAGAAACCTTTTAGTTATGACTCCAGCTTTGGGGCAGTTTTCACAGTATATGTAATTAGATAAAATGGAAACCTAAATTGTACATACACTAAAAAAGGCTAAATTAAAAATAATAATAATAATACACTGTAATTTGGAAATGATTAAAATGTAACAATAAATATTTTTTAGTCTGCTCTGGGTAAATAGTAATCATATGCATAAAATAAAAACCAGACACATAAAATGTGTTCAGTCTAAATCATAGGGACTTCAAAATGCTGAAGCACTGTTGGGTTGCATCAAATTTGCAAGCTCTTTATCCCTATTGAAAGGTGAAATTAATGGTTTTCGCTGAACCGTAGGAAGCTATTGTGAATATTCTATACTCTAGAGACTGCTGTTTAATTCCACTGCCGCTGGTTCGGATAAGAATTGCATTCATAGTATTAAAAGTGATTTTTTTTTTTTTTTTGCATTGTGATGCATGAAGCAATGGAGCTGCTTAAAGAAGAAAGACTTACAATTGACCTTGCGTCACGGGAGGAATGCTAGAGAAAAAAATATGTCACTTCTAAACAATTGCAGCAGCAGTGCAAATTGTTCCAAACACGAAAAAATGCATGTACAATTAATTGTAATTAAGAAGGAAAATTATAAACAGAACTTCTATTGAGAAGAAATGAAATCAGAACGGGGTAATCAATTTAACTTCTATTACAAATGGTGCAAAATAATTCATTGTGAAAACAATAGAGTTTATTTATGTAAGTGGCGTATATTTTATTTTACATTTAATAGGGTTTTTTCACATACAAGAATAGTTAAGGTACATATTCCAAATTCAATTAATATGTGAACTATGTCACCAGAAAATTATTAGGATTAAAATACATTTTTAAAAGCTATTGCATTTTGGGGGATTCATGAAACCCCAAAGGTTAGGTAATGTTTGAAGCTTTCCATTTCAAAGACACAACCAAAACTAGTTTGTTACTGCTACACAAGCTATAA
Source organism: Leptobrachium leishanense (assembly GCA_009667805.1). Lineage (NCBI taxonomy): Eukaryota > Metazoa > Chordata > Amphibia > Anura > Megophryidae > Leptobrachium > Leptobrachium leishanense. The sequence goes on from CM019067.1 coordinate 275,135,893, forward strand.
TATATGTATTTTTTAATAAAGGCCTGAGCATAAGAAGTGGTGATCATGGCATATGTGGATTTATAGTAATATTAAATGTTTTAATGGATACTTTCATGTTTTACATGCTTTTTTACATTTATAAAACTTGTCGTAGATATTAGAACACTGATAAACATAGTTGAATAGTGGAAGCAATCTCTTTGCATAGTATTTTGAAAGGGTTTGGGTCGAAATCCCTACAACCAGGTTCCCTAATGCCAAAATCCCGACGGCAACTTCCCTACACAGCCAACTCCCTGACTGCCAACTTTCCTACACAGACAACCCCCTGACGGCCAACTTCGATACACAGACAACTCCCTGACGGCCAACTTTCCTACACAGACAACTCCCTGATGGCCAACTTCCCTACACGGCCTGCGTCCCTACACAGACAACTCCCTGACAGCCAACTTCCAGACATCCAAAATCCCAGCAGCTAACACTAATCCTACTCCCTAACCCCCTAAACCTAGCCCTAACCCCCTAAACCTAGCCCTAACCCCCCTAAACCTAGCTCTAACCCTAACCCCCTAAACTTAGCCCTAACTCTAACTCCCTAAGGCTTAGGGTGTTATATTAGGGCTAGCCGCTGGGATTTTAGATGTCTGGAAATTGGCCGTGTAGGGAACTTGGTATGTCCGGCACTTGTTCTGTCTGGAAGTTGGCCGTCGGGATGTTGGCATTAGGGAACCTGGCTGTAGGGATTTCGTCCGGCACCCATTTGGAAATTTATATCATGCAAATTATGGATGTAAAGTATTCCACCATGATATCATGTCAGATACATGATCTTTCGAAGGTCCTATCAAGGAACTCTTCAGCTGTAAACTGCAGGTTCCAGTTCTAGCGTTAATGAGCATGCTCAATCGTACATATTATACCCACATTATAATTTACTCACCCTCAGTCATCTTTCTTTCATACTTTTATTCCTCAGTCCCCTGTCTGGCCAGACAATTTGGACTTTTAGTGTATTTATAACAGAGAGATATTGGTAACTAAAATTCTTAATTTCACATTTACAGATTCATGGATGTTATTAGTGTACTTTACACTTGAAATCCAATTCAAAGTGAATATTAGGATATTCAGAAAACAGAACATTTATAAAAATTGCTTTCGAGTCAGGCAGCAGGCTCATTGTTCCAATGGATTAAGTGTATTCAACTCCACTTAACTAAAGGCCATCTCACCCAACAAAGGGCTCCAGTACCATTTTTGATGGTAACATGGATGATATCACAACAAACCAATATCTTTTCGCAGCTCTCAGTTACTGTCTCTATTTCCACCATCCCACTGTATCGGCAGCTTTAGTTGGAATTTGTGGGAGATGCATGCAGGTACCAGGGTATCAGGAATACTGGTTCAAGATGAGAACAGTGATCTAAATTGGAACAGCTTGAGGTTCTCCAGCTGAGCCATTGAGCTCACGGCAAGATCAAGCTAGCGGCCAAAACCGTTATCAGCCGTTATCTTATCAACAGGCTCAGAAATGATCATCAGATTATTTATTAATGGACAGATGTTTAGAAAAAAATATTGAACATTGAACATATTTTTTTGAAACAAATGTTTACCAAACATAATTGCTTTTCTATCAATACTATCTTTCATCTTAAATATCAGATTGACTTAATGTGACTGTAATATACGCTTTTTCTTTAGATAACAACACGTTTGTATTTGTATACACAACAATTAGAAAGCTGAAGGATTTCTTCTCCAGTTCGATTCAGTAGAAATCTTAAAGTGGACTCAGATTTAATGACTTGGAATTATTATTAGTATTCTTCTTACAAAAAAAAAAGAGAGACGAAATATTCTAACGTGATGCATTTTAGACTATAGGGGTTATTCAGAGAACACCGAAATGTTGCCGACATTTCAGTGCCGTTTCGTTCCCCGCACTTCGGGGCAATTTGGCGATTCTAGTTCGTCTACTCTGCTGTGTATTCAAGTACAACCGCAGGGTCCCTGGAGTGCAGGGAAGACCTGCCGCAAACCCGCCAAACACTCACCGAAAACCTGCAGAATCCACCACAAAAACCACACCAAACACGCTGGAAAAAGCCGCCGAGCCGGCGATCACAGCGCAGAGCAGCTGCCGGAAAAAACCGACAAGCTGACGAACGGGGTAAAAAAAAAACACAGTATACTTGAAAGTTTCAAAATTGAAACTCTGTTCGCAAAAAAAAATACTCAACGAAAACGTCTGGAATTTACATATAAGATCCAATGAATGATAATAAAAAGGTCTGTTACAGAAAAATTTAAAAATGATTAAAAAAAAGAAAAAAACATTTTGCTGAAAAAATCCTGAAAAATGCCTAAAAGATCCTCAATAAATCTATTAATGAAGAGATTTTTTACTGCAGAATAAAATAATAAACGGTTTATTAGATATTAAATTAAAAGGGGAATATTTTTAACATTGAAACCTATGGGATTCGCCTGAATAAACCTGCCGAATGAAAACACCGAACAGCAGGGGATTTTGGCAACTTTTCACTGCTGTTCTGTGTTCTCTGAATAGATTAACCATTGCTTCTCTATGGGAGATTTCACTGCCGTCGAACAGCACCATACGTGCAGGTAATTCGCCAAAATTTGGCGAACTGCCTGCTCTCTGAATAACCGAATGGCCCCTTAATGTCACCGTATGCTGAATTTCAGTGTCCAGTTACATTTCGGTGACAATTCGGACCTCTCTGAATAACTCTGTATCTCATTGAATAGGAGAAAATGTTGAAATTCCTATGTGAATACTGGTGTGTTAACATTACTGAAAACAATGTCTATCGTGGAATGACTTGCCTCGCCCTATCAAACTCTCCTCTGACCTTCAGGCCTTCAAGAAATCCCTCAAAACCCATCTCTTCAGATTAGCGTACCGCATCACTGATGCAACCCGTCCCTCTGCTCACCTACTCACACATGATTGAAGCTGCTTCTATGGCCCCACCATTCCCAAACCACTGGCACTAATGATCCTGCCATCTAGTGCATTCCTCTGGTCTTCCTCAACCCCAATCCCTCTAGACTGTAAGCTCCTATGAGCAGGGCCCTCTACACCTATTGTTTCCATCCTATGTCCATTTATCTCTATCTTGTTCCCTTTGGTTATTGTAAAGCGCTGCGGAAACTGTTGGCACTATATAAATGATGACAATAATAATAATATTCAATATTATTTCAACATGATGTGTTATCCATTCAAATAATACCTTTATTTCTTTGTTTAAGCCTTAGAAGTCTTTACTCTTCCTAAAAGAAAAATATCAAAGTTTCTGTTCATTCTTCAAAAGGATGTTTGCGTTCAACCATTTAATTGGTTTGTACAATTGTATTCGTTATTATAAATAAAACTTTAAAAGTGTATTGAATAAATGAAATCGCACTGTCAGAAACAAAGCCTAAGAGAATAATTATAAGAGTGATTAAAATGATGTATTTTAGTCTCTCCTCTATAATAAGGCTGATTTATCTGATAAACTGTAAGTGAAGCCCAGACTTATTCCCTTTGGAATGTATGTCTACATCCTGTATGATAGAATAAATGCATATAAATCTGCCACACAATACTGTATCTTTTAGTTTCATATCTTGGGGCATTATTTTATAGCTTAATAATATTTTGCAATAATTTTGAAAAAAAAAAGGAAAAAAATATAACAACCTAGCAATCGAATATAAATACAGCTTACATTTTCTTTTAAAGTTTTGGTTGAGTCACGTTTAATTTTCTTTTCAACTCTGAAGTACTTTCAACACATTTTCGTATTTCTTTTAAAGTTACTATCCATATGTTGACCATATAGATCAGTGGTTCCCAACCGCGGTTCTCAAGTACCCCTAAGGCTAGGGTCAGACGAATGCATTTATCACGTCTACCGTCAAAAAGTGTGTCCATGCGTCCGGATGCACTTTTTCACAGAAGACACGATAGCGATCATACGTTGCGCAATTACGGCCGTGATTTTTGACGGAGCTAGGAAAAAAGAGAAATCTGAGTAACCAAAGTTTGTGTCTCTGGACGTTATGTAGGTCGGACATGGTGCAACGTCTGACGTCTCCTAATCACGCACACACTCTGTGCGTCAGGACTAGCGGTTCGACGTTCTCTAAAAAATGCGTTAGTTTGCCGCTTGTGTTGCGTGGCAGAACTTTCGTGCGGCCGTACTTCGTATATTGGCCGTCATTGGACGTCATTTGCTCCTACTACGGCCGTAATAAAGTGCGGCTGAACGCACGTTCGCACTGCATTCGTCTGACCCCAGCCTAACAGGTCAGGTTTTCCAGATATCTGAAGCACAGCACAGGTGATATGATTTGCTGCTCAGTGATTGCAGGATTCAGTCTGCTTTTCTCAAAGGTGATCTGTAAAATCTGGCCTGTTAGGGGGACTTGAGGACCGCGTTTGGGAACCACTGATATAGATAATAAAGTATACAATATAATAGTAATAAAAAAATAAAGGATTTTTCTTAATGTTCATGGTCCGTCCTAATTTGACAGTCCATAGCTAAGTGTGTTGAAACAAATTATAATTTTCCAAATTCCTAATACCTTTTAAAAAACTAAAATAATTTGTGATTCACAGACAAACAACAATTAAGTGGTTATTCAGAGAGCACAGAAATTTCAGCAAATTTCCAGTGCTCTCGCATTCGGCGAATTTCGGTGGGCTTTGAAGATTTTAGTTCACAGGATTTTTTAATCGAAATTCTGAGGGTTTCAGTCTGATTTTCCCTGTTTCTCTGCTTGGAAATACATTAATAAACCACTTTCTTTTTTTAAAATTACTGATAAATTAGAATTAAGTCACCAAAGCTTACTTAGGGTATTTGGCACCCAGGGCAGATATTCCCTTTTGACCCCCCTCCCCAGAGTCAAAGAGACAAAAAAACAGTTCAATGATCCCCTGTTACGTCCTCGGCCCCCGTGGCGCTTCCTGGGCGGTCAGGGCACCCGGTGGCATCGCTGACTGGTCGGTTGCCAGTAGTTAGAGCTGGCAGATAGGCATCTGAGGGGGCGGGACTTGACATTATGATGAGGAGCCACCAGCCTTTAAAGCAGGGCAAGAGGATCTGCTCCTCGCCCTGACGTGGAGTAAAGTTCCTGCATCGCCTGTTGTCTGCATTATTTCTATTTGATACTTTGTTGCTGACCTGATCTTGTATGAGGACCCTGTATATGTTGTGACCCGGCTATTCCAATTGACTATTCTCTTGCTTATCCCTATTGTGCTTTTGCCTGTGAGGTTTGGTTTTAATGTTCGTGTTTTGCTGCAAGTTTTCTGTTTGCTTCAACCTGGCTTGAAGCCTAATCGCAAGGCATCCAGTTGTTTGTTGTTTGTTCCTGCTGGTTGCAGCATTAACCACAAGTAGGGTTGCACCGATACCCATACTAGTATCGTATCGGGGCCGATACTGGGTACTGCAGGAGTACTTGGTACTCGTGCAGTACCCCCCGATATTTTTCCCGATACCGGAAGTCGGCATTGAGCCGGCTTGCCGGCATCCGAAGGGCTGCGGCGGCTGTCCGAATGCTCTATTGGCATTCGGACAGCCGCCCCTGGAGCTGCTCTCCACGATACTTACCTTCCTGAGCGACACCGGGAATGTCTCCGCGCGTGCGCTCGTTGGAAGGACCCCAGCCGCGACCACGTGGGACCATGTGATCGTGGCTGGGGTCCTTCCAATGAGCGCACGCGCGGAAACTTTCCCGGCGTCGCTCAGGAAGGTAAGTATAAACACAGTGAGCAGCTGCAGAGCCTGTCTGAATGCTGAAAGAGCATTCGGACAGGCCCTGCAGCTGCTCTCCGCGATGATACTTACCTTCCTGGGCGACGCCGGGAAAGCTTCCGCGCGCGCGCTTGTTGGAAGGACCCCAGCCGCGATCACATGGTCCCACGTGGTCGTGGCTGGGGTCCTTCCTACGAGCGCACGCGCGGAGACATTACCGGCGTCGCTCAGGAAGGTAAGTATCGTCGCAGAGAGTGCTGGGGGGCATACCCATGTGTGAGCTGGGGGGCATACCCATGTGTGAGCTGGGGGGGCATACCCATGAGCTGGGGGCAATATCCACATGTGAGCTGGGGCAAATCCATGTGTGAGCTGGGGGGCATACCCATGAGCTGGGGCATATCCATGTGTGAGCTGGGGCATATCCATGTGTGAGCTGGGGCATTATCCATGAGCTGGGGCATATCCATGAGCTGGGGCATATCCATGTGTGAGCTGGAGCATATCCATGTGTGAGCTGGGGCATATCCATGTGTGAGCTGGGGCATATCCATGTGTGAGCTGGGGCAATATCCATGTGTGAGCTGGAGCAATATCCATGTGTGAGCTGGAGCAATATCCATGTGTGAGCTGGGGCATATCCATGTGTGAGCTGGGGCAATATCCATGTGTGAGCTGGGGCAATATCCATGTGTGAGCTGGGGCATATCCATGTGTGAGCTGGGGCATATCCATGTGTGAGCTGGGGCATATCAATGTGTGAGCTGGGGCAAATCCATGTGTGAGCTGGGGGCATATCCATGTGTGAGCTGGGGGGCATATCCATGTGTGAGCTGGGGCATATCCATGTGTGAGCTGGGGCATATCCATATGTGAGCTGGGGCAGTATGAATATATATATATCGGGGGGGATATACTTGTGAGCTGGGGGGATTTTTATATGGTCTGTTATTATTGGAAAGCGTCACATGACATTAAAGAAAAGTATCGGTATCGGTGAGTACTTTTAAAAAGTATCGGTACTCGTACTCGGTCTTAAAAAAGTGGTATCGGTGCATCCCTAACCACAAGTTTTATGATTAGAGTCCTGCCCTGCAGGCTGCTGAATATATATCCGTCAAGTATCTGTGTATTCCAAGTCACTATACAGAATCCAATCTCTGATTGTAGGACTGCCCTGCAGGCTACTGAACTCAGTGAGTTCCTACTCTGTATAGCTGAGAAAATACAGAATCCAATCTCTGATTGTAGGCCTGCCCTGCAGGCTGCTGAACTAAGTGAGTTCCTACTCTGCATGATTGTAATAATACAGAATCCAGTCATTGACTGTAGGCCTGCCCTGCAGGCTGCTGAACTCAGTAAGTTCCTACTCTGTATGGTTCAAAACAAAAATAAGGTGTTGCCTCTGTTTTATGTGCTTCATGTATCACGACCATTGATATCAGCAATCTGAAACATATCTTGACCACGCTTTTCTGGGATCATGTCTTAAGTCATTGTATCAGTTCACAGAGAGTTAATGTGTTTTCGCTGAGTGACCTCTTGGTCATGAAACCATTTGGCGCTGCGGTGGTAGTCAGGATTTTGTATTACCTCCCTGGCTTGGGATATAGGTATTACAGCCTTTATTGCTTTCTGTGTCGAAGAAATCTGTCCAAAAGGATCCAAAATACGCTATTCGAGGTGAGTGCCATAGCGCACCGTTACATCCCTCTCAATGACGAGGTGAAAGAATTTAAATTTTATGCAAAACACAGATAGGTCTGGCCCAAGACATTGTGCTGCCTGGGTTGAAGAATGAAAGGCTGCCCCTCCCTCCAAAAAAAATCACACCCACGCATTTCACAGAGCTCCAGAGCTATAAAACTCCCAGTACTGTGCAGTGTGCATGAGCCTATCACAGAGCTCCACAGCACAAAACATAATGTGCTGTGTGTTTGAGCGTATCACAGAGCTCCACAGCAATAAAACTCTCAGTAGTGTGCTGTGTGTAAGAGCACATCACAGAGCTGCACAGCAATAGAATTCACAGTAGTGTGCTGTGTGTATGAGAGTATCAGAGAGCTCCACAGCCATAATGCTCACAGTAATGTGTATGGATGTGACTATTATTGCTGTGAATCTCTGTTATAAACTCATACACACTGCATTTCACTGTATCACAGAACTTCACAGCAATAATACTCACATCCCCACACCATACATTATAGTGAGCATTATTGCTGTGGAGCCCTGACTCTGCACACTCTGACACTACACACAAAACACTCTCACATTGCACCTACAAGTGTAGCACCCCCGACACTACACAGACTGCACACAAAACACTCTCACATTGCACCTGCAAGTGTATCACACACCCCTGGACACTGCACACTCTGACACTGCAAATACTCACAGCACACAAAACACTCTCACACTGCACCTACAAGTGTATCACCCTATGCCAATGCACACACTCACACAAAACTCTCTGACACTGCACCTACACTGCACTCTCACTCCAACACACACACACACTTACCCATCGATGTCTCCTGCAGCCCTGCTCACCTCACTCCTCACTTCTCTTTCTCCAGCATGGGCACAAGAAGTGCACGAGGGTGTGGAGGAGTCAGGGAAGCAGACTGTCTGCCTGGCAGGCGGAGGCAGATGCTTTGCAGTCTGTGCTTCGTGGAAGCACAGACTGCATTGCTGCATGGACAGGTCAGCCCTGAAGTGTGACAGCCGGGTATATGCACCCCTGCCAGGGTGTCACCCAGGGCAGCTCACCCCCACGCCCCCTCCCCTTAGTATGCCACTGGGCGCAAGTGTCAATAATTAAGCCAAATTTTTAATGGAAAATTTAAATGTCGATATGCCCTCAATTAAATCTGCCGAACTGAAAAATGAGTGAATTGTGACTGAAAATACAATACAGTTCAGCAATTTGCCAAATTAAATCCCTTAGCTACCAAAATGCTTGATGTAAAAAGCATACATTATCAATGTTTATCTAGTGCCATAACAAGACATAACATACTATATCAACAGTGTGCTAAGCATCGGAGTATCAGGTTAACTTATTATGAAGAATTAATTAGTACAATTAATAGATATGAGGCATTAAAAACTATAGGTTTAATTACACAAGGAAGATATTGCCAAGTCAAAATTTAAATAATAGATCATCACATTTTCATGATAAACAGCCATATGACATCTGAAAGTTTCAAAGATACACTACATACACAAAGAGAGTCATTGACAGATGTATATTATTATTCATGTCTACAGACACCGACAGGCACTAGCCATAATTGACTGTCAAAACAGGCAATCACTCATACACCCAACGTGCCTTATAACACTTTGACCCAACCTGACAATTCAGCTATTATTTATTTTCTGTTCCTATTCCTTCTAAAGCATGGGAATAACCAATCGTGAGATTTACATGTGCATCTTTTCATGACCAGAATCCTAAAGAAAAAAAAAATCCCCTATTCCGACTCAAACAGTGATAGCGAGCCACAAAGACACAAATCTGGCGTAAGCAGTTATGTCTTTGTGACCCAGTCTGAAATAGCAAAAGAGGCTTTAATATTTACCATATAAACTTCATTATTTGCAAATTTTCATAAGGAATATGGTGAAATATCCATGCAATACTACATTCTATCTTTTAGTAGGATAACAGACCTTTAGTCATGCTCATGACTGCCCATTATTCTTATCACTTCTGTAACTAATGGCATCATGTGTCCAGCAGGATAAAAAAATACACCACTTGATCATTTGATTATTATGATCAGTTATTATTGAAGAATGGATTGCATGATGTTGTACTCAAGGATTTAAAGGATCATATGGAGTATTTAGTATACCACTTGTAGACAAATTACACCCAGGAGTACCCCAGTTGCTATACTGAATTGGCGACTTGACTGATCAGCAATCAAACAGAATGAAGAACCATAGATTAATGGGTCCTTAATCGACTCCTCCAATAGACATTTGTCATTTTAAAAAAATGGATAGAGAATGAATGTACATAACACAGTGCATTCCTATAGTAGAATTCTGGTTACTTGAAATCAGCAGTCTGGTTAATACATGATCTTGCTAAAGGGAGAGGTGCATCAAGGTAATGAAATATGACCCCATAACATGTAACTCTCCAAGTTTCAAATGGAATATCTAAGGGGGTTATTCAGAGAGATCCGAAAGGTGGCCGAAATGTAAACGGGACACTGAAATTCAGCAAACGGGGACATTTCAGGGCCATTCGGCTATTCAGAGAGCAGGCAATTCGCCAAATTCTGGCGAATTGCCTGCGCATACGGTGCCTGTTCGAGGGCAGTGAAATCCCCCATAGAGAAGCAATGGTTAATCTATTCAGAGAACACCGAACAGCTGAGGAATGTCAGTGAAAGGCCCTGCCGTTCGGTTGTTTCATTCGTCAGGTTTCTTTAGGTGAACCCCAAATGCTTCAATGTTAAAAATATTCCAGTTTTAATTCGATATCTAATAAACCGTTTATCATTTTATTCTGCAGTAAAAAGTGTCTTTATTTTTCGATTTTTTTAGGATCTTTTAGGCATTTTCTTTTTTCATTCTTCTGTAACAGACCTTTTTATTATCATTCATTGAATCTTATATGTAAATTCCAGATATTTTCGTTCAGTAGTTTTTCTGCAAACAGCGTTTCAAATATCAAACTTTCAAGCAAACTGTTTTTTGGTTTTTTTCACCCCGTTCGTCTGCTTGTCGGCTATTTCAGGCGGCTGCTCTGTTCTGTGATTGGCAGCTGCTCATATTTTTCTGGCATGTTCTGCTTGGTTTCTGCGTTTCTTCGGTGAGTATTCTGTGAGTGTTCGGCGAGTGTACTGCGGGTTTGCGGCGAGTATTCCCTGCACTACGGGGGCCCTGCGATGCTTGCTGAATACACCGCAGGGTCGGCGAACTAGGAATCGCTGACTCGCCCGAAGTGCAGGGAGCAAAAAGTCACCAAACGTGCGGTGACTTTTCGGATCTCTCTGAATAACCCTGTAAGTTTGGTAGGTCTAGGACAGTGGTCAGCAACCCGCGGCTCTGGAGCCGCGTGCGGCTCTTTCATCGCCATGCTGCGGCTCCCGGGATGGTGCTCATGCTAGGGCGCAGACAACCCCGAACTGGAGCTTCCCCACACTCCGCCGGCCACTGTCACTGGGATCTATCACCATCACCACGCTGTGCGCTTGCTCTTGGCACAGCGTAATGGAAGATGTTGGCTCGTGGTGGTTGTCCAATAGTATGCTAATACTAATAATACATGGGGGGCTGAGGGTTATAAATTTATACATGGGGGCCTGGGGGTTATTAATTTATACATAGGGAGACACTTGAGGAGTATTATACATGGTGGGGCTGGGGGTTATTCATTTATACATGGGTACTGGGGGTTATTATATATGGGGAACCTGGGTGAGTATTATATATATGTGGGAACCTGGGGATTATTATATATGTGGGGCCTGGTGGGGTTAATATTTATGGGGAGAAGAAATTTAATAATTCTAAATAAATGGCATCATTCATGGCATGGCTGCATTAAGCTCTCGAGCAGAGTCCTCCCTCCTGTGTGTTTTGTGTATGGATATACAGGTGCATCTCAATAAATTAGAACGTCATGGAAAAGTTAATTTATTTCATTAATTCAACTCAAATTGTGAAGTTTGTGTATTATGTAAATTCAATGCAAACATACTGAAGTAGTTTAAAGTCTTTGGTTCTTTTAGTTGTGATGATTTGGCTCATATTTAACAAAAACCCACCTCAAAAAATTAGAATACTTCATAAGACCAATAAAAAAAGCATTTTTAGTGAATTGTTGGCCTTCTGGAAAGTGTGTTAATTTAGGCTAGGGACAGATGAGCGCATTTTCTGCGGCCACCGTCAAAATGTACGTCGATGCGTGCGCACGCATTTTTTCACGGAATACGCTTAAGTGGTCAGACGACCACAGTCGCACAGTCGCAGGTACTCACCAACGCAATTCTAGGGAAATCCGGCTGTTTGAACGTTATGTAGGCCGCACACTAGCAGCGTCTGACGTCTCCTAATCACGCACACACGCTGCCATGCGGCCGCAGCGCACTCTGTACGTCTGTAGCAGCGGTTTCACGTTCTGAGAAAAATGCGTTCATTTGCCGGTTGCGTGGTGTCGGCGCACTTTTGTACGCACGTACTGCGTATATTGGCCGTCATTGGCCGTTATGTGCTGCTACTGCCGCCGTGATTTAGTGCGCCTGCACGCGCGTTCCGACTGCCCCACTCTGACCCTAGCCTCACTGTAAATGTACTCAACACTTGGTAGGGGCTCCTTTTGCTTTAATTACTGCCTCAATTTGGCGTGGCATGGAGGTGATCAGTCTGTGGCACTGCTGAGGTGCTATGGAAGCCCAACTTTCTTTGACAGTGGCCTTCAGCTCATCTGCGTTTTTTTGGTCTCTTGTTTCTCATTTCCCCCTTGACAATATCCCATAGATTCTCTATGGGGTTCAGGTCCGGTGAGTTTGCTGGCCAGTCAAGCAAACCAACACCATGGTCATTTAACCAACTTTTGGTGCTTTTGACAGTGTGGGCAGGTGCCAAATCCTGTTGGAAAATGAAATCTTCATCTTTAAAAAGCAGGTCAGCAGAAGAAAGCATGAAGTGTTCTAAAATCTCTCGTTAAACGGGTGAAGTGACTTTGGTTTTCAAAAAAACACAGTGGACCAACACCAGCAGATGACATTGCACCCCAAATCATCACAGACTGTGGAAACTTAACACTGGACATCAAGCAACTTGGGCTATGAGCTTCTCCATCCTTTCTCCAGACTCTAGGACCTTGGTTTCCAAATGAAATACAAAACTTGCTCTCATCTGAAAAGAGGATTTTGGACCACTGAGCAACAGTCCAGGTCTTCTTCTCCTTAGCCCAGGTAAGACGGCTCCAATGTTGTCTGTGGTTCAGGAGTGGCATAACAAGAGGAATATGACAATTGTAGCCAAATTCTTTGACAAGTCTGTGTGTGGTGGCTCATGATGCCTTTACCCCAGCCCCAGTCCAAGCCTTGAGAAGTTCACCCAAATTCATGAATTGATTTTGCTTGGCAAGTCTTTGGAGGCTGCGGTTCTCTCGGTTGGTTGTGCCTCTTTTTCTTCCACTCAACTTTCTGTTAACATGCTTGGATACAGCACTCTGAACAGTCAGCTTCTTTGGCAATGAATGTTTGTGGCTTACCCTCCTTGTGAAGGGCGTCAATGATTGTCTTCTGGACAACTGTCAGATCAGCAGTCTTCCCCACGATTGTGTAGCCCAGTGAACCAAACTGAGAGACCATTTTGAAGGCTCAGGAAACCTTTGCAGGTGTTTTGAGTTGATTAGCTGATTGACATGTCAACATATTCTAATTTGTTGAGATAGTGAATAGGTGGGTTTTTGTTAAATGTGAGCAAAATCATCACAATTAAAAAGACCCAAAGACTTAAACTACTTCAGTCTGTGTGCATTGAATTTATTTAATACACAAGTTTCACAATTTGAGTTGGATTAACCCTTTCACTGCTGAGGCGTTTCACGCCTCTGTGCTGAGGTCATATTTACCGGTTTTGCTCATCATGTTTAAACGTGTTTTGAAGGCTTATTTTAGTATATGACCCAGACATATTATATATTGTTCTTTCCGTCAGACTCGGTAGATTCATAATATGTCATTATTATATGTATACGTTATGTCATGTCTGTATATTATAACAAAAAATGCAATAAAATATGTATTTTCAATAATTTACAATGTGTAAAGTGTTTTTTTTCACATTTTAACATGCGAGCAATTGCGGTTATATTTTGTATGGGGTGCGCTTGTTAAAAAAATTAGAGATGGGGTCTCGTTACATTTTTTTTTGGGGAAAATTACACGATTTTTAACAAACGCACCGCATACAAAAATCGTTAGTGCAGCATCATTGTCCGCATTATAATTGAAATGGGAACAATATTGCTGCATTAACGAACCAAAAAAAAGAAAAAAAAATGTTTATTTTTTTTTTATAATTTTTTTTTTAAATATATTTTTATTTTTATTTTAAATTTTTATTTTTTTTAAAAAACTTTTTTCACTGTAGTGTTTGGTATCGTTGGAACGGCCATGCTCTGGCCGATCCAACCATACCAAACTTTAACCCCTAGCTGCCACGGATCGGGAGATAGGGAGTTCATTGGAACTCCCTATCTCCACCGTTGGTGGCAGTTAGGGGTTAACTCTAGGACTGGCGTCATCGTGCTATGCACGATGACGCCAGTCCTCAGGGGGAGTTCCCGGAGGCTTGGCCGACATCCAAGATGTCGGCCAGCTCCGGGAAAGGATCACGAACCGGCGCTTTTCAGCGCCGATTCGCGATCCAGCTCCCCAGGGGTTAATGCCAGGCACCATTTGGAAGGACAGGCTGTGCCCTTCCAAATGGTGCCTGGGTTAACCCCCGCAACGCCGCCGATCGGGAGGGAGAGAGGTCCGAAGGACCTCCCCCCCTCCCTTTCAGGCGCCTCCTCCGCACATGCGGGGGGCGCCTGAATTAGGTGTCATCGCGCTGCCACGATGACACCTAATTTCATCGGCGGCGGTTCCGGATGCTGGGCTGACATCGAGGATGTCAGCCCGCACCGGGGGGGCCAGCGATCGGCCGGAACCCGGCCGAACGCTGACCCCAAAGGGAGGACGCGCTCAGCGCGTCCTCCGCATACCAGCAGCCATGCGGAGGACGCGCTGAGCGCGTCCTCCGCATCGAAGTGGTTAAGAAAATAAATGAACTTTTCCACGACATTCAAATTTATTGAGATGCACCTGTATGTTTGGTCTCTCCCATTGTACAGCGCTACAGAATTTGTTGGCGCTTTATAAATACTTGTAACTGTAATTAATTGAAATATATATTTTTTTATACTAATGACATGGAGATTGATTTTTTTAAAAAAAATATTATTAAAAGTTTTAGTTTAGAGTACCCCTCCCCACCCATAGCATAAAGGTAAAAAACGATATATGCAGTGTTATCTTCATTTTAGATGTCAAAAGGGGTTTGCGGCTCCCAATGTTTTCTTTTTTGCGGGAAATGGGTCCAAATGGCTCTTTGAGTGTTTAAGGTTGCAGACCCCTGGTCTAGGAGAAGAGGGGTTTGTGAGGGTCCTGAGAATGAGCAACAGCACTAATGGCCTGCTCTACGGTGGGACCTGCTCAGGTCTCACAAGGTTTTAGCTTGTATGTGTCATTACAGGGATGAATTCTCCATATGCATATCAGCCTGCTCTCACCCAAAAAGGGCGGCCAGTACTGATTGCCAAGGACGTCATCCCTGCACGAGAGGTGCAGCGACCCCCCGACGATCGTTTCGGCCTTCTTGGGCCTCATCAGGAGGGTATAACTGACACCCCTCTAGGCACACCAAGCAAGGGGTCCACGTCTGGATAGCCCTGTAGACTAAGTTTGGTAGGTCTGCCTGATGGATCCACTTTAGTTTTTGGCATGGGATTTGGCATCAGAGTCATCCAATTCATTTTTTTCACTCACTTTATGGTCTGGAAATGTTCTTTAAGGCGTCTCTTTTTCAAGCTGTTCCACTCATTGTCAATTGTCTTATCATTCTATATTATCTACCACCCATTTTTTGTCCAAGGATCCAATCTTCCAGGGAACACCCAAGTATTGACTTTTCTGATTTAGTTATCCTACCCACCTGCCCCATTATCTTGACTTTATGGCATGAACCAGAGCAAAGTAGCACCCTGTGTCTTCTGATGCTGAATGGAACAGCATCATGGAAAATAATAAATAGGCCATGCCACAGAAACAATTGTTCCACAATGATTGTAGCCTCATAGGAGCTAAAAATTAAGAATATACCACAGAAGCATTGTGTGTGTCCCAAATGAAGTGTTGGCTTGTGCTGTATGTCAAATGACATTCATTTATTTTCATACTATACTGACTAATATACTTTAAACTACATAACATAAATTCTCTAGATCAGTGTTTCCCAACCCTATTTCTCAGGTACCACTAACAGGCCAGGTTTGCAGATATCTGAAGCACAGCACAGGTGATCTGATTTGCTGCCCAGTGATTGCAGGATTCATTCTAAATTTCCCCAAGGTGATCCTTAAAAGCTGACCTGTTATGGAGACTTGAAGACCAGGTTTGGGAAACACTGCTATAGAGAACTAAATCATTTGACTTTACCAACTATAATATTATCACTTGCAGTTCAAAAACGAACCAGACATAATATAGCACACTTGATAATTTATTGCAAAGAGTAGATGGGTTCCAAGACGACCATAGGGCAGCAACCCACAATGATTACTGTTCAAAAATGAAGCCGGTCACACCATCAATAAGCAAATAAAGGAGCTGATTGCTGCAACGTATTGGCCCTTTCTGAAGCTTGTGAAAGGCTCAGAGAACGGGCCAAAATATCAGAGCAATAAAAACAGCTCCTTTATATGTTTTTTGATGATGTGACCAGCTTTGTTTTTGAACTGTATCCATTAAGAGTAGCTGACCTATGGTGTCTTGTGTCACGACCTACTACGCGCGCTGCTGCGTAAAGACGCCGGGTTAAGCCACGCACTATCTATCCTAGACCCAGATAATTACGCGCACTTCTCTACCCGTCCCGGCCACACTACCTCTCACAACAGGCACGTAGAGCGCGATATACTGATCCCAGGATTGCAACGCAGCACAAGTCTTCTCCTGAAGCACGTACTCACTACGTCTCTCACAATCCTGGAACTCACTTTCTTATTCTATTAGTAACGCTGCCACCAGTCCTCACGGACACTACGCGCATCGCAACAGGAGACGCAGGGCTTAGCAACCGCACTATCCTAGACTCTGACAGTGACTACGGATCCCACAATTCCATGCCGTTTCCTGACGACCGCAACACGCAATTTCTTATATATAACCGAGCTTAAGGCAAATAGCAATTCTCCCAATCTCTTAGTTAGCGTGGATTTCATCAGCCAGAGTCAAAACTTAAATATTTTTTGGTTTATTTATGATAGAAAAAGAATCACAGTGCTTGGTTACATAAAAACTTATAACTAGAATAAATCAATTACTTATACAATACACAGCAAACGAAAGAAAAAAGGGTTAATCACAGAGCCTTACTTATGACGGACTAATCAGTAGCTGGCATCGGTGCCTCCTGGGATCTGGAGATAGAGCATGGACAGATCAGTCCTCTTTAGAAGGAACCCCAAGTGATCAGTCCTGAGCCATGCTTGATTCAGAATATATATAGGGCTGCCTTTTTCTACGTCCAGCCTCCTAGCTGGCAGAGCCATTGCCTACAATTCCCAGAGTGCCCCTCTCTGGAGCATGCCCAGTGCACTTCGTCGTTAATCTTTAATTGCCTAAAGGCGTCCCTCTTCCCTCCAGACCCCCCTTAGAGATCAAGGATGTGCTTCCTGTCTTTGAAGATAGGGTCCAACTCTCTTGGGGCCGACCTGGCTGCTAAGGTGTGATTTTCTAGGTTAGTGTACAAAGAAATTCCCTTTTTACAGCTACGTGTTATATCCTCCCCCCAAGGGAGAAAGCTAAACATTTTGATTACATTTCAGCTGTGGACACAGGGCTTCACGTACCAAATGGCCAGACACAAATATGAATATAACTCTATATGGAGGAGAGGAGATATGTATGAACCGGCAGATAGACACATATATACAGGCAGACCCGTATATAGATAGAAATACAGATCTAATCTGCCACACCTTGGAACCCATCTACTCTGTAGAACAGTGTTTCCCAAACCTGTCCTCAGGACCCTCCGCCTCGCCAGGTTCGCCAGATATCTGAAGCACAGCACAGGTGATATGATTTGCTGCTCAGGGATTGCAGGATTCAGTCTGCTTTTCCCTAAGGTGATCCTTAAAACCTGGCCTGGTTGAGGGTCCCGAGGACAGGTTTGGGAAACACTGCTGTAGAAGAATTTAGCACGTGCGCTATATCCATATTTTGCTTTCCATGTAATATTATTACGGTGAGATATGTATAGAAATAGTCATCTTTTTTTAAAGCAGGATAACTGTTACAAAGCATTCAGATAGCAGGGTAACTAGCTGAATGCTCCGATAAACATACAGGGTTATTCAGAGAGAGGTGAAAAGCAGGAGATTGGAAAATTCTAGGTCAAAATATCCAAACCAGAAAAATTCTCTCATTCATCTCACTTTCCAAATTGGCTATTTTGACCTAGAATTTTCCATTCTCCAGCCATTCTCTGACTTTTCACCTCTCTCTGAATAACCCTGTTAGTTTATGAGAAAAATAAGTACTGCGCTATATTGCTTTTGGGTTTCACTTAAGCTGGGGTCAGACGAACGCAGTGCGAACGCACGTGCAGCCGCACTTTATCACGGCCGTAGCAGCAAATGACGTCCAATGACGGGCAATATACGAAGTACTGCCGCACTAAAGTTCGGCCGGGCAACGAAAGCGGCAAACGAACAGATTTTTTCAAGAACGTGAAACCGCTAGTACTGACGTACAGAGTGCGCTGCGTCCGGTAGCGGAGTGTGTGCGTGATTCGGAAACGTCAGTCGCTGCTAATGTCCGGCCAACATAACGTCCAGACGCAAAAAGGGTTTTATTGATGATCCGTACAAAATCATGGATGGAAATGCGCATTGTATGACCGCTATCACGTATTCTGTGAAAAAATAGGTCCATTCGTTCGAATGCACTTTTACACGGACGACTTGAAAAATGCGTTCGTCTGACCCTAGCCTTAGAGCTGGTTGTTCGTGTATGTGTGCTCAGAAATATAAACAAAATATTCTAGCTTAATATTGTTATTACTATTGAGCAAATGACAGTCGTTATATTAAATATGTATTATATTATTTCTGTCATTATATCTGGTAGCTTTAGATATTAACATACACTATCAGGGTTATTCAAAGAGAATCAAAGTCACCGTACATTCTGTGACTTTTCATTCGCTTCAATTCGGCGCGATTTGGCGATCCTATTTCGGTGACCCTGCGGTGCATTCAGCAAGCACCACAGAGTCCTCGAAGTGCAAGGAAAAACCGCCGCAAACCTGCCGAACACTCACCACCAACCCGCCGAACACTCCCCGCAAAACCCGCCGAACACTCACTAAAACCCGCAAAACAGCTGGATTAACCCCAACGAACACGCCGGAGAAACCCGAGCAGCCGCCGATCACTCACAGCGCAGAGCAGCCACCATAAAAAGCCGACACCGCAGACGAATGGAATGAAAAAAAGTAAAAAAAAATTGTTTGAATGATTAAAAAGTGAAACGCTGTTTGCAAAGAAACTACAGAACGGAAATGTTTGAAATTTACATATAAGATCCAATGAATGATAATAAAAAGGGCTGTTACAGAAAAAAGAAAAAACGATTTAAAAAAAATAAACGGAAAAAATTTTTGCAAAGAAATCCCAAAAAATGCCTAAAAGATCCTAAAAATCTATAAATAAAGAGACTCTTTACTGCAGAATATTATAATGAACGGTTTATTAGATATTGAATTAAAACGGGAATATTTTTAACATTGACGTCTATTGGCTTCGCTTGAATAAATCTGCCGCATGAAACCACCGAACAGCAGGGCAATTCGGCAACTTTTTTGTTCTCTGAATAGACAAACCATTGCTTCTCTATGGGGATTTCACTGCCCTCGAACAGGCACCAAACAGGTGGCGTATGTGCAGACAATTCGCCAGGATTTGGATTTCGCTGTTCGGTTACCTTTCGACCATAATTCAGATCTCTTTGAATAACCTTGTATATCACATGTTGTATACAGTATACTCTGGATATTTAACACAAATAATAATACACACAATAGATAGTGCCTTTAAATGAAACATACACACACACATTGTACACTTTATTATCTAGAGTATCGCTTGTGGTATTCTGTAGCGCATGTTATCTGGACACTGAAAGAGTTAAAGAGTACAGTTGCTTTTATTTTTATTTTCTCCGATAATAGCTTTTTACAGGACCTATGGAAAAAAAAAATATTACTAAGTGGTCGTGTGGCTAGTGCTATTCATCATAGCAGTGACTGACTATCTGTCAAAAGTGGCAAGAGCCCTTGTTAAGAGCCCTGACCTGTGCCGTAATGAAGGGAAAGAGCACAGGAAAGTGTCCATTATCAAGCCGTCGGGAGCAGAAAATTGGTGCAGTTTGCCTCAATCTTCCCACAAGTTAAGATTTTTAGATAGGTGGGGATCAGCAAAAAGCAGTTTTATCCTATGATCATTTTTGTCAGATCACATCAAACTAAGGGCATAGTTACATTCAAGATTTCAATTAACGCATTCTGACTTCAAAGGTCAGTATCATGGAAGCACGTCAGTCTCCTTAGCACATTGACATCGGTGCATTCTTGCAGGATATAGAGATTACGTGAGTTTCTGGCAAGTACGCTGCATAAAATAAATTCTATAGATCAGTGGGTTTTACTGACGGCATTATTCTAAGGCTGGGGTCAGACCAGCGCACTTTTAACGTGCGTTCTGGCGCACATAATTACAGCCGCACTAGCAGCAGATGACGGGCAATGACGGCCAATATACGATGTATACGATGCAACGATGCAACGCAAGTGGAATTTGAACGCATTTTTTTGAGAACGCTGAACCGCTAGTACTAACGTACTGAGTGCGCAGCTGCGGCATAGCGGCGTGTTTGCGTGATTAGGAGATGTCAGACGCTGCTAATGTCCAGCCTACATAACGTCCAGACGCAAAAAGAGTTTTATTGACGATCCGTACAAAATCACGCCCGAAAATGCACGTCGTCTGACCGTTTTTGCGCATTCCGTGAAAAAATACGTCAATGCGTTCGGACGCACTTTTTCACGTTCGCGGGGGAAAATGCTTTCGTCTGACCCTAGCCTAAAAGGAGCATGTAGTAAGCAGATTGGTCTTGCATTAGAATCGTGAACTCTAAGGCTGGGTTCACACCTGCGTGTTCTTTTTACGCGCGCAATGTGTGTGTTTTTTAACACGCGTATCGCGCAAACGTAAAAAACAGGCGAACGCTCATTGCAGCTCGTTCACGGCCATAGACTGCAGAGTGAACGTGCTGCAAATATGCCCCAGAGAAGCTCCCGTACTTCTTTGGACGTAGGACATTTTACAGCGCGTTCCTGCGTGCTGTAAAACGCCCAGGTGTGAACGGGTCCCATAGGAAATCATGGGATTTCCATGTCTCAGCGTTTTACAGCGCGCAGGAACATGCTGTAAAACGACCACATGTGAACCCAGCCTTAGGGCTACATTACACAAATCGTGCTAAAATGGGGGCGCAAAGGAGAAAAACCTGCGCCTTCAGGTTCCTCCTTTCCACCCCCATTTTAGCGTGATATTACAATGCAGGCGCTTAAAAAGCTGCCTGCATTGTTACCGGGCGCTAAGCCCCGGGATGCACGCGGCAGCGCTGAGCACCACTGCGAACATCCACTTGATGGAGTCCAGAGGACTCCATTAACCACTTGGCTGCTATGGATGTGCTGAGCGCGTCCAGCCAAGTGGCTCTCCTGTGCTATGGACGTGCTGAGCGCGTCCATGCACAGGAGGCAGCAATCGGCCGGGATTCCGGCCGATTGCTGCACCCCCCGGTGCGGGCTGGCATCTTTGATGTCAGCCCAGCACTCCAAGCCATTGGAGCGATGACGGATGAGCGATGACGGCGGAGCGATGACATCTAATTCAGGCACCCCCCGCGTGTGCGGAGGAGGCGCCTGAAAGGGAGGGGGGAGGTCCTTCGGACCTCTCTCCCTCCCGATCGCCGGGGGCCACAGGGTTAAGGTAGGCGCCGTTTGGAAGGACATAGCCTGCCCTTCCAAACGGTGGCTGACATTAACCCCTGGGGATCTGGATCACGATTCGGCGCTGAAAAGCGCCGGATCGTGATCCTCTCCTGGAGCTGGCTGACATCTTGGATGTCGGCCAAGCCTCCGGGAACTCCCCCTGAGGACTGGCGTCATAGTGCATAGCACGATGACGCCATTCCTGGAGTTAACCCCTAGCTGCCAGCAATTGCGGAGATAGGGGGTGCCAATGAACCCCCTATCTCCTGATCCGTGGCAGCTAGGGGTTAATGTTTGATATTGTTGGATCGGCCAGAGCATGGCCTTTCCAACGATACCAAACATGACCATGTAAAAAAGTTTTTTTTTAAAAATTAAAATTAAAAATTAAAAATATTTTAAAAAAATTATAAAAAAAATAAACAAGTTTTTTTTGTTTTTGTTTTGTTAATGCAGCAATATTGTTCCCATTACAATTACAATTATAATGTGAACAATGATGCTGCACTAATGATTTTTGTATGCAGTGCGTTTGTTAAAAATAGCAAAACTTTCCCCAAAAAAAGTAACAAGACCCCATTTCTAATTTTTTTAACAAGCGCACCCCATAGAAAATATAACCGCAAACGATCGCATGTTAAAATGTGAAAAAAAACACTTTACACGTTGTAAATGATTGAAAATCCTAATTTTATTGCATTTTTTGTTTTAATATACAGACAGGACATGATGTATACATATAATAATGACATATTATGAATCTGCTGAGTCTGCCGGAAAGAACGATATATAATATGTCTGGGTCATATATCAAAATATAGCTTCAAAAAGCAGTTAAACATGAAGAGCGAAAGCGGTAAAAATGACCTCAGCACAGAGGTGTGAAAAGCCTCAGCAGCGAAAGGGTTAAAGCAGACAGTGCCGGTCACATGACCTGCCGGATCCCGCCACGTGAGATCCGGCAGGTCGGCGTAGTGATCAGCAGGGGGAGACTGGAGGACGTTTTTCCCCCAGTCTCTCCCTGCTCCCGCCGGACAGAGGAGGCGGTTGGAGCCGCGGTCCTTGCTGTGGGATAGGAGTTGAGTATCGGATTCATTTTGGGGGGTTTGCACCAGCGGAATCCGTTAGCACCAAGTCCAGGCTGTGGTTAACTTTTTGCTAACCGCAGCCGGACGTTAATTTGCATTAGCGTATTGTAATCCTAACGCAAATTAACACTTTGAGCTCCCCATGTTAAGTATAGGGAGCGCAAAGTACAGTAACCTCGCTCTTAAAAACGCAAGATACCAAATGCTAACGGGTTTCTTAACCCATTAGTGTTCGGATTGTGGCTACCAGGGCTAACGTTAACGCTCACTCAGGTGAGTGCTAACGTTGGCACCAAGAATGTAATGTAGCCCTTAATATTTTAGTATAGCACACAAACACTACAACTTAACCTCTTATCGTTATTAATATTTTACTAAGTCAGGATTCCATTTTTGATGCAATGATATGCCTGACAACAACCTCGGTTCTGCTTATTGTCAAGAGTTTGTATATATGTTGAGCAGTAATCTCCATTAATAATTTATATGATTAGTATTTACCACATCTGACCATTAACATTGTCATAAGTAATAATTTGCTTGTAAAATTTAACCCTCAAGGATATAGAAAAATATACAGGGTTATTCAAAGAGTCCTGAATGGCTGCCGAAAAGTAACCGAACGCTGAAATTCAGCGTTTGGTTACCCTTCTTGGCCATTCAGCTATCCAGAGAGCAGGTAATTCGCCAAATCCTGGCGAATTGCAATGCACATATGGTGCCTGTTCGGTGCCTGTTCGAGGGCAGTGAAAACCCATAGAGAAGCAATGCTTCGTCTATTCAGAGAACACAAACCAGCAGTGAAAGCAGTGGCGGAAGTACCAGGGTCGCAGCGGTCGCAGTTGCGACCGGGACCTGGCATTCCGCCACTGGAGGGGGGCCCAGCGCCGCCCGCCAGATTCCGGCAATCAGCGCCGGAATCTGGGAGCCGCGCGCTGGCCGTCCCTCTCCCTGCGAGCGGCCACTGACATGCGTCTTGGCCGCTCACGTGGGAGAGAAACCACCTGACCAGCGCACGAGACCTCGCGCTGATCAGGTGGTTTCCGGCGAGCGGCCAAGACGCATGTTTCCAGCGGCTGCTCGCCTCAGAGAAGAAAAGAACGCCGGCGGAGCCTGCCCGGGGCCAGCAGAGGTAAGTAAGAGCTGGGGGGGCCTTATACCCATGAGCTGGGGGGCATACCCATGTGAGAGCTGGGGGGCAAATCCATGAGAGAGCTGGGGGGCATATCCATGAGCTGGGGGCATATCCATGAGCTGGGGGCATATCCATGAGCTGGGGGGCATATCCATGAGAGAGCTGGGGGGCATATCCATGAGCTGGGGGGGCATATCCATGAGAGAGCTAGGGGGGCATATCCATGAGAGCTGGGGGGCATATCCATGAGCTGGGGGGCATATCCATGAGCTGGGGGGGCATATCCATGAGAGAGCTGGGGGGCATATCCATGAGCTGGGGGCATATCCATGAGAGAGCTGGGGGGCATATCCATGAGAGAGCTGGGGGGCATATCCATGAGCTGGGGGGGCATATCCATGAGAGAGCTGGGGGGCATATCCATGAGCTGGGGTGGCATATCCATGAGAGAGCTGGGGGGGCATATCCATGAGAGAGCTGGGGGGGCATATCCATGAGCTGGGGGGCATATCCATGAGAGAGCTGGGGGGGCATATCCATAAGAGAGCTGGGGGGGCATAACCATGTGTGAGCTGGGGGGGCATAACCATGTGTGAGCTGGGGGGGCATAATCATGTGTGAGCTGGGGGGCAAATCCATAATCTGGGGGGCAATATCCATGTGTGAGATGGGGCATATCCATGAGCTGGGGCAAATCCATGTGTGAGCTGGGGCATATCCATGAGCTGGGGCAGTATAAATATATATATCGGGGGGGGATATACATGTGAGCTGGGGACATTTTTATATGGTCTGTTCTTATTGGAAAGCGTCACATGACATTAAAGAAAAGTATCGGTACTCGGTATCGGTGAGTACTTTTAAAAAGTATCGGTACTCGTACTCGGTCTTAAAAAAGTGGTATCGGTGCATCCCTAGGCAATACTATCTTTGTTTTATTTTGAAGTGAAAAATAAGTAAAAATACATAGATTTTTTGGGGGGGGGGCCCTTCGTGGATTCTTGCACCGGGGCCCTCAGGTTTCTAGTTACGCCACTGAGTGAAAGGTTCCCGAAATGCCCTGCTATTCGGTGGTTTAACCCTTTCGCTGCTGAGCCATTTCCCACCTGTCTGCTGAGGTCATTTTTACCGGTGTCGCTCATCATGTTTAAACGTGTTTTGAAGCCTTATTTTAATATATGACCCAGACATATTATATATCGTTCTTTCCGTCAGACTCGGCAGATTCATAATATGTCATTATTATATGTATATGTCATGACCTGTCTGTATATTATAACAAAAAATGCAATAACATTTTCATTTTCAATAATTTACAACGTGTAAAGTGTTTTTCACATTTTAACATGCGAGCGTTTGCGGTTATGTTTTCTATGGGGTGCGCTTGTTATAAAAATTATAAACAGGGAATCGTTACATTTTTTTGGGGGAAAATCACGCGATTTTAACAATCGCACCCCATACAAAAATCGTTAGGGCAGCATCATTGTTCACATTATAATTGAAATGGGAACAATATTGCTGCATTAGCAAAAACAAAACAAAAAAAAAACGGTTTATTTATTTATTTATTTCTTAAAATATTTCATTTATTTTATTTTTTTCTTAACTTTTTACATGGTGATGTTTGGTATTGTTGGAAAGGCCATTCTCCGGCCGATCCTACGATAACAAACATTAACCCCTAGCTGCCACGGATCGGGAGATAGGGGGTTCCAATGAACCTCCTATCTCCACCATTGGTGGCAGCTAGGGGTTAACTCGAAAACTGACGTCATTGCGCTATGCACGGTAACGCCAGTCGCCAGGGGGAGATCCTGGAAGCTTGGCCGACATCCAAGATGTTGGCCAGCTCCAGGAAAGGATCGCTATCTGCCACTAGTGTATTTTGGCCTAGGCCAACAAGGCCCAGGCCTAGGGCGGCACTTTCCAGGGGCGGCGGCCCGCTGGGTGGCCCCACCCCTAAAAAAAATAAATATATATTTTTTTACTTTTGCAAACTATTTTACCAGGAAGGAAACATTGAGATGTCACTAATTTTCAAGTATGTCCTGGGTAGGCAAGGCCTAGGCTTTCACTTTCCAGGGGCAACAAAAAACCTCACCACTAATTGGGTTACTCACAGAGCACCGAAATGACGCCAACATTTTGGTGTTCTGTAGTTCCCTGCACTTCGGGGAATAAAATTTCCCAACCCTGCAGTGAATTCACCATTCACCGCAGGGTCCCCAAAGTGCATGGAGTCGGCCGCTGTATGCTGCCACCGCAAACCTATGGCCTGCTGTTTTCTAAAGAACTACTGAAGGAAAATGTCTAGAATTTACATATAAGATCCTATGATTGATAATAAAAAGTTCTGTTACAGAAAAAGGAGAACCGCTATTGAAAAAAAGGGGGGGAATTTAGCCCAAAAAAATTCTGAAAAATCACTAAAAGGTACAAAAAAAAAACAATAAATAAATAAACACTTTTTACTGCAGATTAAAATAATAAATGGTTTATTAGATATTGCATAAAAAACGGGAATATTTTTAACATTGAAACCTATGGGGTTCGCCTGAATAAACCTGCTGATTGAAACCACCGAACATCAGGGCATTTCACTGACATTTCTCTGCTGTTTGGTGTTCTCTGAATAGATTAACCATTACTTCTCTATGGGGATTTGCACTGCCTACAAACAGCACCGTACTTGCTGGCAGTTCGCCAAACTTGTGTGTGAGCATATCACCAGAGCAGTGGTGTACTTAGAGGAGTGTCGGAGGGCGGGCCGCCCCAGGTACCAGTGATTATTGGGGTGTCATTAGGGGGTACTAGGAGGTGCCACTGTCACTGTGTGTCAGCTTTGAGCTGTGTTCTCAAACAACGAGCAGCGGAGCATGGCGTTTGCATACGCAATAAAATCGAATAGAATAAAAATCCCCCTCTCCTCCCTCCATAGCTCCTCCCCTGCCCCGCAGCAGCTCTAGGAGAGGGGAGGGGGATGTGATTTGTGTCCAGAGAGAGAAGATGACAGTAAACGGCAGGTAAAGGGGGGGTTTCAGCAGAATATGAAGCCCTGTCTGCTTACTGCTGTTTAAAGTGGACCTTTCCTTAACCAGCACTGCAGTGATAGAAATTTGTCATTGAGCTGCCTGGCTCCTGGTGAGGCTGCTTGCGTGCAGGTCACACTAGGTCCGGCCAGTCAGGTGGTACTGAGTCTCAGTACCACCTGACTGGCTGAACCACGTGACACGCATGCACGCAGCTGCCCGCCCTTTCGTTAACATGGACTGTCACTCTATTCTGGACTGAACACCCACCGGGAAGGGAATCAAAGCCACGGTGCACCCTCTGGCAGTGGCACCCCACTGTTGACAAGATGGCTCCACGCACAGGCACAGCCGTGATCCTAACGTGGCCTGGAGGGACCTCCTGCTGAGTCTGTACACAGTCCCTGCTGACTCTGCACACAGCCCTACCGCAGACAGAGGCCGGTAAATGTAGAATAAATAATTGCTGTGTGCTCATACACACTCGGTTTGCTGGGAGTTTTATTGCAGTGGATTCTGATGCACTCATACACACCACACATTGCATTGCTGGGAGTTTTATTGCAGTGGATTCTGATGCACTCATACACACCGCACATTGCATTGCTGGGAGTTTTATTGCTGTGGATTCTGATACGCTGACACACACCACACATTGCATTGCTGGGAGTTTTATTGCAGTGGATTCTGATGCACTCATACACACCACACATTGCATATGCTGTGCCTGGCTTTGATAGCTGGCCCGAACTGAAAGGACCCCCCCTCCCTTTCAGGCACCTCCTCCGCACTCACGGGTGGGGGCGTCTGCAATAGATGTCATTGTGCCGCCGCAATGACATCTATTGTTGCCCGCGGCAGTCCCGGATGCTGGGTAGGGATGTGCGTTTCGGGTTTCGGAATTTCGGAATTTTCACGAAATTTCCCGATTCGTGTCTTCGGATTCGGCCGAATTTCCGAATCGGGTCGGACCCGAAAACCGATAGATACGAAAAGTTTTCCAAGCCAAAACTAAATATTTTCGGAATTTTCGAATGGACTTGAAATGTGTCAAATCGAAATTTATTTTCGCTCTATTCATGATTTCGGTTCCATTCGTGGTTTCGGTTCCATTTCGGTAATTCTGGACATCGTATATTTAACTATTATCGGTTATATCGCTGATTCTGTAAATTTTGTATTTGTAAATGCGCATTTTTGATCAACTATTTTTCCGTTTTAAAACCTTTTGTTCTGGTTTTTATTTTTAAAGTCAGACCATTTGGGTCAGCTTAGCGTTTTTTAAATCGTTTTGTTCATTTTTTTGTTCCTTGGCTTTCATACCATTTTAATATGATTAAATAAAGTTGTGAAATGTTTATTCATAAGAAAAAAAGGATCTTTATTTATTAAAAAAATAACACGATAGAATCGCCAGAATTATCGTATCGACAGAATGAATTATCGGATCCGAAAAACAAACCAAAAATTTATTATAAAAAATATATAAAGTATTAAAAAAGTAAACCATAGTAGTTTACGTCAAAACGAATAGAGTTAGACACTTTGAAACGAGGAGAACAGACGTTCGGAAAAAAAACGAAAATTTCCGAAATCACGAAAAGTCGATACAAAAAATGAGCAAAGTGACCCGAAAACACGAAAAATGGTCGATATTCCGAAAAAAAAATGTACACGAAAAACGAGCCGAACCGAACCGAATCGAAACAGAGATCGGTCGAAACGAGCCGAGTCGAAAATTTTAAACATCCGAACGAATCGAACCGAATCGAACCGAAAAAAAAATCGGTGCACAAGCCTAATGCTGGGCTGACATCAACGATGTCAGCCCGCACCAGGGGGCACATCCGGCCGATCGCTGGCTGCAAAGGGAGGATGCGCTCAGCCAACGCGTCCTCCGCAGCTAAGCGGTTAATTCGGCAGATTTATTCAGGTGAATCCCATAGGCTTCAATGTTAAAAACATTCCCGTTTTAATTCAATATCTAATAAACCGTTTATTATAATATTCTGCAGTAAAAAGTCTCTTTATGTTTAGATTTTTTTGGGTTATTTTAAGCATTTTTCGGGATTTTTTTGCCAAAAAAGTTTTGCCGATTTTTTTTTGTTTAACCCTTTCGCTGCTGAGGCTTTTCCCGCCTCTGTGCTGAGGTCATTTTTACCGATTTTGCTCATCATGTTTAAACGCGTTTTGAAGGCTTATTTTAGTATATGACCCAGACATATTATATATCGTTCTTTCCGTCAGACTCGGCAGATTCATAATATGTCATTATTATATGTATACGTCATGACCTGTCTGTATATTATAACAAAAAATGCAATAAAATATGAATTTTCAATAATTTACAACGTGTAAAGTGTTTTTTTTTCACATTTTAACATGCGAGCAATTGCGGTTATATTTTGTATGGGGTGCGCTTGATAAAAAAATTAGAGATGGGATCTCGTTACATTTTTTTTTGGGGAAAATTACGCGATTTTTAACAAACGCACCGCATACAAAAATCGTTAGTGCAGCATCATTGTTCACATTATAATTGAAATGGGAACAATATTGCTGCATTAACGAACCAAAAAAAAGAAAAAAAAAATTGTTTATTTTTATTTTTAATTTTTTTTAAAAAACTTTTTTCATACTCATGTTTGGTATTTTTGGAACGGCCATGCTCTGGCCGATCCAACAATACCAAACATTAACCCCTAACTGCCACGGATCGGGAGATAGGGGGTTCATTGGAACCCCTATCTCCACCATTGGTGGCAGTTAGGGGTTAACTCCAAGACTGGCGTCATCGTTCTATGCACAATGACGCCAGTCCTCAGGGGGAGTTCCCGGAGGCTTGGCCGACATCCAAGATGTCGGCCAGCTCCGGGAAAGGATCACGAACCGGCACTTTTCAGCGCCGATTCGTGATCCGGCCCGATGGGGTTAATGCCAGGTACCATTTGGAAGGGCAGGCTGTGCCCTTCCAAATGGTGCCTGGGTTAACCCCCTGCACGCCGCCGATCGGGAGGGAGAGAGAGAGGTCCGAAGGACCTCCCCCCTCCCTTTCAGGCGCCTCCTCCGCACATGCGGGGGGGCGCCTGAATTAGGTGTCATCGCGCCGCCGCGATGACACCTAATTACTCCGGCGGCAGTTCCGGGTGCTGGGCTGACATCGAGGATGTCAGCCGGCACCGGGGGGGCCAGCGATCGGCCGGAAACCGGCCGAACGCTGCCCCAAAGGGAGGACGCGCTCAGCGCGTCCACCGCAAGGAACGCTACCTGCGGGTGGACGCGCTGAGCTAGCAGCGAACTGGCTAAACGTTTGTTCTTTTTTCTGTAACAGCCCTTTTTATTATCATTCCCTGGACCTCATATTTAACCACTTCAATGCTAAGGACGCGCTCAGCGCGTCCTCAGCATTGCCGCTGGTATGCGGAGGACGCGCTGAGCGCGTCCTCGCATTGGGGTCAGCGTTCGGCCGGGTTCCGGCCGATCGCTGGCCCTCCGGTGCGGGCTGACATCCTGGATGTCAGCCCGGCATCCGGAGCAGTGGCCGCCATTATTATGTGTCATCGCGCCCCCGCGATGACACATAATTCAGGCGCCCCCCCCGCATGTGCGGAGGAGGCGCCTGAAAGGGAGGGGGGGAGGTCCTTCGGACCTCTCTCCCTCCCGATCGGCGGCTCACAGGGGCTTAACCCAGGCATCATTTGGAAGGGCACAGCCTGCCCTTCCAAATGATGCCTGGCATTAACCCCTGGGGAGCTGGATCGCAAATCGGCGCTGAAAAGCGCCGATTTGCGATCCTTCCCGGGAGCTGGCCGACATCTTGGATGTCGGCCAAGCTTCCGGGAACTCCCCCAGAGGACTGGCGTCATCGTGCGTAGCACGATGACGCCAGTCCTAGCATTAACCCCTAACTGCCACGAACTGTGGAGATAGGGAGTTCCAATGAACTCCCTATCTCCCGATCTGTGGCAGTTAGGGGTTAAATTTTGATATCGTTGGATCGGCCAGAGCATGGCCGTCCAACGATACCAAACATGAAAGTAAAAAAATTGTAAAAAAAAAAAAAAAAAAAAATAAAAATAAAAAAAAATTAAAAAAAAAATAAAATAAAAAAAAATAAACACTTTTTTTTTTTTGTTTTTTGTTTTGTTAATGCAGCAATATTGTTCCCATTTCAATTATAATGTGAACAATGATGCTGCATTAACGATTTTTGTATGCGGTGCGTTTGTTAAAAATGGTGTCATTTTCCCCAAAAAAAATGTAACGAGACCCCATCTCTAATTTTTTTAACAAGCGCACCCATACAAAATATAACCGCAATTGCTCGCATGTTAAAATGTGGAAAAAAACACTTTACACGCTGTAAATTATTGAAAATACATATTTTATTGCATTTTTGTTATAATATACAAACATGACATAACGTATACATATAATAATGACATATTATGAATCTACCGAGTCTGACGGAAAGAACGATATATAATATGTCGATGTCATATACTAAAATAAGCCTTCAAAACACGTTTAAACATGATGCGCAAAACAGGTAAAAAATGACCTCAGCACAGGGGCGGGAAAAGCCTCAGCAGCGAAAGGGTTAAATTTCAGACATTTTCGCTCAGTAGTTTCTTTGCAAACAGCGTTTCACTTTTCAAACATTCAAGCGGACTGTTTTTTCTTTCTTCACCTCCTTCGTCTGCGGTGTCGGCTTTTTCCGGCGGCTGCGCTGTGTGTGCTCGGCTCCTGCTCGGATTTTTCTGGCGTTTTCGGTGGGTTAATCCAGATATTTTTGCGGGTTTCAGTGTGTGCGTTCGCCCTTGTTTTGCAGTGAGTTTTCGGTGGGTTTGCGGAGACTTTTCCCTGCATTTCGGTGGCCCTGAGGTTGCTTGCTGAATACATCGCAGGGTGGCCGAAATGGGATCGCCAAATCGAACCGAATTGAAGAGAACCAGAAGTCACCGAACGTGCAGTGGCTTTTCGATTCTCTTTGAATAACCCTGTTTGTTTGCAAACAGCGTTTCATTTTTCAAACATTCAAGCGTACTGTTTTTTTTTTCACTCCATTCGTCTGTGGTGTCGGGTTTTTCCGGTGGCTGCTCTGCTTGTGATCGGCTCCTGCTCGGGCTTCTCCGGCGTGTTCGGCGGGGTTAATCCAGATGCTTTTGCGGGTTTCGGTGTGCGTTCACCCTGGTTTTGCGGTGAGTTTTCCCTCCATTACGGCGGCCCTGTGGTGCTTGCTGAATACACCGCAGGGTCGCCGAAATAAGATTGCCAAAACGCACCGAATTGAAAAGAACGAAAAGTCACCGATCGTGCGGTGACTTTTCGATTCTCTTTGAATAACCCTGTATATAATTATACAGCTACACTGCCAGGGCAAAAAAGTCACACATGCTAATAGTTCATGCAAGGCAGCTCAAGAATTTACAGGAACTGGAGGCTTTTTGCCAAGAAGAATGTGCAGCTTTACCATCTGAGAAGATAAAGAGCCTCATCCACAAATACCACAAAAGACTTCAAGCTGGCATTGCTGTTAAAGGGGCAATACACGGTATTAAGAACTGGGGTATGTCAACTTTCGATCAGGGTCATTTGGGCTGTCATTATGATTTATAAAAGAGTAAACACACTTGATTGATAATAAATGGCTTCAGCCAAAAACTAACCATGAGTGAAAGAAATGTTTTTGTGTTATCATTCATATTCTCTTAATAATGGCCAAGAAATCATAAATTCTGCCAGGGTATGTAAACTTATGAGCACAACTGTATATACATATATAATCATTTTACATGAAAAAAAGATGGCAAGCAAAATGTAGAAATGGTTCTACAAAAATCTGGACTCAAAGAAAATTTAAAGAGTTTAAAAAACAGACCTACAGGGTTATTCAAAGAGCGGTGAAAAGCAGGAGAATGGCTGGAGAATGGAAAATTCTAGGTCAAAATAGCCGATTTGGAAAGTGAGATGAAAGGGAGAATTTTTCTGGTTTAGCTATTTTGACCGAGAATTTTCACTTCTCCAGTCATTCTCCTGCTTTTCACCTCTCTCTGAATAACCCTGATAATGTTGCTTCCCCAAAATAATACATAACAATAATAATAAGATAAATAATAACACAGATTGGATGGGGGGGATACATACCGCTACCAAACATTATTTGGTTATCTATGGAAAGAGAATGGGAGTGTCAAACATTAGAAACATCAGTTAGGTATAGATCATCATCACTGTGTTTGTTATTGTGGAAATAGTCAATCTTGAGCCAAGGAAGCTTTTATCTCTAATTAAATGTTTTATCTATGATGACATGTTTGTGACAGCTCATTATCTCAGTGATCAGAAATCCTGTGTAAATTCAGTCGCTTCTCCTTTTACAGTCCATGATGCTAAAACAATCCGCTTAATGGTATGGCCAACGCTTTAATCTGGATTCCAAATACATAAATCTAGAGTGTGGATGCAAAGAAACCCAGCTGGCAAAATAATGAAAAGATAAGTTAAATAGATTTTTTGCTATTTTTAATTTTATTTTTTAGTGTCGTTGTTCTCCTGTTGATTTTTGCATGCATGGGATTTATTGTTTAAAGGGAAACTCTATGGGTCCTCTTGTTTTTTTAGGTGGCATTTTTAATATTCCTCAGATTTCCAGCTTCAGGTGTGCCTGTTGTCCGATCAGTTGCTCCTGACAAAGATCGCGTCTCATTCAAAATCTTCTCAACACTAGGGTGCATGTCCTTGTTTTGTAAATTCGAGAGAGTCGAGTTGAATGATAATTTAAAGGAACGCTCTCACCAAGAAATGAAATGTTCTTACTTTGTTTATTTTATGTTGCTGATATTTTACATGTTCTTTAGTTTTATCATGTGTGTTCAGTTAAGAAAGTATTTTACTCTATATTTGTCATTGTGAGCAAACATTTTGTGCTTTACAGAACTTGCCTTTCACTGTGTGGAATTAAGCATAAAATAGTGTTTATAAATCTGGTCTCCAAAAAAAGAAAAAACAACGACTCATAAGGATTGCATTCTGTGGGATACACGCAGTGGTCGCCTCCAGGGGGTAGATTCAAGTATTGAAGACCCACTATTAGATCTCATTCAGCTGCAATCTCTCATCTTGGGTAGCCTATGGTACACAATAGATCCCCTACAGCTTTGTCTAAACATTTACTCCAGCACCACATTGCCTCTAGACTACTGCTTTATTCTTTACCACAGCTGTAAAGTGAAACTTGATTTTGGTAAATGCATCATGGGAAAAATCCACAAAATGAAAACAGGAGGTGAACACCTAACTTTATTTACACATCAGCATATGTTTTATGATGTGTTTTTGTTTATAATGCAGTAATCTAGTTACAGGTTATGTTAGTGTTCCTTTAACTCGTTGACCTCATCTCAATGCTACCTTATCTCAGGGAGCAATCTCTGACATAACACTATGC
Organism: Leptobrachium leishanense; assembly: GCA_009667805.1. NCBI lineage: Eukaryota > Metazoa > Chordata > Amphibia > Anura > Megophryidae > Leptobrachium > Leptobrachium leishanense. The sequence goes on from CM019067.1 coordinate 275,170,236, forward strand.
ACGCAGCATGGTAGGCCGTTCGGTAGATTTAAAAGACTGCCACTTTTTGACAGTCTTAACCCTTTCACTGCTGAGATTGAGATAACTCAGGACTTCAAAGGCACCATCAGGTTCCCCGATATAGAGTTATCTCGATTTGCAGCTCTTAAGAACAAAAGCAAATGAAATTCATTTGCTGCAAATGAACTTCGTTTGCTTTTGGGCTGCAGAAAGTGCCCCCAAAGTTTTAGCTCCGTGGGCATAATGTCCCAGGTTCTAAAACTGTTTAAAATCAACTGAAGAATGCCCTGAAATTTCAGGCTTTCAGCAGTCGACGCAAGAACTATGAGCTGCAGCTCAAACTGCTGTAACTCCATTTGACCAGTAGATGGCACCATCTGCATGCCAAACAGATTATTACTGTAAGGAATACACTGGGAATATCCCCAAATATTTCTTACTGTACAATTAATTAACAATTATTTTCCAAAAAACCTTTGGTTCCTGACAATGTGTTTTTTTTTTGGAAAATCACTTGATAGTGAAAGGGTTAAGGCAGGGGTCAAGTTGAGGGGGGACGTGTGGCAGCGCAGTTCACTCACTGTTTTTGCAGAGAGAACTGAGTTCCCATTTGTCTGACACACTAGAAAGCTTGTATTAAGGCGTTTAATCACGTCTTTCCCTGTTAAGTCACAATCAATATATAATTTTTTTATATGTTTCCGCTAAAATTCGGAGACATCAGATTTGAGTGTGTGCTTAAATTAAGAGCGAGTTGATAATTGTTAATTGGGGACAGAAATCTTCGAGCTCCTACACTTATTTTTTTAGACTATGACCCCTGCTTAAAGGAACACTCTAAGATTAAAAAACAGGAGGGGTGATTTTTTATTAATCTATCCCTACTCCCTTAATAAATCGTTTGTTTTTTGTTTTTTTTTGTAACTGTAATACTTACCCTAAAATCCTCTTGTTTCCAGCGGTGTCTTTTTTTTTTTCATACTCACCTCCCTCCTCTTCCGCTCCCGTCCTTCTTGAGTCTTCTTGCCTTGCGCATGCGCGCCTCTCACGTAAGCCAGCCAATCGGCAGGCTTCCTCCCGGCTCCCTCTGAGGATTAGTGTTGCACGCAAGAGGATGCGCGCAAAACTAACCCTCAGCCGCTGCCGCCAGCTACTGTGGCGAGTTGGAGACGTCATCACGCTGAAAGCGCGATGACGTCTCCTACTCGGCAAAAGTCGTCAGAAGCGGGAAATATGATTCCCGCTCTACTGACTGACAGCTGGGAGGGCGGAGTAAAGTTCTCCGCCTCTCTCAGCTGTTTTCAGCATTTACAGCTGAACCGCTGAGCGGAGGGAGGGGGGAAAGGCGAGGGCATACTCTGGGCATCATGACCACCTAAAAAAGCTTAGGTGGTCATGTTGCCTAGAGTATCCCTTTAAAGAAGACATGAGATTGGCTGCATGAGTGCTAGTTATGCACACACCTATCATTATTGAGCCAGCGTCTAGCTGCGTTTACAGCATTGGTCAAAAGTTAAATTCTTGGAAAAAATACAAAAGAGGAAAACAGGGATGTGGTCAGTAGAGATTGATAATTAATAGATCTGATTTGGATTTTTTATGCTTTTGCTATTTTTTTGCTTAGTGTCCCTTTCATACAGAATACCTCTGGTCTCCCAGCAGGAGAACTTTAACGCCATATTATTATTAGCAAGTTGCTGAGGCGGCCCCTCCTCCGGCCTGCCTACGCAGCTGATACGCAATGCGCATTGTTGGCTGCAGGGGGACAGCCTGAGTTCAGACCCTCCAGCAGCAGCCAATGCTGCGCGTCGTGTGCCATCTCATGGGCGGGACTGTCACTGCCCATAGACGCTAGCGGGTGTGCTATGCCGTCCTGCAGCATTAAGGCCCACCCGCTGCGGGGATGACATAGTATGCCCCATGACTGGAAAGGGTTTAAGAAATCTCCATTAGGGCTGGTAATAAAAGTTACACTTACTCCACCCAATGTGATACACCTCAGAATTCCTGAGGGCCGTGATCATACGAGAACATAAAGCAACTGTCAGCAACCTTGGCCCTCCAGATGTTTTGCAAATACCCACCTAGATTGTAATTTCCCATGGAAATAGGGTCCTCAATTCCTCCAGTATCAATTGTTGAACTATTGACTTGCCTTTTTGGTGGATTGTAAAATTGTCTTGTCTTTACCCATTGTACCTTTGTATAGCACTGCAGAATGTGTTGGCACTTAACCCTTTCACTGCTGAGGACGTGTGGGGAACGTCCTTATTGACTCCTAAGGAAAGATAGGGGTTTGTTTGAACCCCGATATCTCCCGACTCTTTTCAGCTAGCAGGGTCATGTTTGGTATCATTAGAAAGGCCAGAGCATGGCCTTTCCAATGATACCAAACATGACCATGTTTAAAGTAAAGAAAAAAATAATAATAATAATAAAAAAAAGCAAATGTGTTGTTTTTTTTTTAAAAAACGTGAAATGGTTCAGCAGTGAAGGGGTTAATAATAAAAAAAAACCGATAATAAATACATTTTCCAGGAGTCTCTGCCAAACTCCTGAGTGGCTAAGCATCATGGGAAATGTAGTTCCAAAACATCTGTAGGGATAAGGTTGTTGACCTTTGACATACAGTATACAGGAAATATACGCAAACACAATTTCCCTCTCCCATATTTATTACACTATCACATTTCACATACACACACACATTCATCATACAGACACATAACATTTAAATTTATTTATATATATTAATATATTGCTAGATCTGGCTCTTTTTTTTTTTACCAGGTCACATATTGCTCCTTCATGCAGAGGGAGTGAACTGAGAAACATGTTGCCCAGGGAAATGTAGATATTGCAGAAAAAAAATCAATTACCTAATCAAGGTGAGTCATATGGGATCCCACTATCATTAACAATCTGGCTGCCTATTTGTATGTACTATATATGTATTCTACATACTGTATAGCAGTGCTCTTCACATACTACAAATCAGCATATATACACTTATACAACAATATACAAATCCTACTAATCCGACACACCATTCAAACCAGTAGAAAAACATATTCGATAAATTCGCATAATTAAGCAGACTACAAAAAAATAATACTATAATATATGCATACACTATAATTTTCATTATCCTGGAAGTGCCTGAGGCTGGCCATAAAATAATATCAGTGACACTTTATTGCAGGGGTGATTAACCTTGGCCCTCCAGATGTCTTGGAAGTACACCTACTATGTTAGCCAGACACTCATTAGGTCGACAAAACCTGGTGAGAAATGTAGTTCCAAAACACCTGCATAATTATTATAGAATCCAGAAAACTATATTCCCTGGTTCTTTCATTGACAGGATTACTGGGTGGAGTTTTAATAAAGATCTGTTTTAAGAAAGCTGAAGGGGTTATTCACTAACCACTATTGTTCAATGAAAGAACTTTGGTTTCACCTTGGCAAACGTCAGCAAACTATAGTGGATGACAGTTGGTGAAATTATGGGGAATGCATTACGTTGATCATAATTTTCATTGTTCTTTCCACCTTAGTTTCTGTCAAAGTTGTTCTAACTCGGGGCTCGATACTTTTTGTGGATATACTAATTTATGAACTTGCACGTTATACCTGTAACAGTGAAGTGAAATAGTCATTTACAGACTGGCGCGTTATACCTGTAATCTCTGTACTGTAAATTTAAAATACACACACCTATTGTCATGGAACTGACGTAGCGCTCCACGCTTCAAATCCCAAGAGACTTTATGTTCATTTATATTGTGTGGTGTGATTTTAAATGTATTGTAAATTGCTTGGTTTTAGTTTAAATGTACTTTTATTACTTTATGTGAATGTGAACTAAGATGCGTTTGGAAGGTGCAGAGTGTAGAACGTTAACAAGTTTGAGTAATGTGTGATTATGCAAAAGGACTTTCTGTCACGGTTCCCGGATCCCACCACGCAGTCCTTAAAAGCCCAACACTCCACAGAGCCCAAAAGCTACCAACAGGGTAGCTGTAGAAGAATCCCTGTCTGGTCCTTAGAATTGGCCAGGTATACTAGCTAGACAGAAAGAGTTAATCAAAGACAATGTCGTAATACAAAACCAGGTCAGCAACACGGGGTAGTCAGGCGAGCCAGAATCAGGAATACAGAGTATAGAATAGTCAAATGAAATAGCCGGGTCGATATCAGTGCAGAAGCGTAGTACAAGGAAATAGTCTAGGGCAACGGAAGGCAGAATAGTCAGAAAACAAGCAGAGGTCAATAACAGGTTAAATCACCAAAGAATTCAGGTACAAGGAGCTCAGGTATGGATAACCACGATCTGGCACTGATTAGAAGGAACTGTTGGTTTTTAAAAGACTTTCACCAGACCACGCCCCCCTCTCAAGCCGCACCTCATGCAGCCACCTCCCTGCCTGTTTCAATTTAAACCGGGTGTTGGTGAGCGAGCAGCATCAGACATGCTGCCCTCAAGCACACCAGAAAGGCTGGAAGCCCCCAACGTTACACTTTCTCTTTGTTTATGTTATCTGTTTGCATGTCTGAAAGGTTGAGAGTCACCATTGTCTCAGCCAAACCCTAACTGATTTCCTTTACAATAGATTATGTAAATGATGTGTGATAGGAAGGCTAAGGAATGTTTGTTGTTTAATATCTAACTGACATAATGTAATTAGAGTTTTAGTAGGTTAATGTTCATCGGTTGGTTTATGCAAATTATGGCTGTTGGTCCTGGGCATAAATAGTGTAATTTTTCAATAAAGGTCAAAGATTCCTGTTTGAACATACAGCGTGTCTGGTGTCTGATTCAGGGTACCAACTCTCACTCTTAGAAGGCACAGAGCAGCCTTCTGGACATTCAAAGAAGCTCCAAGGCAGAGTATCAGAACAAGCAGGTCTGGAGCTGTGGATAAAGGCTGCTCGAGGCACTGAGTTCTGAGCAACTCAGCGGCCGGGCTGATCAGTAAGGGGGTGTCTGGAGAGCCAGGACAGGCGGAAGGAGTGGGGTTTCCGTCACACCTATACATTTCTATTCATTAAGATTTACACTGTCAAATTAATATTTCACTGTTATAGTTATAATTCAAAGGTCCATAAATTAATATTTTACAGTTTTTTTTTAATGTTGTGCAACTCCATTCTTTAATGTTTCCACCGTTACAGTAAAATGCTCATGTCTGGAGGTTTACATTAAAACATGCAGGTCCGGAGGTTTACAGTAAAATACACATGTCTGGGTGTTTACAGTAAAACGTGCATATATAACAAATCGGTGAAGCACCCACTGGAAAGTTGTATCACCTCCCTATCGATGTAACACTGTTTATGCAGGTTCCTCTACCGCCATATAAACAAATAGTACAAATCATAGCGAAGCGCCAGTTAGCCTCAGCTCACTGGTAAGTAGGAAGTCATACACAACGTATGTCCATCATAGAAGTTGGAATATTCCTTCTTCTATGGGCCACCTTCTATAAATGGTATGTCCCAGAAAGACTGGAAATAAAGGAAACAACAATTGTGCTGTACGCTTGTAGCAGGGAGTCCTACTCCTAATGGTAATATGTATAAAGAGAACTCACAATATATTGAGCCCACTTCCGGCTCTGGGTGGAATTACCTTATGGGTCTTGTTATTTTCAGGTGCCCATCAACCCCTTTGGTCACACCATATTTTCCATGTAACACCGTCCTATGGTAGAAGCAAAACACATCGAGTGCACCCCTAGCATAATACTGTAACAAAAATTGGTGAGGGAAGGGTATGTGCCAACCTAACACTTACACACTTCCGAGTCCCCTATCGCTCCTTGTTTCGTGCATGTGGAATTTTAAAGGAAACTCCGAAACCTTCTTGGACTGGATAGATGGTAAACAGCAGTAGGCAAAATCAGTATTTATTAAAATAAAACATAGTAAAAACAGTAATAGCTACCAGAACATGTTTCGCCGGATGGCTTCTTCAGCTGGTGTTCTGGATGTCTGGGCGTTTACAGTAAAAGGCGCATGTCTGGAGGTTTACATTAAAACATGCATGTCCTGGAGTTTACAGTAAAATACACATGTCTGGGTGTTTACATTAAAATGTACATGTCTGGGGTATACAGTTGTGTTCAAAATTATTCAACCCCCACTGAAATTGAGTGTTTTGGCCAGTTTGACATTGATTTTGATCATTCAGTCATCTTGCTTACAATTAAATCAAAGAGGCACGTGTAGGTCAGACAAATATAACATAACATTTATAATGAAATAACCACAAATGTCTTTTCTGTGCTCACATCATTATCAGTTTTATTCAACCCCCAAGTGACATTCAATCTTAGTACTTAGTACAACATCCTTTTACAGTTATAACAGCTTTTAAATGTGAAGCATAGCTTGACACAAGTGTCTTGCAGCGATCTACGGGTATCTTCGCCCATTCGTCATGGGCAAAAGCCTCCAGTTCAGTCACATTCTTAGGCTTGCGCACTGCAACTGCTTTCTTTAAGTCCCACCAGAGGTTCTCAATCGGATTTAAGTCAGGTGACTGCGATGGCCACTCCAAAATGTTCCAGCCTTTAATCTGCAACCATGCTCTAGTGGATTTGGAGGTATGCTTGGGATCATTGTCCTGTTGAAAGGTCCAACGTCTCCGAAGCCTCAGGTTTGTGACGGACTGCATCACATTATCATCCAATATCTCCTGGTACTGAAGAGAATTCATGGTACCTTGCACATGCTGAAGCTTCCCTGTACCTGCAGAAGCAAAACAGCCCCAAAGCATGATTGACCCCCCGCCATGCTTCACAGTAGGCAAGGTGTTCTTTTCTTCATAGGCCTTGTTCTTCCTCCTCCAAACATAGCGTTGATCCATGGCCCAAACAGTTCTAATTTTGTTTCATCAGTCCACAGAACACTATCCCAAAACTTCTGTGGTTTGTCCACATGACTTTTGGCATACTGCAGTCGACTCTTCTTATTCTTTGGAGACAGCAAGGGGGTGCGCCTGGGAGTTCTGGCATGGAGGCCTTCATTACGCAGGGTGCGCCGTATTGTCTGAGCTGAAACTTCAGTACCCACATCTGACAAATCTTTTCTCAGTTCCTCAGCAGTCACATGGGGACTTTTCTCCACTCTACGCTTCAGGTAGCGCACAGCAGTCGAAGTCAGCATCTTCTTTCTGCCACGACCAGGTAGCGTTTCAACAGTGCCCTTTGCCTTGAATTTGCGAATGATGCTTCCTATGGTCTCTCTTGGTATGTTTAACATCTTTGCAATCTTCTTATAGCCATTGCACTTCCTGTGAAGAGTAATAACCTCTTCTCTTGTCTTCCTGGACCATTCTCTTGACTTCACCATGTTTGTAACCACACCAGTAAATGTCTAGAAGGAGCTGAGTATCAGTCATTTTAAAGCTGCCTAATTGGTGCTTATTATGCTTTATTGCTGCTTCGTGACATCCACAGGTGTTTTCAATACCTGATTGAAAACACTTGAATGAACCTCTGTTCTTCAGAGTGGTAGTCTTTAAGGGGTTGAATAATTGTGTCAATGAAGTATTCACAAAAGAAACATTTACTACTGTATTACAAAACCAATTGATGTCATTTTAGTTGCATATGGTTCTTTAAAAGGTCCTTGTAGGATTTCATTCTGAATACAATTACAAATATACACTAAATTCCCTTAAACCCTTTACAGCATTGGGGGTTGAATAATTTTGAACACAACTGTACAGTAAAACACATGTTCCTGGGTTTACAGTAAAGCATGCATGTCCAGCATTTGAAGTTAAGCCAGACCAAAACATTAAGGCCCGTGTCAGATGAACGCAGTTATCACGTCTGTGTTGCCGCACAGTTTAACATCTGTCGTAGCATAGAATCATGAGCAATAGAGACCCACACACTAAGTGCGTCCGCACCGAACTGCGCACACACAACGCACGTGGCAAACGGACGCAAGTTAGGCAAGAACGTAAAACTGCTAACACGGACGCGCAGAGTGCGCCACGTCCACATAGCGTTCTGTGTGCCTGATGAGGAGACGTCAGACGCAGCGCGTTTGCGACGTCCAGCACCTTGACGCACAAAATGCCTTTTCATTATCCTTTTTCGTATTCATTTTGTTTCCCATATTTCCCTTTTTTTCTACGTCCACCATAAAAAACAGACTGTGTGGTGTCTACAGTATCTTCCGTCAGCACGTCCGTCCATTGTGCACGCACGCAGAGCGCGCTCAGACTGCGTTCGTCTGACTCTAGCCTAAACTGCTCAACAAACATCTGAAGGGCCATTTATTGAATTTTGACAATCTCAAATTGAATCAATAAACCCAATAATTCCAAGGAAAAGTATAGCCTGAGAGCCAATATTTGATCTGAATTTTTAACATGGATCAAAATGCCAGTAAGCTTGAATTTGAATCTTCTGAAACAAAAAATGGAAAAAACGCAGCTGAAAAAGGTGCAGATTTGACTATCACAACAAATTAAATAGAGGCATTTGTTCGCAGCTGGACGCCGGTATATCCATCACAGTTTCTGTCACAGATTAGCACAGATTTCACCAACGTTTCTTATGCTTTTTGAGATGACGCTGTCCATAGTTATTTTCTGCTGTTGTTTTTATTGTAGTTTGTATAGGAGGTCTATGGAGATCACCAATTTAAATTACCGACGTATATTCACCAGTGTTGCAAACACCGCTGAAACAATGATAAATGGAGAATAGCTACAGTTTACACTGTTCACAGAAGAAAAATGGCTATACCGCTGTACCCTATAGTCCACCGTTGTTTGTATAAATAGGTAATTGTACCGGCTGGGTGGAGTAGAGGTAACATCACCGCTCTGCATGGAAAGAGCCTGTGGAGACATGGGCTCGATCCCAGCGAGCAACCTCTCCAGTAAGTGTCCTTGGGCAAGACACCCAACGGTACATACTCGCCACCCAGGATATACTTGAAAACGAGAGAAATCTCAATGTATCCTTCCTGGTAAAATCCTTTCTCAAAAAAAAAAAAGAGAGAAATCTCAATGTATCCTGTCTCATAAAATCCTTTCTCAAAAAAAAAAATATTAAATACAACCACTCTAGGAAGTTGAAGTTGTTGCATCTAGATTGTCCCTTTAAACAATTTTTATAACATAAAAGTATCGCCACTTTTTAAAATAAATAAATATTTGAATTTTGCTAAACTGCAAAAAAAGTAGAAGGATTTTTAACTGTAAGAAGCATAATGTAAAATAAAGTCGTTTGTAATCTTGTAATCAGTTTCAAAGTGAAAAAAGTTGAGGAGAAATAAATTATTTGAAATTTACTAGCGAAAATAATTCATTTTCCTTGTTTTTCATTTGGCTCAATGCGGTGTAAATCACACATTAAAGGATTTAAACAGGTGGCACACCACCTGTAGATGCTGATTTAGAGTACATACATACACAATAATTTATGTGAAATGGTACTAAACACTGAGAGCATCACATCTGTTGATAGGATTCACTGGTTTTCAGTACACTTATTTACATTTCAATTTTATTTGCTATGGTAAATTAAATATTTCAGCCAATAATTACAAAAACGCAAACGGAGAATGTATAGACATTAGCGTGCCTACTACAACCGTAGCAATGCGTAGTTTTAAAGTATATAGGCTTATTGGCAAAGGGTATAAGGGCACATATTGTCCTTTGTATTTTGTTTAGTTCTGCTTTTTTTTCTATAGTTATTTGTTAATAATAATAATAATTAATTGCTGGTTACACCATTATGACCATGTGTTTTGTGTTTTCAATCATTGGTCCTGTCTCAAAGCCACTGTATCACCAGTAAATTGCAGGCAGCAGAGGGAATCTGCCTTGCAATAGGTGCAGAATGTTTTTCTCCAAAAGTCCACAAGGAATTATCACTTCTAAAAGCAGAGACGTGAGAAAATTACCCAACTCATGAGCCAGACATTAAGAACATAGTCAGCTGTTGTCGATGTGTAACCTGCAACAACAAACAATTATGTATCTTTGGTTTAATTATACGTGCTTATTACACACCTGCACTGGTGGAGACCGGCTGGTATTTTCGTTACTTGTGGTTTTTTCTATCAAAACAGTATTAGCATTACGAAACTTGTCAAATTTTCCTCTTTTCAAGACCAAGATGTCCACAGGCATCACGAAGGTACCGATTCATCCACTGGTTGGATAGTCAGATGGATAGATAGACAGACAGACAGATAGATTGATAGATATCAGTGAATAGATATAGGTTGATAGATAGAGAGGACGATAGGGAGATTGAAAGAGGGATAGATAAACGAAAGATTTTATCAATAATTTAAGAATTTTTAAAAGAATCAAGATCAAAGATCTATCGTTCTAAATATTTTAAAGAATATTATTTAAAAAAATCTATTTTTTGGCATTTGTAATTTTAACAATCAAACCATGGTTGTTAAGCAATTACAGGAGCAGAAAGGAAAGTTGTTTTGGTACTTGGATGCGTTCCTTTTTGGATGCTCACTGATCCCTTTTAGCGACATCTACTTAATGTAATGTTGCAGCAGCAATGAGATTGTTGATAAATCGTTGCATTTTCATGAATCTTATCTCTTATTCACTATCTGATCCAGATGTCATCATTTATACCTCAATCCAAACCACTGACGTCATGAACATGATTTATGGACTGGTCATTCTGGCTGCATCCCTTAACACGACTGTTGATGTTCCAGTTGGGGAGTGTATAAACTAAACCTATATTCATGATTCTATTTTGTAGTTCCTCTAAGCATCCGAAAAGCATTTTCTTGTGTTACTGTATCCTAATTCTCTGTTATGTCATGTATTTGGTATCTCGGCTTCAGCCAGTCTTGACCTGCAAGCCCACTTGCAGGAATTTTACCATTTCATCACGCTTTTTAATTGAAAGTATGGCTGATCACTACCATCAAGTTGTTAAGGATTTTGCTTATGTGTGGCGAGACAAATGTTTAGCGTTCACAATGCACCTTTATGGCTCAAGGTATGTAGTAGGGGTTTGATATCATAAAGTTGCCACCTAGTGGCAGTACAAAATAACCATGTGAAGTCGCTGAATCTTATAAGAAGCTTCAATTTAGACAATTCCAAAAATCGACAACTCATGCGGTTTTTCTTAAGTGTTTTTTGGGAGCAATCAAATTAGAGCATTTTTCTATAGGATACCACGGTATATTCAAAAGGCACTTTTAACACTGAATTACATTTTTGAATAAATGTTGTTGTACAAAATAACATGTTTCAGAAGCTGTTGACAAATAGAAATAATGATACCAATAATAACTATCAGGGTTATTCAAAGAGAATAAAAAAGTCACCGCACGTTCGGTGACTTTTCGTTCTCTTCAATTCGGCTTGATTCGGCTATCCCATTTCAGCGACCCTGCGGTGTATTCAGCAAGCACCACAGGGCCGTCGTAGTGCAGGGAAAGGCCGCCAAAAACCTGCCGAACACTCACCGCAAAACCCGGTGAACGCACACCGAAACCCGCAAAAACATCTGGATTAACCCCCGCCGAAGACGCCGGAGAAACCTGAGCAGCAGCCGATCAGAGCAGCCGCCGGAAAACCCCAACACCGCAGACGAATGGAGTTAAAAAAAAACCAGTACTCTTGAATGTTTGAAAAGTGAAATGCTGTTTGCAAAGAAACTACTGAGCGAAAATGTCTGAAATTTACATATAAGGTCCAATGAATGATATTAAAAAGGGCTGTTACAGAAAAAAGAAAATATGTTTACATTTTTTTTTAAATAAAAATCGGAAAATATTTTTTGCAAAAAAAAACGAAAAATGCTTTAAATATCCTAATAAATCTATGAATAAAGAGTCTTTTTATGGCAGAATATTATAATAAACGGTTTATTAGATATTGAATTAAAACAGGAATATTTTTAACATCAAAATCCTTATCCTTACCTACAAAACCCTCACTAACTCAGCTCCCCACTACCTGTCCTCACTAATCACCAAATACACCCCAGCCCGCTCCCTAAGGTCAAACAGTGACCTGCGCCTAGCTTCTCCCCGCATCACCTCTTCCCATGATAGACTGCAGGATTTCTCACGCGCAGCCCCCACTCTCTGGAACGCTCTACCTCGTACGGTCAGACTTTCCCCTAATTTCTCTTCCTTCAAACGCTCCCTTAAAACGTTCCTATTTAGGGAAGCCTACCACCCAACTCACTGACGCAACCATCAATCACTCTAACCTTACAGTCCTCTCCTCCTGTTTCCAACCCCAACCCTCCCAGATTGTGAGTTCCTACCGGAATAGGGCCCTCATCTCCTCCTGTACTGTTTGTCAAATGTTGTTCAATGTATTGTAACCCTGTCTATACTGTGCTTATTGTACAGCGCTGCGGAATATGCTGGCGCTTTATAAATAAAGAATAATAATAATAATAGCATTGAAGCCTATTCGGCAACTTTTCACTGCTGGTTTTTGTTCTCTGAATAGACGAAGCTATGGGGATTTCACTGCCCTCAAACAGGCAACGAACAGGCACCATATGTGCAGGCACTTCGCCAACATTTGGCGAACTGCCTACTCTCTGGATAGCCGAATGGCCGGGAAAGGTAACTGAACGCTGAATTTCGCCAGCAATTCTGAGCTCTTTGAATAACCCTGTATATAACTGTCTTATCAGTCCGAGAGAAAAAAATAATCCAATCATTGCTTTGAGTGCATTGGTCACTTTTCAATGATCATATAAATAAACATATGACTGTTTCATCAATTTTGAAAAGTACAAATATTTTGTTTCTGCTACATGGGGCAGTCACAGAATATCTATTCTCCAAACAGAATTGTAATGTAAAGTTACTTTCTGTGAATTGCCCATTGTATTGTCTTTTGGCCTTTTATTAATTGCCAAAGTCCAACCTTTGCTCAAATTTGAAGATTCTTACTTGAATTTGGCCCATTACAGAACAATGTATAGCTTTCTGAATAATCCCATTGGTCTTTATCTCCTCCCCATATTCAGCTGTGTGTGATGTAAAGTTTGTTGAAATAATTTTTTCCAATTCCAAACGAAGTAAACTCCATTTCATATCTACAATTTAAAACGGGAAAAGACTAAAAGTGTAGGGTTCATATTTTCACAATAGAAAAATAACAAAGGCATAACATTGCATTGTCATATCTATGCACATATGGAACTATAGTTGAGATGCATTTGCTCGTTTATAATATCCAACTTTATTGGATATTAAGTGGACAACCTTTCAGTGGAGAAGTCTGTAAAGCTTGAGAATGAGTGCCCGGTCTTCCTTCTGTTCAATTCTACAGTTGTGGTCGTCATTGGAGTCTGTGAGCACTGCAGTCTTACATTTCTGCTCTTTGTATTTTATTTTTTGAGAAAGTATTTTACCAGGAAGGATACATTGAGATTTGTCTAGTTTTCAAGTACGTCCTGGGTGGCGAGTATGTACCGTTAGGTGTCTTGCCCAAGGACACTTACTGGATAGGTGCTCTGGCCGGGATTCAAACCTGTGTCTCCACGGAGTGGATAATCTTGCTTTGTTTTTGGTTACTTATCAAACTTGTGACTGTTTGTCTATTTGAGATGAGTATGTTTGCAATTCTCCACCGTAATTGTTTTTTGCCACTAATCTGAAATAGTTATTTTATTTGATAACCTTGTGATTTTCTTCCCCTTAGCCTGTTCATTGTTCATATGTTATGTTAATATAATATCAGCCACACTCCTCAATAAAGAGGACTATAGACCAAACTGTGTGGAAAATTAGACAACAAAGAATTTCCCCTTCTCCCTTTTTAGGTGGTACTAGAATCATATTAAAGCAATTTTATGTCACATTCTGCTGTCAACTATCAACTATCACTACATCCCTGCGGACTCTGGTCAGAGAGCATCTTTAAATAAAGGACAGGCTCAGTGTTGGGCAATTTACCATTCTATGCCATTTCATTACCATAACCATTCTTTACCATTTAATTTGCCTGTGAAGTTGACCCAGCATCGATTATTGTGCGTTTTGAACAATTATTGTATCACATGGTACACTATTTCCTGTTTATATTGTTTTGGAACTAATGGGTAGTGGTACAAATTTTCATTGTACCCCCTTCCTTTTTTTACTTTCTGTATCCTGTTCTTTTGTTGTTTACAAAATGCAATAAAAAGTAGGGATGAGCGTTTCGGAATTTCGGAAATTTCACGAAATTTCCCGATTCGTGTTTTCGGATGCGGCCGATTTTCCGAAAATTTTTAGATCCGAAAACGGCAGATCCGAAAAGTTTTCCGAGCCGAAACGAAATATTTTCGGAATTTTCGAATGGACTTGAAATGTGTCAAATCGAAATTTATTGCTTTGAAACGAGGAGAACAGACGTTCCCGAAAAAACGAAAATTTCCGAAATCACGAAAAGTCGATACAAAAAACGAGCAAAGTGACACGAAAATACGAAAAATGGTCGATATTCCGAAAACATCTACAATTCCGAAAAACGAAAATTTCCGAAATCACGAAAGGTCGATACAAAAAACGAGCTAAGTGACACGAAAATACGAAAAATGGTCGATAGTCCGAAACAAAAATGTACACGAAAAACGAGTCGAGCCGAACCGAATCGAAACAGAAATCGGTAGAAACGAGCCGAATCGAAAAGTTTGAAAATCCGAAAAATCGAATCGAATCGAACCGAAAAAAAAATCGGTGCACAAGCCTAATAAAAACCCATTTGAAGAAAATGCCAACAATGGCCATGTTATGTTTCCTTATTACTGGTCCTACAACCTTTCATTCTCCTACAGTTATTTTCTGGGTTGAATGTGTGCTTTAACTACTTGGCTGCAGAGGACGTCCTCAGAGAGGTGGCGCGAACGCTCCCTGCGTGCGAACGACATGCTGAACGTGTCCTCATTCTGCAGCCGTGATCGGACGATATTTCAGCCTGACCGCAGTTACCTCCTGGTGCAGGCTGACATGTTAGATGTCAGCCCTGCCTCCGGGACCTCCCCCACCCAATGATGTCATCGCACATGGACATGATAATGTCAGAGGGAGACTACCCCCCCTAGCCGGGTAGGGAAGTCAGGGTGATGGAGGAACAGGGGTAATTTGGACCCCCGTATCTAATGAATCATGCCACACAGTCATCCATGGTATTATTGGAAAGATCAGAGCATGGCCTTTCCATTGATATCATGCATGACCAGGCTATTTGTAAAAATTAAAATATAAAATATCTTTTTTTCCCAATTTTTTTCCTAATGCAGGAATATTGTTCACTTTTCAATAATAATACAACAATAGAGATGGCATACCTGAATTATATAAGGTAAAAATAATTATTTATTGAATACAACAAATAATTGCTATCCAATGACAATATGTTTTATATTCATATATATTGCCCCCAGCAGCTCTGGATATATTGCCCCCAGCAGCTCACCCATGGATATATACTGCCCCAGCTCACGTATGGATATATTGCCCCAGCTCACAATTATATATTGCCCCCAGCAGCTCACCCATGGATATATATTGCCCCAGCTCACATATGGATATATTGCGCCTCAGCTCACATATGGACATATTGCCCCAGCCCAGCTCACACATGGATATATTGCCCCCAGACCAGCCCACTCATGGATTTTGCCCCAGCTTCTCTCATGGATAATGCCCCAGCTCCTCACATGGATATTGCCCCAGCTCCTCTCATGGATAATGCCCCAGCTGCTCTCATGGATAATGCCCCAGCTGCTCTCATGGATATTGCCCCAGCTCCTCTCATGGATATGCCCCAGCTCATGGATATGCCCCAGCAGCTCTCATGGATATTGCCCCAGCTCATGGATATGCCCCAGCAGCTCTCATGGATATGCCCCAGGAGCTCTCATGGATATTGCCCCAGCTCCTCTCATGGATATTGCCCCAGCTCCTCTCATGGATTTTGCCCAGCTCCTCTCATGGATATTGCCCCAGCTCCTCTCATGGATATGCCCCAGCTCCTCTCATGGATAATGCCCCAGATCCTCTCATGGATAATGCCCCAGCTCCTCACATGGATATTGCCCCAGCTCCTCTCATGGATAATGCCCCAGCTGCTCTCATGGATAATGCCCCAGCTGCTCTCATGGATATTGCCCCAGCTCCTCTCATGGATATGCCCAAGCTCATGGATATGCCCCAGCAGCTCTCATGGATATTGCCCCCAGCTCATGGTTATGCCCCAGCAGCTCTCATGGATATGCCCCAGGAGCTCTCATGGATATTACCCCAGCTCCTCTAACGGATATTGCCCCAGCTCCTCTTATGGATATTGCCGCAGCTCCTCTCATGGATAATGCCCCAGCTCCTCTCATGGATATTGCCCCAGCTCCTCGCATGGATAATGCCCCAGCTCCTCTCATGGATAATGCCCCAGATCCTCTCATGGATAATGCCCCAGCTGCTCTCATGGATAATGCCCCAGCTGCTCTCATGGATATTGCCCCAGCTCCTCTCATGGATTTTGCCCCAGCTCCTCTCATGGATAATGCCCCAGCTCCTCTCATGGATATTGCCCCAGCTCCTCTCATGGATATTGCCCCAGCTCCTCTCATGGATAATGGCCCAGCTCCTCTCATGGATACTGCCCCCAGGCCCAGCTCACCTCCTGCTGCCTCTGAGCATCATGCGGCATGGAGCTTGGGCGCTCGCCTGGGGG
This sequence comes from Leptobrachium leishanense, assembly GCA_009667805.1. Lineage (NCBI taxonomy): Eukaryota > Metazoa > Chordata > Amphibia > Anura > Megophryidae > Leptobrachium > Leptobrachium leishanense. The sequence goes on from CM019067.1 coordinate 275,186,947, forward strand.
AGCCACGTGACCAGCCGCGATCTCGCAAGAACTCGGCTGGTGACGTGTTTCCCACAGGTGAGCGCCGAAGCTCCATAGCTTCGGACGCTCGCAGGGAGCGAACACTGCGTTGCAGGGTGAGACACTCGCCCTTAGGGTGACGGTGTCACCCTAAGGGCGGGTGTCACCTGGTGCGGGCCACACCCCCCGCCCCCACGTTGCGACGCCAGTGCCTTGTGACGTTGTGATATTGTTTTATTTATTTGCAATTTTTTTTGCTTTGTTGTCATTGGACAGCTATTATTAGTTGTATTCAATAAATAATTATTTTTACCTTATATAATTCAGGTGTGCCATCTCTATTGTTGTATTAGTATGGTTTATTGAGGACAGAGGAGTCCTTATTGAAGGTGAGCACCCTCTTTTGTTTGTTTTAATACAGTGTGCAGGATACCACCCCTTTTTTTGATTCACTTTTCAATAATAACATGAACAATGAAGCTGCACTTATTCACCTGCTCATTTCCCATTATGCCAGCAAGTTTGAAGGTGATGGCACAATGCTTTAGAATGCATTGGTTCATCGAAAACCTAAACTGCCGCACTGCTGCGAGAGTTGCAGTGCGGCACTTTGGAATCCTGAATCTCTGATTTTTACAGCACCCGAGGCCAAGTGAGGTATCATTGGAAAGGTCAGTGTCTGGCCTTTCCAACGATGCCAGATATGACCACATAATGTGTAAAAAAAGAATAAATAAATAAATGCAAAATTTACTTTTTTTTTCTCTTTTCTATTGCAGTGGCATTATGTGCTTTTAGCAAACAATGTCACAGCCCTAACTCACCTTCTCCTTTCACACGTCGGAACCCAATGTGGAGGTGATGGCACAAAGCATTATTACACATTGGTCATCAAAAACACGAGCTGCTTCACCGCTGCAAGGAGTACGGGGGTCCTTTGGACCCCTATATTTCTATTCTTTACCCCCACAAAGTCATCTCCAGGTAAAACATGCTTCCAAAGGAAGACAGAATATTATTAAAAGTTCTATTTATTGGCATTGGTAATTTTAACAATCAAATCATGGTTGTCAATCAATTACAGGAGCAGAAAGGAAAGTTATTTTGCTACTTGGATGCATTACTTTTTGGATGCTCACTGATCCCTTTTAGAGATATCTACTTAATACCATGTTGCAGCAGCAGCAATGAGATTGTTGATAAATAGGTACATTTTCACGAATTTTATCACTTATTCATTATCTGATCCAGATGTCATCATTTATACCTCAATCCAAACCACTGACGTCATGAACATGTTTTATGAACTGAACATTCTGGCTGAATCCCTTAACACAACTGTCAATATTCCAGTTGGGCCTGTTTAAACCAAACCTCTACTTCTTTCAAATAACATATGATAATATAAAATTATATAGGAATGCATATAATGAAAACAAATGATTCTAGACAAGTAGTAAACCAGAAATACTTTGTAATAATTATAAAAAGTTAAAACAATGTTCAAAATTGCATTTTATTGACATGATCTATATGATCCATAACGTATTTGAAGGCTTAGAGTCAGGATAATTTTCAACTCTTTCGAACCAAGATAATACAGCATAATTAATTTGGCCTATCATCCTTGCCACAGAGGGGAATATTCATCTAAGAAAAAAAAAGTGCTACTATTAAAGTATTTAAGTATTTAACACCATTGGCTTCCCAGGGAAAAGGATCAGTTACTCATTCGGAGAAACACATGTCATGTTGAACATAATACCACTGCCATCTTGAAAATAATACGATTAAAAAGGAACAAACAGGAACGATTTGCAAACCCCTAGGAACATTGAAATTCTATTTGCTATTCCCAGAGGTTCAAATCCCAGTCCCTTAAATGAAGCCTGATATTTACTGTGAAGCTGTTTCTACAAAGAGCTGAGGAGGCTACAGAGGTGATGAGTGACAAGCAGAACCTCTATTCAGCCCTCATGGTTTGATTGTGACATACAGTAAATGTTTTGTAATCTGTTCTTCATAAAAAAAACAATAAGGGCTCTATTAAATTCTTTGCGAAAATGTTAACGCGTGCGCAAAAACGCATTAACGCAAGGGGAAAACCCTTTGCGCTGAACGTCATATTATGACGTTCGTGCGCAAATTTTCCCAACGCAATTTCCCGACGGATGAAAAAATTTGTGAGGAATGTAATTCCAACTGTGATTTTCTTTCGTTAACGTTTAACGCTTCGCGCAACAAAACACGCGTTTAGTGTGCATTTTTGTGTTAAGAATGTAATAGGGCCTTCATTTTTTTGATCCCTGCACAGCAATGTTGACATATTTTGATATAAATAAAATAAAGGCTTAGAGGTGGTCAGACCTGTCAATGAGTGTGAGTGGCTGCATAGTCATCCCTCATATGAATACGTCAGATAGGCTTCCTTTGCCTTAGTAATCAATCAATAACGCCATATGTTTTTCTCCATCACCAATGAGGCCCCTTAAGCAAAATATATTATTTTAAAAAACTTTTTGTGTGTGTTGGAAAGGTAGAGGTTAGACACTCTCAAATATGCAATGTATTTCATTTACCTTACACTTCTCATGGTCACAACAGAGAGGAACATGAGGAAATGTTACCTCCCATTAACCTGTCATGTTATGCTATCTTCTGTGATGGAAGCTAGAATGGTAAATTACCACAAATCTCTTCATCCATCTCAGAGGGAAAAGCTTATGCCTTCTGGGAAGCTCACTGAATATATCGATTTTCATAATAATATAATTTTGATAACGGGACACTCTAGGGATCATAACTAAAGGGGTTATTCAAAGAGCACGGAATTGGCCACGGAATTGTGCCGAACGGTGAATTTCCCCGTATGGTACAATTTCGTGGCCATTCGGCTATTCAAAAAGATGGCGATTTGCCAAATATTAGCGAATTGCCAGTGAAACACGGTGACCGTTGGAGGCAGTTGACTCCCCATAGAGTTTTTCGAATTGATTTGGCGGTTTTGCGGCAGTTTATGCGATTGATACGGTGGTTTGAGGATGTGTTCAGCAGGTCGATTCACCGACTTCGAGGACCCTGCGGTGAATGCTGAACCGCTGATCGCGGTTTTCACATAAATTTGTGGCAAAGAATCATGAGCCCTTGGTCGGGTATAGTAACCTAATGAGGCCACAGACGATACCCCAAGACGAGATGGGACAAAACCCAAGTAACGAGTGAAAGCCCCAGCGACAAACATGGAGTTAAACCACCAAAACACAACACTGGCGACCGCAAATCGTAGCAGCAACAGAATTGTCAAATACAAGCCGGGTCAAATCAGGAGCAGGAATCGTATACAGAAATGGGTCGGCAACAAAATCAACAATAGAATCAGTTTAGAGATGCGGGAACAGAACTCCACGTCAGGGTGACGAGGCAACTCCTCGCGCCCTGTTTTAAACCCGGTGGCTCCTTGTGACCACACCAGGCCCTGCCACCCTCAGATGCTGCTCGGCCATTACCTGGTACTGGCACTCGATCAGCCCTTGGCACAGAACCTTGCCCAGACCCCCCAGGAAGCACTGCAGGGGCTGAGGACGTAACACTACAGTGAAAATTTTTGCAGTTCGCCAAAATTCGGCAGTGTTCGGCAGCACCGAAATTGCTCCATAGAAGACTATTGTGTCTTCTATTCACAGAAGTGAGAAAGGGAGAGGTGTGTAAGAGTCCTCAGGATGAGCAACAGCACTAGTGGCCTACTCTACAGTGGGTGCCTACTCAGGTCTCACAAGGTTTTAGCTCGATTGTGTCATTACAAGGACAACTGCTCCATATGCAAATCAGATGCTATCACCCAGAAAAGGTGGCTAGTGCTGAATGCCAAGGACGTCATCTCTGCACAAGAGTTACAGCAACCTGATGATCATTTTGGCCTTGATAGGCCTAGTCAGGAGGGTATAGCTGACACCCCTCTAGGCACATAGAGCAAGGGGTCCACGTCTTGAATAGCCTGTACACTTCAAGTGAGAAAGGGAGAGGTTTGTGAGTCTGATTTCCCTGTAATGGCACAATCGAACTAAAGCCTTGTGAGACCTGAGCCGGCCCCACCGTAGAGCAGGCCACTAGTGCCGTTATTCGTTCTCAGGTCCGTCACAAACCCCCTCTTTGCTCCCTTCTATTCACAGAGCTCCGAACTGCACCGAAATTCCAGCGAAATCTCCAGATTGTCAGTGTTTCATTTCAACAGGTTTATTCAAATCCCATAGGATTCAATGTAAAAACCTAATATTGTTGTTAGTGTGTTTGTTTTTTTAACATAGAAACATAGAAAATGTCGGCAGATAAGAACCTTTTGGCCCATCTAGTCTGCCCAATTACATGGATACTTTACCTGGATTTATCTTTTGTTTATGATAGCCTTATGCCTATCCTATGCCTGCTTAAGTTCAATTACTATTTTGGCCTCTACCACTTCAACTGGAAGGCTGTTCCATGTATCCACCACCCTCTCAGTAAAATAATGCTTCCTGATGTTACTTTTAAACCTTTGCCCCTCTAATCTAAGACTATGTCCTCTTGTTTTGCTACTTTGTTTCCTTTTAAATATACTCCCTTCCTCTACCTTGTGGATTCCCTTTACGTATTTAAATGTTTCTATCATATCTCCTCTGTCTCGTCTTTTTTCCAAGCTGTACATGTTAAGATCATTAAGCCTTTCCTGGTACCTTTTCTCCTTCAAGCCGTACACCATTTTAGTAGCCCTTCTCTGAACTCTCTCTAAGATGTCTATATCCTTCTGGAGATACGGTCTCCAGTACTGCACACAGTACTCCAAGTGAGGTCTCACCAGTGCTCTGTACAGTGGCATGAGCACTTCCCTTTTCCTACTGCTAATACCTCTCCCTACACAACCAAGCATTCTGCTAGCATTTCCTGCTGCTCTATTACATTGACTACTTACCCTTACATCCTCTGAAATAATAACCCCTAAATCCCTTTCCTCAGATGTTGAGGTTAGGACTGTATCAAATATTCTATATTCAGCCCTTGGGTTTTTACGTCCCAGGTGCATTATCTTGCACTTATCCACATTAAAACTCAATTGCCACAGCTCCGACCATTTTTTTAGTTTACCTAAATCATTTGTCATTTGGCTGATCCCTCCAGGAACGTCAACCCTGTTGCAAATCTTTGTGTCATCAGCAAAAAGACATACGTTTCCATTAATACTTTCTGCAATATCACTAATAAAAATATTAAAGCGAATGGGTCCAAGTACTGACCCCTGAGGTACCCCACTGGTAACAAGACCTTCTGCCGAATAAACTCCATTTACCACAACCCTCTGTTGCCTGTCACTCAGCCACTGCCTAATCCATTCAACAATATTGGAATCCAAGCTCAAAGATTGCAATTTATTGATAAGCCTTCTATGCGGAACAGTATCAAAAGCCTTACTGAAATCTAAATAAGCAATGTCTACTGCACCACCTGTGTCTATTATTTTTGTTACCCAATCAAAAAAATCAATAAGATTAGTTTGGCATGATCTCCCTGAGGTAAACCCATGTTGTTTCTGATCCTGTAATCTATGTGTTTTTAGCTGTTCAACAATCCTTTCCTTTAACATGGTTTCCATTAATTTCCCCACTACTGACGTAAGACTAACTGGCCTATAGTTCCCCGATTCCTCCCTACTACCCTTCTTGTAAATGGGCACAACATTTGCTAATTTTCAGTCTTCTGGGACGACTCCCGTTAACAAGGATTGGTTAAATAAATCTGTTAACGGTTTTGCTATTACATCACTGAGCTCTTTTAATAATTTAGGGTGGATCCCATCAGGCCCCATTGACTAATTTGTCTTTACTTTAGACAGCTGTAGAATTAAAGACCGTCTATTCTTTTTAATTTTAAGGAAAAAAACTTTTTATTTTTTTAAAAGTTCTTTTTGTATTTTTAGACGACATTTTTGTCTTTCTTATATTTTAAAAGACTTTTTTATTTTGCAACAGAACTTTTTATTATTTTTTTAAAGGACCTTTTTTTATTATTTCCATGTTTCCTAGCTGGATGTTTTTTTGCTATTTTTGGTCTCAATAGAATTTCCTTTTTGGATATATATCTTTGAGTAGTCATTAACCCCGCGATAGGAGGACTCCCAGCCTGACGTCTGTTTGAGGGACTACCGAGAACCAAAGGAAAAAGGGGGTAAGACACTACTCTTAAGAAGTGTCAAGGCACAGAAACCAGAGCCGGGTACGAAGTGAGGCTCCAACTTCAGTGAGTATTCTTAATCTCGTCTGCCCATGGTCTATTATCTTTTCTGGAACGTACTAATGTAGGTGTTTCTTTTCTGTATTTGTTTGGAGGAATCAAGGTGACCCTGTTGCAGAATGGGGCAGTGTCATCCCATAATTGACATGAGGTGAACCAAACAAAGCCAGTTTCTTTAGGGTCTGGAACATGTGAGTGGAAACTCTTGGAGATTTTTTCTTCTGCCCTCCTAATAATAATGGAAATGCACAATACTGCACTATGATATTTTATTATGTTTTAAAGCTGATTCTCAAGGAATTGAGACTGACCATTACAGATTCTATATGCAATATAAGTATTTCCTTTACATTCCGTTATTGTATTAAGCACTATAGCAATTTCTGCCACAATTGTACACATCATTTTCTTTTATATACAGTTGCTTTTTTATATAGAATGGTAAGAGCACTACCCTTTTTTCATTGCATTGGTAAAGTGATTCTATGTATAGACAGTATTTGTTTGTATATTGTAACACTGGATAGAAATATATTATCTGGATTCCATTGAGCACTATAGCACTTTATTTTCACAAACATACACTTTATTTTGCTTGTATATGTAATTGCATTTTAAATAGAGCACAAATTGTTAGCGCTGGAAGGAGTGACCTTATTTTATATAATCAACATCTGGGAGGCTGGAGCTTGAGATCCCTGGTTCACAGAGTCATTGCTGGTAGTTTTATGTGTTTGCAGGTCTGTTACACACCTGCATTTCACAAATATGTCAGATCTCCAAAACAAAGGCCATCAGGGGAAAAAATGCTGGCCCTTTCAACCTGCTGCCCTTGGTCCAGGCCTAGTAGGCATTTGCAAGAACATAACCCTGCATACATGTTTGCAGTGAGGGGTTTCAAATGAAAATTTATGAAAGAACATGCTTGTCATTAGTGACGTGCAAATTAACCACATACATTTTGTAAGTATTTACATGAGCAGGGACATCATGACTGTAGATAATCTTGCAAATAGTTTATATAATTTGCAAAAGTCAAGTTATTTCATTAGGGATATCTTGGGGAATCTATGCAATTTCCGTCCTCTAAAAGTTGTGGTTCCTTTGCCAATTCTCAATTTCTTTTTCATTTAGTGATTGTCCACAAATGAAAACCTGTACGGACATGGTCAGGGACGGATTTGCATCTCAGGAGCCTGTAGGTCCAGAAATGTGGAGCGCCCCAACCAAACAAAAAAAAAGAAACATGCCAAAATGACTATATAAATTTTTGTTCTGGGGCAAATTAAATTAAATTAAAAATTTAATTTTTTTTTAACCCTTTTTTTTTTTAACCCTTTCGCTGCTGAGGCTTTTCCCGCCTCTGTGCTGAGGTCATTTTTACTGGTTTCGCTCATCATGTTTAAACGCATTTTGAAGGCTTATTTTAGTATATGACCCAGACATATTATATATTGTTCTTTCCGTCAGACTCGGCAGATTCATAATATGTCATTATTATATGTATACGTCATGACCTGTCTGTTTATTATAACAAAAAATGCAATAAAATATGAATTTTCAATAATTTACAACGTGTAAAGCGTATTTTTTTTCACATTTTAACATGCGAGCAATTGCGGTTATATTTTGTATGGGGTGCGCTTGTTAAAAAAATTAGAGATGGGGTCTCGTTACATTTTTTTTTGGGGAAAATTACACGATTTTTAACAAACGCACCGCATACAAAAATCGTTAGTGCAGCATCATTGTTCACATTATAATTGAAATGGGAACAATATTGCTGCATTAACAAATCAAAAAAAAAAACTTGTTTATTTTTTTAAATTTTTTTTTTTTTTTTTCTTTTTTTTAAAAAAAAAACTTTTTTCACAGTCGTGTCTGGAATGGCCATGCTCTGGCTTTAACCCCTAACTTTAACCCCTAGCTGCCACGGATCGGGAGATAGGGGGTTCATTGGAACCCCCTATCTCCACCGTTGGTGGCAGCTAGGGGTTAGCTCCAGGACTGGCGTCATCATGCTATGCACGATGATGCCAATCCTCAGGGGGAGTTCCCGGAGGCTTGGCCGACATCCAAGATGTCGGCCAGCTCCGGGAAAGGATCACGAACCGGCGCTTTTCAGCGTCGATTCGTGATCCGGCTCCCCAGGGGTTAATGACAGCCACCGTTTGGAAGGGCAGGCTGTGCCCTTCCAAGCGGTGCCTGTATTAACCCCCTGCTCCCCGGCGATCGGGAGGGAGAGAGGTCCGAAGGACCTCCCCCCCTCCCTTTCAGGCGCCTCCTCCGCACATGCGGGGGGACGCCTGAATTAGATGTCATCGTGTCGCCGCGATGACATCTAATGTCCCCGCCGGGCTCCTGAGTGCTGGACTGACATCCAAGTTGTCAGCCCGCACCGGGGGGGCGCAGCAATCCGCCGGAATCCGGCGGATTGCTGCCTCCTGTGCTCAGACGCGCTGAGCGCGTCCGTAGCACAGGAGAACCACTTGGCTGGACGCGCTGAGTGCATCCTTCGCAGGCAAGTGGTTAAAAACTGAAACAGTTTCTCTCCGTATTCAAATCAAAAGAAGGGACAGAATCTGTTGCCTTCGTTGAGTTAGTGCAGTGACATTGTTTGTTTTTCTCTATATGTAAGAGCATTTATTTCCTCTGCCGTAGAACGAAGAAAAAAATACATTTTGCATTTACTTTTATCTATTTGTCATTTTTACACAATACCTGGTCATGTTTGGTATCATTGTAAAGACCAGAATCTGACCTTTCCAATGACACCTCACTTAACCTTGTGCGATGTACAATTCAGAGATGCAGGTTCTATAGTCTGCATTTCTTCTCACTGCAGTACCACAGTCTAGGTTGTCGATGAAACAGTGCATTGCATCATCAGCTCCATACATGCTGGCAGTGTGGGCAATGAGAAGATGAGTTAGCGCAGCATCACTGTTCACTTTATAGTTGTAAATTGAATAATAGTGCTGCGTTAGAAAAAACCTCCCTCACAGGTAACAGATGATTTCGGTGCCAGTTTTTAAGAGGCCCAGCCTTTCCATCCGGTCGGATTTGGTAAACTGGCAAACCCGGCAGTTGCTTGCAGACAATGTAGACTTTAGAACTCCATCTATCCGCCAATTTATGCCTTGCAGAAGCACCCAAGTTCTTCAACAAAACCCTATCACCGGGTTGTAGATCCTGTATCCGAACTCTCAAGTCGTAGTTTCGCTTATTCCTCTGTTCCCTGTTTCCTGAGGTCAAACGAGCCTGTTCAAACGCAGAGGCCAAATTCTTCCGAAGTCTATCCACGTAATTTCTATGAGAGGCTACAGACGTCTGATCCAGAGATAGCCCAAACGCCAAATCAACCGGCAGTCGAGCTTCTCTTCCGAACATAAGATGGTACGGTGAGTACCCAGTAGCGTCACTCTCCGTACTGTTGTATGCATGCACCAGCGTAGCTATGTGACGACTCCAGCTCTGCTTCTCTTTGTTCGACAATGTCGCCAACATATTTAGCAGCGTGCGATTAAACCTTTCTGGTTGAGCATCACCTTGAGGGTGATATGGTGTAGTTCGGGTCTTCTGAATCCCTAGTAATTCCAGCAATTGCCCAACAAGCCTGCTCTCAAAGTCTCGGCCCTGATCCGAGTGTATTCTCCTTGGTAGGCCATAGTGAACAAAAACTTTTCCATTAAAACCTTCGCCACCGTAGGAGCACGTTGGTCTTTCGTAGAAAAAGCTTGGGCATAACGCGTGAAATGATCAGTCACTACTAGAATATTTCCCTGCCCACTAGCATCCGGCTCTAAGCACAGGAAATCAATGCACACCAAATCCATGGGCCCATGACTTTGCAGGTGGCTCATTGGAGCGGCTCGGGTTGGTAGGGTTTTCCTCTGGATACACCTCAAACACGAATGACAGTAACTTTCAACTTCAGATCTCATACAGGGCCAATAAAATCTGTCTCTCAATAGCTTAAAAGTTCTCTCTCCACCCAAATGTCCATGGTCATCGTGTAATGACCGCAGCACATCCTCTCTGTGTTTGGTGGGAAGGAACAATTGTTGGGTCTCTTCAGCATTGTTTGAGGGGCCCCTTCGGTAGACCACCCCATCCAACATCTTCAACCGTTCCCACTCTTTGTATACCAATCGGGCTCCTTCTGGGGAATTTGTCAGTAGAATTTTCCGTTGGTTCGCAGTTAGGGCCTTCACGGTTAATGCAATCAAAGGGTCTCTAGCCTGATCGGCTCTCAAGTCCTGTTTCGAGAAAGTAGGCAAACTTTCATCCCTAAGCAGCGTAGGATTACAATAGAACTCTGGAACAGCCACAGCCATAACTCCTATGGCTTCTGCTTCAATCCCTCCCTTGACCCGGCGCTCCGCTCCTTGACATAAAGCTTGCACCCCATCTGGAGTTAACTGAGTCCATTCTGTAGTGTAGGGTCTTCTTGACAAAGCATCGGCATCTCGATTATTCACTCCAGGGCGATACTTCAGGCTGAACCGAAACCCTGACAGAGCGGCCAACCACCAATGTCCAGTTGCATCCAGCTTCGCAGTATTAAGGACCTAGGTAAGAGGATTGTTATCAGTCTTTATTCAAATTCGGCTCCGTACAGATAATCTTTCAGCTTGTCTACTACCGCCCATTTCAAGGCTACTCCAACTTGTGGGTAGGATAGTTCTTTTCTGAAGGCGTAAGACTTCGGCTCACATACACTACAGGCCTCAACTATCCGCCATATTACTGGTATAGGACTCCCCCTAGACCTTCTCTGCTGGCAGCTTCATGAAAGCACCTTCGCATTGATTAGTCCATTCTTCTTGGATGGATTCTCGAGCCTTCCTTGGCCCTGGAGCCGATGAATTTCGATCAGAGGCCTTGTGGCCTTCTTCTGCGTCTTCCTTCTGTAGGAGCTTGTTCAGTGGTTGAGCTATCTTGGCAAATCCTCCTACGAATCTTCGGTAATAGGAGCAGAACCCCAAGAAAGATCTAAGTTCAGTAACATTTCGGGGTCTAGGGCAGGAAGCTATGGCTTCCAACTTTCGAGGATCCGTCGAAACGCCTTCTGCTGAAACAACATGTCCCAGATACGTAACGGAAGGTAAACAGAATTGACACTTCTCTAGAGACAGTTTCAACCCCTCTTCATGGAGCCGCTTCAAGACCTTCTCCAACCGTTGCTCGTGTTCTTCCAGAGTCTTCCCGAACACAATAATGTCATCCAGATACACAAACACTTCAATCAGGTTCATGTCCCCGACTGTCTTCTCCATTAACCGTTGGAACGTGGCTGGAGCCCCGTAAGGCCTTGAGGCATTCTGTTGAACTCCAAGAACCCCAGTGGGCAGATGAACGCAGTCTTTTCTTTGTCTTCAGGATGCATTGGTATCTGGTGACACCCACTTCGCAGGTCTAGTACACTAAACCATTTTGCTCCAGACAAACACTGTAAGGCATCTTCTATCCGAGGAGTGGCGTAATGATCCGGAATGGTTCTCTGATTGAGCGTGCGATAGTCTATACATAGACGGATAGAACCATTCTTCTTCCGAACCATCACTATTGGAGATGCATAAGGACTCCTGGATTCTTGAATCACCTTAGTTCTTTGCAGTTCATTCAGCTGTTCTTGTAGATCATCCAAGTCTCCCAGCGGAACTCGTCTTGACCTTTCTCGAAACGGCTTATATTCCTGTAGTCGAATGCGATGCTCAGTACTCTTAGCTAGGCCCACGTCGAACTCGTCCTTCGAGAACAAGTCCCTCCACTTTAGGATCTGGGACTGAAGGCGTTTCTTCCATTCAGGTGAGATGGGAGCATCCTTAGGATAGAACCTTTCAGCTAGAATCTCTTTATTCACTCCCCCTCCTAAATCGGTAGGGGAGAGAGGCGTAGCGAACGCTACTTGCCCGATAGGCATTCGTGCTTTCAGAATCACTGGAGAATCAGACACATTACATACACTAACCGAGACTCTGCCTCGTGTTCGTTTCAAAGCTCTTGTGGAGATTATCTCAGGGATTACTTCTTCTCCGGCTTTACTCCCATGATTGAAATCAGTTTCCAGTACCACATAGGGACCCGGTTGTGATCCGTTCAACTTTACTGAAGCCCGGAAACTCGCCACTTCTCCTGATTGCAGAACCTTCTCTGTTCCTCCCAATCTCCACAGGCGCCCCACTTCGGCAGGTGCCTTCTGTTCTTCGACCATTCGCTGATAGACTGGACGCAACATCGGGTGTACTCCCCTGGTAGAACCTTCTTCCATTACTATAGGAGTCAGGAGACGTCGCACCAGATCAGTATTCGTCCCCACTATCATCGAACTTCTGTTGGCCCCTGAAGGCCAAGGACACACAATGGCCAATGCATCACAACCCCCAGACTGTCCGATGACTTCGGATCCGATCTCTAACTTCACCTGTAGATATCCGTCATAGGGAAGTTTCTCAGTTCCGATACCCCAGATCTCAAGGTCCTTTAATTTCTGTAGAGGTATGTGCTTCAAGTGCTTCTCATAGAAGTCTCGGTAGATCAATGTCACTTGAGCCCCTGAGTCCAACAGAGCTTTGGTGTAGACTCCCTCTACTTGAATTGGAACAATGGGAGAAGGACCTATCAGCTGGTCAGGAAACTTTGTTGTAGTATCAGGAAATTTAGACCCCGTTTGCTGTACCCTGGCCTTCTTCTTGGCCCGTGTAGGTTTTGGATGTGCATTGCTTCCCGATGACGTAGGACCGGATGTTAAGGGAGTAACTCTTTCAGTCCTGGTAGGCTCAGCAGTTGGCAAAACTCTGGGCCCTCTTGGCCTTTCAGTTCTGGCTTGATTTTTGGAGCGGTTTTCAACCATTGGGCACCTAGTTTGCTCCTTCACTTGGGCCCTCTGGCGTTTCCCGCCTGTGAGGTAGATAGCAGCCCTTCCAAGGCTTTTAGGAACTCTTCTACCCTATTTCCTTCAGACTTTTGGCTTTTGCATTGTGCTCGGAAATGACCCATTTCCCCACAACTAAAACATCTCTTCTTTGAAGACGGAGACGCACTTGCTTGTGGTGATTCGGTTGAAGGACCCTGGCCAGATGCCACAGCAACTCCTGCTGTCCGCATATCAGTAAGGAACTTCTGCATATCGGTCTGTGTCTCTGCCACCTTCAAAAGTACTCGGCACAGATCAGTGTGTGCTTGTTTCAGCTCAGCTTGAGCTTCTTGTACCTTCTTAACGGTTTTGTGTAACTCACTATATGCAGGGAAGGTTGGTTCTTTGGCAGTACTCTCTGTGGATATAGGAACTAGCAGATGCTCCTGTCCGTCAACTTCAGATCCATAGGCGTCCAACGAATCATCTTCAGTTTGCAGATATTCGTTATGCCTTACTGGTTGTGCATAAGCTCTTTCTCCTCTCCTTAAGGACTTTTCTTCTAGCAGAGCCTCTTCCTCTCGAACAGCTCGAATCAGTTCCAGGTATTTCAACTCTCGGTTACCTTCTCTGGTTCTCAGCTGTAGCATCACAGGATCTAGAGGTTGAGTGCCCCTCAATATCTGCTGCATTCGGATTTTATCTATTGTGGCTGGTTCGGCCCCTTTCTTAAGAAGTATCTGGTGCAGAATCTTATCTAGGCGCCTCATGTATTCAGTCATTTTCTCACCTTTTCGTTGGTAGGTATGTTCATACTGGTACATGAGCTCAGTGGCCTTTTCTGTTCGGCCAAAGACTTCCTGTAATACGTTTAGGTAATCTAAAGCAGTGCAGTCTTGTTTACTCAATTTTAGGTTTCTGACAGCCTCTGACGCAGGTCCCTTTAAGCTCTCAGTAATTCTTTGCTTCTTCTGCGCTTCAGGGACGTCCCACTCATCCAGAGCTTGCATCGCCTGTTCTACCCATTCTTCGAAGGTTTCTTCTCCCGCCGGAGTTGGTACGTTTCCTGTAAAATTTCTCAACCGTCGATAACCAAAGTTAGTGTGTGGAGGGCTTGTTCTTTGACATTTAGCCAGCAAATCTCCAATAGCCACTATAAATTCAGGCCCGATCATGGCCAGCGGACTGGACGCGGGAACACTCGCGGGACCGCCACGTGGCGCACTTGACTGAATCAGTTGAACTTCCACCTCATCGGTCAGCTTCACGCTCGCGCCCTGAAAACACACTGGAACACTCTTTCTCCACTCAAAAAGAACATACGTGTGAGAGGTATCTGGGTTCGCTTTAATGTCCAGGATTAACCCCGATGATCTGGTGTCAGCACGGCCACGGCCCGGCGAATCTGATCTTCAGCCCAAGTGTCTGCAGGAATATCCATGACTATGCATAACTCTATCTGACTACTTTGCTCCTCACACCATTTGGCAGCAGTGTCTGGATCCATATTTAACCCTTTAAATGCGGTTTTTCTAGAGACTGTATCCCGGAAACGAGTCCCCACGTGTAGCTCTCACTCCTGGAGGAGCCGCTGAATTTAACCTCGGGTTAGTCTCTCCACACTAGGGAATAAATATACACCAGCACTGTTGTGGATTTTATAAATTATATACTTTACTGGTCTCAATAAAGCAGCATATATAAAGTAAGCACGGTATATAGAAAACAGGATTTTGTAATGCGAGAAATGCGCAGCGGTAAAAGAAAAGTTTAACCCCTTCATCTCTGGAGTGTAAGTCCCGTGCAGGTTATGTCCCAAAAAGTGTGCGTGTGTGAGCTCAGGTACCCGGGTACTATATTCGACTGGCCAGTGAATGGATTTAATAAATCTTCGACTAGTCACGTTGGGGCCCTGTAGATTTAAGCAATACTGCAGCGTGCTTCGTTAAACTTTGACTGTGGCCTGGAAGGCCTCTCAGCCATCTGCCAGACAATCTGTTCCGCTGCCTGATCAAGGATGTCTCTCCGCTGGATTATACTGGGACCCTGTGCCACCGGATCCGCTTCTCTTGCTTGTCCGTCTTCTACAACAAGATCTACAGCCTACCGCCTGCACTCCCAGTGGTTCATCGCGGTCTCCTTACTCGGGGTCCAATCTGGAACTCTGTGTCTGTGCAAAACCTCTCAGTGGTGGATTACTAGGTCTCTGGCAAGTCACCGTATCGATCCCCAGCATCGGCAAGGCAGCACCTGCTCTCCGGCCTGGTAACAATTGCTCACAGTCTCACGTGCGTCTTACTCTGTTCACCGCTCGGCTCACACTGGCTCTCCTTCGACGAGGCTGCGGATGTCCTTTCCTCCTTCCCCACCCACTTCCTGTCTCTGCCCCAAAGCATGCTGGAAAATGTAGTCCCATTGTGTCCAGTATAGTTTACATTGCGCTTGCTCCCTCTGGTTGCCAAACCCGAGCAATACAGCAACAGAGTTTTAAACAGCGCTACAGTAGAGTTTGACATTATTTCATATCTACAATATGATTCAATATTCAACAGTCCTTGGACCTTTCTTAATTTCAATAAACCACAGAGCTGAGATTTAATTGTATCCTAAGCTAAGAGGCTACAGTAAAACAAGATGGCAAAAAGGCAGCAGATGATAACATTTCCATTTTACGGAAGTTTAGCAGAAGTGCTAAAAAAACTCCATAGTAATAGTCATACAAGATGTTACTCTAACAATGATTGACTTTTTCACTTAAGCAATTAATGAAATTATTCCCCCTGCCACGGTTTCTCAGGCTGTAATTAAATAGTGATACCAACTCTATGACAAAAATGTGGACGTGTAAACTGAACTTTGTAGTTGACCCTCAGTGACTTACTATAGTTTTACACAATAATTTTTTTAAATAAGAAAACGAAATTAACAGTGTTTTGCATATTTGCACCCCCTAGGGCATTAACCCCTTCATTAACAAATAGACATTTACTTTTTGTTTGCATTGAAAAGCATTAAAAACCAAATCTTCTCCTTTAAAGCAGAATTCAAGTTGTCCCTGTGGAGAGATTAAAATCTCAATTAGATGTAACCTGCACCATCCTGTATGTCTGAAAATGAAGACTACCTACCCTCACTGTAACAAATAGTTCATCAAACATTATTGTTGCATTACGACAGCCAGGGAAAGAAAAGGATAAATTACATATGCAGTATCGACCACGGGCAGATTCATTCACATGTTTTGGGAGAAGCACTTTAATAATTTTGGCTAAAAGCTGCAGTTGGTTTTGCACAGAGCAGCGGTAAATCGAGGGCTGCACTCATCACAATCAATGATCCCAGAGCATTGCTGCACAGGGTCTGTCCTTCTGCAGTTCAAGTAACAACTGACAGACCCCGCAGAGCAATGTTTCGTATTCTGCATTTTGACACATTTATATGTCATGTGTCACACCAGAATGCCACAACAAAATAATTAAAAAATATTGGTGGGGGGTTGTAAATTTCTATTCAGATTTCAATCATTTTAACCATATAAGGGCCCTATTACATTCTTCGTGCATACGTTTGCGCCCGCGCAAAAACGCATTAACACGAGGGGCAAAACGCTTTGCACAGAACGTTGTATTACAATCTCAGTGCAACAAGCGCCCATATACGTCTAACGCGGGTGAACCTGCACGAACGCTGCATGAGCTTACGGTACTTTGTGTGTCCTATACTTAACATTGTGAGCGCAAATGCGTTTGTGCGCTGGTACCCGGATGGTATTACAATCTATGCGCAGTTTGTAACGCACAGCCTTTGCGCGCATAATTTTAGCAACTCCTAAAAGCTGGTGTTAATGGCAAATTCTATCAACCTGGCCGAAACCAAATACACCAGCCCAAAAAAAAATACAGCAAAGTATAGTTACACATTCTACACATACCCAAACCAATAAATTTCTGAAGTTGTGCGTGTTTTTTTTATTGATGCAGCATATATGCACAGATTGACTTTGACGGGCGCAAAAACTTAACGTGAGCCAATTGTGGTTCTTAATTCTGATTGGCTGAATCACGTGAAAAAACTGTCCGCACACTGATTTCTGTGCGCAACGTTGCTGCGCGCGCGTTTTTGCGCGTCCATTTTACGCGCGTTATTTTTTGACGGTTGAAAAAATGCATGAGGATTGTAATACCAGGGTTGTTTTATGCGCGTTAACGTTTAATGCTTTGCGCAAAAATTAACGAGTTTACCGTGCGTTTTTGCGTTAAGAATGTAATAGGGCCCTAAATGTATTATCCCACATGTTATTATCCAAGCCTTTGTTGTTATATATTTGACAGGGTACCCTTGTAAAAGATACAGTTACAGTTACAAGTATTTATAAAGCGCCAACAAGTTCCATAACGCTGTACAATGGGAGAGACAGACTATACATACACATTACACACACAGAACAGTATGAGAGGACCCTGCTCAAGAGTTTACAATCTGAGAGGAGAGGGGTGACACACTAGGTGACCATGAATAGCAGAGTATGTGAGAGCTGAATGGGAAGATGGAGCATGAAATGTAGAGTGGGGGGTTAGGGAGTGATCTGATAGGCTTCTCTAAAGTAATGTGTTTTCAGAGACTTGTTGAAGGACAGGAGGAGGAGAGTCTAATGTTGAGGGGGACTGAGTTCAATAGAAAGGGGGCAGCTCGGGAGAAGACCTGAAGGCGAGAGTTGAGGGTGCAGGTAGGAGGAACTGAAAAACTCATAAATGTAGAATCTGCGCCTGCGCTATTGTAAGGAAATATGCAATTTTAACAAATTTTAAAAACTAAAATTGTCTTGAATTTTATTTTTTTTCTCTTTATTTATTTGTACATAGTTCATGGTCATGATTGATATCGATGGAAAGGCCAGACTCATGCCTTTCAAATGACACCTAAAACGACCATGTTGGGTTTATGCAAACGGAGATACACAGGGTTATTCAAAGAGAATCGAAAAGCCACCGCACGTTCGGTGACTTTTCGTTCTCTTCAATTCGGTGTGATTTGGCGATCCCATTTCGGCGACCCTGCGGTGTATTCAGCAAGCACCACAGGGCCGCCGTAATGCAGGGAAAAGTCGCCGCAAACCCGCTGAGAACTCACCGCAAAACGAGGGCGAACGCACACCGAGACCCGCAAAACATCTGGATTAACCCACCGAAGATGCCAGAGAAACCCGATCCGATCAGAGCGCAGAGCAGCCGCCGGAAAAACCCGACACCGCAGACGAAGGAGGTGAAGAAAAATAAACCTGTTTGCTTGAATGTTTGAAAAGTGAAACGCCGTTTGCAAACAGACTACTGAACAAAAATGTCTGAAATTTACATATAATATCCAATGAATGATAATAAAAAGGGCTGTTACAGAAAAAAGAAAAAACGATTTAAAAAAAAAACAGAAAAAAAGGTTTGCAAAAAAATCCTTAAAAATGCTTAATAGATCCTATAAAATCTAAAAATACAGAAACTTTTCACTGTAGAATATTATAATGAACGGTTTATTAGATATCGAATTAAAACAGGAATATTTTTAACATTGAAGCCTTTGGGATTCGCCTGAATAAACCTGCCGAATTAAACCACCGAATGGCAGGGCAATTGGGCAACTTTTCACTGCTGGGTTTTGCTCTCTGAATAGCCGAAACATTGCTTCTCTATGGGGATTCACTGCCCTCGAACAGGCACCGAACAGGCACCGTATGTGCAGGCAATTCGCCAGGATTTGGCGAATTGCCTGCTCTCTGGATAGCCGAATGGCCAGGAAAGGTAAACGAACGCTGAATTTAAGCATTCGGTTACCTTTTCGGCCCCAATTCGGAGCTCTTTGAATAACCCTGACAGGGTTTTAAAATGTTCAGGTGTCCCCTGTTTCTCCTACAATGGGATTGCAGATGGGGGGGGGGGGCGAATGTCACCTATATCGACATCTTCTATTTAAGTGTCAACTATTAACTACACATCAATGTTTAGAATAAAAAAAAAACATTGTAGGGTCTATTTACAAAGCACCGAAATTTCAGCAAAATACTATTTTAGTCGGTATTTACAACTCCGGCAATCAACGTTGCTTAGTGGATACCCCCCATGTGTTTTTTTTTGTAACCCTGGACCACTCAACATTTTTATTAATGTGCAATTTTTTTCGCTAATTATTTAGTGAAAATAGAAATGAATTATATAGCCAAAGTTTTTTCTCCTAGGCCATTTCTTTTCACTTTAACCTTTTCATAGTACGCTGTGACATTTTATCTGATGTTAGATGTTTACAGCAGACACACTGGAAGAAAATAAAAACAGCATATTCTCCACCCTTGTTATTAAACGCTCCTGAGGGATCAGTAAAGCAGATGTAGGTTGGCGACAATGAATGCCTCGTCTTGTACGTTAATTAAAAAACATCATTAGGTATACGAGGTTTACAAGGACACGTTACTCGTTTTCCAATAGTAGAGACGCAGCATGGGATGACAGCCCCAAAGCTTTATTACCAGGCTTAGAACACTCTCGCATGGCTTCGGTGAAGTAACACCGCCTTTATTTATACTATTTTTGAGGTACTGATGTACATCTGTCATCATATATATTTTACATTTTCTTACAATGATACTTTTGGCTTCAATATCTGTAAGATCAATCAATGAATAAAATCAATTAAATGTTTGTTGGAGGAGTTTTGCAGATTATTTAAAATACGAACACAATACCTTCCTGATTTCCTGAAAAAATACTGTATAATGTGCAATGCCTTTCATGTCAGATTTGACTAAACTAATCATATAGCAGTGGCGTGGTGCTGCAAGAAGGGGCAGAATGACACGTTGCCCCAGTTCTGCGCCTATCTGGCGCGATCCGTGGCTTCCACCACAGCGGGCTGACATCTTGCATGTCAGGCATTGCTGTGGGACTGCCCCACGATTCATCCCACATGCGCCCGATGACATCGTAAAGAGGGATTCCCCCTGCCCGGCAGGGGTGTCCATGTCCAATACAAAAGATGCTCTGGTCCTTTGGACCCCCTTATCTCTTGAAACATGTAACATAGGAGGTCCTTTTTGATTTCATTGAACATGACCAGATAATCTGTAATACATAAATCAATTAATAAAAATATTTCCTTTTTTACTGTTTCTGTAGAAGGTCCTGTCTGGTATCATTGGAAAGGCCAAATCTGATGACAATAATCATGACAAATCTGATAATAATAATAATAATAATAAAAATAATAATAATAGAAGACACAATAGTTTTCTGTAAGGCAATTTTGGTGCTGCTGAATTTTGGTGATCTGCACTGTATTTCGCTGTCAATTCGCCAGCATTTGTGAATTGACAGCTTAGCGAATAGACAAATTGACCTGAAATTGCACTGAATGGCGAAATTCATCGGTCGGTGCAATTCGTGGCCAATTCGGTGGTTCGTGAATAACCTTTTATATGTGATGCAAAGGTCGTTTCTACCAGTATGGTAATAATGCAGACACCCCATAAATGAAATTATGTGGATGAGGGACACCATGTAGTGTCTAATCTACAACGTTTCATCACAACCCTAAAGGATGAACAAACAAATGAAAATTTAAAATGCGCAGATTTACATTATTTTAATCTTTTATCTATTACAGAATAACAATATGTAAGCAAAAATACTTTTACATACAACATTTATGTGTTAAGAATGCATGCAATCTTTACAATAAATGTTATGCTATTTTTTTTTCACCAAAAAGTGCTTAGTAGTCTAGGAGTTAATTAAAAATAATACATTATGAGACTAATTGTTTTCTGTCTAATCCTAACAGGACCATAGTGGACCCTGTTGGCTCTCTGGCTTTCTGTGGAGCTTTAGCACAGCTTAAAAAACTGAGGTTTTGGTTGTTTTATTTTTTTAATTAATGATGTGTTGCACGTGCTAATTGTTGCCCTGCAGTATATATGGTTCATATACTGATGGGTAGAACAAATAAATGATAAATGATATTTCCAAGTACCTACATCATTGAAAAACGGCTTGGTTTACATCTATCAGCATATGAATTATGCAATCTTTCTCACCCTAACAGGTGAAGGAAATCAAATCTGTCTAAAGAAACTGTTGAAAAATAATGCAATCCAACATAATAATATGCCTACCTTAATATATTGTATAAAAATCCAAAGTTTTCCTCTTCTATACAAAGTGACAGGAATGTAAAGAGCTGCAAATGTTCCATAAATAATATACCTGTATGTTGGCCGAAAGTCTTAATGGCATAGGCACGTAGGGGCTGGACCCCGAACAATATGTACATATAGAAACTATAATTCTCATTATCTCTAGTGAGTGTTTGTATCATTTTAAATAAACAGGGTTATTCAGAGAAAGGTGAAAACCAGGAGAATTGGCAGGAGAATGAACAATAAACACCGAATAGCCGATTTGGAAAGTGAGATAAATGGGAGCATTATTCTGATTTGGCTATTTTGACCTAGAATTTTCCCTTTTCCATTCATTCTCCTGGTCTTCACCTCTCTCAGAGAGAGGTGAAAACAAGGAGAATGGCTGTTGAAGTGAAAATTCTAGGTCAAAATAGCCAAACCAGAAAAATGCTCCCATTTATCTCACTTTCCAAATTGGCTATTTTGACCTAGAATTTTCCCTTCTCCATTCATTCTCCTGTTTTTCACTTCGCTCTGAAAATAGCCCTGTTAATGTTCATAAAAAATTAAGAATTCAGAACTGAGAGTGATTTTGGTGATTTTGGTGATTTTGGCTCAATGTTAAATAATTATACATATTTGGATATTCATGTTTGTTTATTTTTTCTGTAATTCAGGTAAATAGTCTTAGGTTTAAAACTGCAAGGTGTAAGGAATACTGGTTAACTATTCACTAACTTTAAGCCCTTCAGACAAACTGGTCAGGGTTGTTAAATCTGACTTAGATGATTTTTTGCTTTGTTATGTTTTGCTTTTTGTCTCTTCATTTCTTACCCTATATTTACTGGCTTTCATAAGTATTTGTGTAACAAATTGCTTCCATACAGAAGAGATTTCATAGCTTCTTGAAAGAAAAGGAGATGAATTCTGCATACCTGTGTTAAACAAAGGAGAAGAGCTCTGCCTTAGGAGAAAGCAATTTGACTCCTACTGTGTTGGTAATTAGACTTGAGAGGATGCAACATTAGCACCAGTGTCTTAACCTAAAATATTTATTTCCTAACCTGTTGCGATAAACAAGCATAATGTTGACTTGTTACAGAATTTTGATCTTGTTGCAGTCATTACTCTTATTCATGTGTACAGTAGCTTGCTATCAATTAAATGTATTTAGTATTGCTTATACCTGACACGATGGTTGCTGTTCTTGCTTTTTTGAGCTCTTCCCGCTTGTATCATGTTTTATTTAGCTGATAAAGCACAAGCCAAAGTGTCCTGCATGATACAAACAGGAATATACTGTTTGGTTATATAAACCTAATAAACAACAACATGTAATATGGTATATCTTAGTTTAATTCCTTCGCTGCTGAGTCATTTCACCCCCGAGTGCTGAGCTCTCATTGACCATTTCTTGCTCAGCGCATTTAGATGCTCTTCGAAGTTATGTTTTATGGTAGAACCCTGAAAAAGTGTATATAATTTTTTTGGCCGATTTAGCAGATTCATAATATACTTATTTCTCAGACCTCAAAGCTCACCACTGTAATCATTTACTGACTAATTCAAGTGTTAATATCACAAATAAAAGCAAATTGAAAAATCTAGGGGTATTTAGCAACTCACTGTGATGTTGTTTGTCCTGCAGCAATATGTAAACTGGTTATAAGGGGTTATTCAGGAAGCACTGAAATTTCAGTACTTTCTCATTTGGCGCACTTCAGTACACTTTGGCGATTCTAGTTCGTCGACCCTGCAGTGAAGTCACTATTCAGGGTCCCTAAGTGCAACGAACGTGGAGCCATTGAAGAACGCTGATGACCACCGAACGCTGCCAAAGACCACCGACCAGACCGCCAAACTTCAACGAAGACCTCCAAACAGACTGGCGAACGCCGCCGAACTGCTCTTCTTCTGAAAGGTGTTTAAACCAATTAAAATGCATGAAATTGTGTGGAAATAATAAAAAAGTCATATAAATAATAATAGAAAGGCTTGTTACAGAATAAAGAAAAACAACTTTAAAAAAAAATGGGAATCAAAAATTTTCCCTAAAAAATACAAATATACAACAAAATGTTTCAAAAATTAAATAAATAAACTGTTGAATTAAAAAGAAAGGAAAACGATAATATTTTTTTACATTTAACCCTATGGGATTCGCCTGCTTAAACCTACTGAACTGAATCACTGAAAATCAGGGCATTTCCCTGACACTTTGGTCCTGTTCGGCATTCTTTGAATAGATTAACATTACTTCTCTATGGGACAATTTCACTGCCACTGAAGGTTGCTGAATTGTGGCAAACTGCACCATATTTCAATGTTAACTCGCCTGCTTCTCTGCTCATTGAGATGCTGGCAGCAGTGGCATCACTAGGGTTGGTGTCACCTGGTGCGGTAACTTATGTGTCACCCCCGAGTTTTACGGATTTTTTTTAACTACTCTTACTCATAAATCAGTACTCCCATATAACACAGCGCACATTACTGTGAGGTTTATTGCTGCGGAGTTCTCTCATATGCTCACGCACAAATTTTTGCCAACTGCCAGCAAGTACGGTGCCTGTTCGAAGGCAGTGAAAGCACACATGGATATATATTGCCCCCAGCAGCTCTGGATATATTATCCCCAGCTCACATATTGATATATTGCCCCAGCTCACAATTATATATTGCCCCCAGCAGCTTACCCATGGATATATATATTGCCCCAGCTCATATATGGATATATAGTGCCCCAGCTCACACATGGATATATTGCCCTAGCTCACACATGGATATATTGCCCCAGACCAGCTCACACATGGAATATAGTGCCCCAGACCAGCTCACACATGAAATATATTGCCCCAGACCAGCTCACACATGGATATATTGCCCCAGACCAGCTCACACATGGTCATATTTGCCCCCAGCTCATATGGGTATATTTGCCCCCAGCTCATATGGGTATATTTACCCCAGCTCATATGGTTATATTTGCCCCCCAGCTCATATGGGTATATTTTCCACCAGCTCATATGGTTATATTTGCCCCAGCTCATATGGGTATATTTGCCCCCAGCTCATATGGGTATATTTGCCCCCCAGCTCATATGGTTATATTTGTCCCCTAGCTAATATGGGTATATTTGCCCCAGCTCATATGGGTATATTTGCCCCCAGCTCATATGGTTATATTTGCCCACAAGCTCATATGGGTATATTTGCCCCCCAGCTCATATGGGTATATTTGCCCCCTAGCTCACACATACAGCAGGTATGGCACACAGTTACAAGGCATAGACTGGGTTACATGGCACAGACTGGGTTACATGGCATAGACTGGGTTACATGGGCATGGCACACAGACAGGGTTACATGGCAAAGTTGAGGTTTCGTGGGTGGCACTGGCACAGACAGACATAGGGTTACATGGCACAGTAAACTGTAATTATTATCGCTATCGCCAAACCGGACTTATGCAGGTAGCGTTGATCAATGCTGAGTCGAGTGGAGACGACTCTGACTGCTGCTGCGTACTCAGTCTGGTGGGGGACTCAGTCAGGAGGCCTCGAGTCGTGACGTGACTGAGGTAGGCAGGGTGTCGCACGTTTCAGAAAAAAAGGCGCCAGGTGGGAGCTGTTAGGGCGGGCTGCCGCTGCGCCTGCGCTGATGACTCACTCAGACGTCAGTGTGTCAGCCAGCCGGCGCGCTGCTCCCTCTGGCGTGGGTGTGGCATCAGAGCGGGTGGGACTCGAGGATCAGCCGCTGAGCAGCCGAGCCGCCATATTATGCCCCTTAGGGAGGGTGACACGACCCGCTCTTAGGGTGACACTAGCGTCACCGTAAGACTTTTTTGATGTTTGATTTTTCTGCCAGCCGCCGCACTGCAGGACCTGCAGTGCGGCGGCCGGTTCAAAAATCTAACATCAAAAAAGTTTTACTTTGGTGACGGTGGTGTCACCCTATGGGCGGGTGTCACCTGGTGCGGACCGCACCTGCTGCCCCCACCTAGCGACGTTAGTGGCTGGCAGCAAAACTCATTTATTTATTTATAAAGTATTTTACCAGGAAGGATACATTGAGACTTCTCTCGTTTTCAAGTATGTCCTGGGTTCAAGAACATTGAATTGTTACAGTCGTTACAGAAATACAATGTAATAAATTGCAAGATATTAAAAAAACAACACAAATATACAGATTAACAGAAAATAAATATGTAAGAAATTCACTGTTACATGTTTACAGGTGTATTCTGTATCGAGGTATGTTAATAGAGATCTCTTCAGAGACTTTAGACTGGGGAAGATTTGATGGCGTCTGGGAGATAATTCCATAATTGTGGTGCTCTGTAGGAAAATGAGGATCGAGCCACTTTCTTTTTGTATTGTGGTATTGAAAGTAAGGTGCTGGTCCTGGATCGGAGGTTATAGGATGAGGGAACTGCTAGGGGAAGCAGCCTATTCAGGTAGGGTGGTAGCTTCCCAGAAAAGCTCTTAAACACCAGGTTGGAAAGGTGAAAGGTGCGTCTAGATTCCAGTGGCGGCCACTTTAGCTCTTTTAGCACGTCACGAAGGTGGGTCATTTAGTTCATTGTAGCACAAAGTGGCAGGATGAGTTATACAATAAGTTATACAGTAAGTTTATTAAGGTGCGTTTGCGGAGCAGATTCATACACTACATCTCCGTATTCAATAGACGGCATAATGTTCCCCTTCAATAACTGCTATAGAGGAAACAGTATACGGCATGGAAATGATGTTGCAGAAATGTTTAAATGTATTAAACAATACAAACATAACACTAATGAGGTATTGCATTGAGTTAGAAATAATTTGTTTATATTGGCGAAGGGAGATTCAAAAATGCCATAGAAAGTGATCCCATAAGTAGCACACCGGGATGTACTCCTATTAGTGAATATCCCTTACTAGTCACTAGTTGCACCTAGGTCAGGAGTGCTGTTATGCCAGGCTAATGATAGCATAGTGAGGGCTTAAAGGTCAGGGCCACTATACTGGCTCACATGTACTATGGAGGTGCAATGATGTAAATTTGGTGCTACCAAAGTATTCTGCAGGAATAGCTTCATGCCAGCTCCTTCTTTTGATGTATGCACTGGACACCAGGCATCTGTCAGACACCAACTAGAGTATAAGGAACCAAGTTCTCCTTTAGGTGGATCACTAACTAGCAATACATTATTAGTCATGATCTTATCACTGTTGTTTTATGGCCCTAAGATCTCTCAGGTGTTTCTTTTCCCATTTTGAAGATACCATTTGACTTGCACTATTTACGATATCTAAGCCCCCACCCATCTGCCCCTTAATGTCTTAATGTTCAACTCTAGGATACTGATTAGTAAAGCTTTCAGACCTGAAGAAGAGAGGTGTACTCTCAAAAGCTTGTCTTTTAAATGTAACGTTAGCCCAATAAAAAGGTATCACTACGTAGTAGGCTTGTGCACCGATTTTTTTTTCCGTTCGATTCGGTTCAGTTCGTTCGGTTTTTGTAAATTTTCGTTTCGGACGATTTTCGTTTTTTTTCATGATTTCGGAAATTTTCGTGTTTTTCGGAATGTCTGTTCTCCTCGTTTCAAAGTGTCTATTCGTTTTGGCGTAAACTAATGGTTTTTCGGATACGATAATTCTGCCGATACGATAATTCT
Organism: Leptobrachium leishanense; assembly: GCA_009667805.1. Taxonomy (NCBI): domain Eukaryota; kingdom Metazoa; phylum Chordata; class Amphibia; order Anura; family Megophryidae; genus Leptobrachium; species Leptobrachium leishanense. The sequence goes on from CM019067.1 coordinate 275,213,884, forward strand.
GCCGATACGATAATTCTGCCATTGAGATTTCTCATGTTTTACAAGAAGGATACATTGAGATTTCTCATGTTTTACAAGAAGGATACATTGAGATTTCTCTGGTTTTACAAGAAGGATACATTGAGATTTCTCTGGTTTTACAAGAAGGATACATTGAGATTTCTCTGGTTTTACAAGAAGGAAACATTGAGATGGGAAGGATACAAAATTTAATTACAGAATCAGCGATATAAATACGATGTCCGAAATTACTGAAATGGAACTGAAATCAGGAATGGAGCCGAAATCACGAATGGAACGAAAATGAATTTCAATTTTACACATTTCTAGTCCATTCTAAAATTCCGAAAAGTTTTCGTTTCAGCACGAAAATTTGTTTGGATCTGCTGTCTTCGGATCTGAAAATTTTTGGAAATTCGGCCGAATCTGAATGCACGAATCGGGAAATTTCGTGAAAATTCAGAAATTCCGAAACCTGAAATGCACATCCCTACTACGTACTGCTATACTTTCTCTTTCTCCAAATACAAAGTAATCCTGTAGATTGTAAACTCATCTGAGCAAGGCCCTCTATATTTCTTGTCTCCGTTCCTATCAGGGTTATTCAAAGAGAATCGAAAAGTCACCGCACGTTCTGTGACTTTTCATTCTCTTCAATTCAGTACGATTTGGCGATCCCATTTCGGCGACCCTGCGGTGTATTCAGCAAGAACCACAGGGCCGTCGTAGTGCAGGGAAAAGATGCCGAAAAACCTGCCAAACACTCACCGCAAAACCCAGGCGAATGCACACCGAAACCCACAAAAACATCTGGATTAACCCCGCCGAACACGCCAGAGAAACCCGAGCAGGAGCCGATCAGAGCGCAGAGCAGCCGCCGGAAAAACCCAACACCGCAAATGAAGGAGGTGAAGAAAAAAAAAAACAGTACGCTTGAATGTTTGAAAAGTAAAATGCTGTTTGCAAAGAAACTACTGAACGAAAATGTCTGAAATTTACATATGAGGTCCAAGGAATGATAATAAAAAGGGCTGTTACAGAAAAAAGAAAAGACGATTTAAAAAAAACGGATTAAAAATGTTTGCAAAAAAATCCCAAAAAATGCCTAAAAGATCCTAAAAAAATCTAAAAATAAAGAGACTTTTTACTGCAGAATATTATAATAAATGGTTTATTAGATATTGCATTAAAATGGGAATATTTTTAACATTGAAGCCTATGGGATTCGCCTGAATAAATCTGCCACATGAAGCCACCGAATGGCAAGCAATTCGGCAACCTTTCACTGCTGGTTTTTGTTCTCTGAATGGACGAAGCTATGGGGATTTCACTGCCCTCGAACAGGCACCGAACAGGCACCATATGTGCAGGCAATTCGCCAACTTTTGGTTAAACTGCCTGCTCTCTGGATAGCCGTATAGCCAGGAAAGGTAACCGAACGCTGAATTTCAGCGTTCGGTTACCTTTTGCCAGCAATTCGGAGCTCTTTGAATAACCCTGTATGTTTATTTATGTGTCTTGTTTATTGTAAAGCGCTGCGGAAACTGTTGCTGCTACTATATAAATGATGATAATAATAATAATACAATTACGCTATTTACTGGACTAGGATGGATGAACTATTGTGTGCCACTTCCTGTTTCAATTTCTCAGGAATGCTCCTATCGGCCATTTATCTCCCTAACTGTCTCATAATATCCTCTTTCCACTCGGCCTGTTTGAACGCATCCTAAGCTTCCTTTACATTAAAAAAAGAGAAAAACAACAACGAAACAGCCGGTGTGGTATTTCATTATATTGAAGGCACCTTGTAATTTAAAAAATGGCTTCCTCATACCAAAAGGTCGTCAAAAAACCCAAAAAGTCTGTTCCTCGGCTTGGGAAACAAGAAAGACAACTGTGTAAGTTTCATTAAAGGCAGTTGAAAGAATTCAGTTTTATTATAGGCTCTTACTCACATTAGATTACTCTGTGGAAATGACTGAAGAATAAAAGTCGTATTGTAACATTATCTTCATTAAGTCGTACCTGAAATCAATTCATGGTATTGGCATAGGGAGAATTTTTTTTTTTTTAAGAAGTTTATTCCCCAGCCAGTAATTTGTAGATGACAAGAGCTTCTTGAAATGCCTGTGTTGGAGATCTTACATAAATTAGTTTGGGCCTAAATTTAGTCAGTTCTTTAGTCTGTTCTATAAAGAACAGACATTAAAAAAAGTAGCATTCACAAGAAAATTCACTTCTGGATATGTAATCCTGTGATTATTTTCTATGAGAACGAGAGAGAGAGAGGAGAGAGAGATAATAGACTGTGGATACCTTTTATACAGGCCTGGACTGGCCATCAGTCAGGCGTATTGAGCATTTGTCCGATAGCCTAGAAACAGCTGGTCGGGTGGCAGCTAGGCTTGTGCACCGATTTTTTTTTCGGTTCGATTCGGTTCGATTTGTTCGGATGTTTAAACTTTTCGATTCGGCTCGTTTCGACCGATTTCTGTTTCGATTCGGTTCGGTTCGGTTCGTTTTTCGTGTTTTTCGGAATATCGACCATTTTTTGTATTTTCGTGTCACTTTGCTCGTTTTTTGTATCGACGTTTCGAAAATTTCGGAAATTTTCGTTTTTTCGGAACTTCTGTTCTCCTCGTTTCAAAGTGTCTACGATAATTCTGGCGATTCTATCGTGCTTTTTTTTATTAAATAAAGATCAAATCATGAATAGAGCAAAAATAAATTTCGATTTGACACATTTCAAGTCCATTCGAAAATTCCGAAAATATTTTGTTTCGGCTTGGAAAACTTTTCGGATCTGCCATTTTCGGATCTAAAAATTTTCGGAAAATCGGCCGCATCCGAAAACAAGAATCGGGAAATTTCGTGAAAATTACGAAATTCCGAAACGCACATCCCTAGTGGCAGCCGTCGAGGGACACTTTGGCCTAAGGCCTCATGCAACTTGAAGGCTCGTGTTCCACCCAGTTAAGCCCGGCACAGCGTGAGGCAGCGTCCTGGCCATCCGTCTGTCCAGAAAGGCACCCTTCATGAGCAATGCAGTCTGTACAGCGATCGTGTAAAAAACACATTTGCACTGAGCTCTGCTGCTCAGGGAGTCCAAGGCACTTGGTGCATTCTGATGACGTATCAGAGTGCCGGCGCCTGGATGCCCCATCCCTGCACAAACTTTAAGCAGGAGAGGGGGCAATAATTCATTATAAAGATAATGTATTCATTTTAAAATGTAATTTTTAATTTTAAATATTTTAACATATTAAAATATAATAAAATAATTTGTTTTACTAATCTATAATGTAATATATATTTTAATACATAATACTATAACTTTTATTGTATTTTTTAATTATTTTAATAGGTATGTGTGTTTAGGGTATGGGGGTGTTTAGGCGTGGGTGTTAAGGTGTACGGGGGTGGTTAGGAGGTGTGTGTTTAGGCTGGGGTCAGACGAGCGCGCTGACTGCGCACAGTAACGGACTTACTTTTTAACTGATGAGATTGTGGTTACATTGTATCAGTTAATTTTGACTGATGTTGAGAAAAAGAAAAAAAAACTGTATGCAGTTGTTTCTCTACGTCCGTCTAGCTTTTTCACATTGATGCCATTTTGGTGTCCGTTGCAACATGTGGTTGCGCACACGTGAAAAAGTGCGCATGTGCTTCGTGTGTTGTTCTCTATTGACTCCTTTGAAAAGCTACAACGGACAGCAAACAGTCAGATGGACGCAAAAAGTGCGCTCGTCTGATGCGAGCCTTAGGTGTAAGGGGGTGGTTACGTGTGTGTGTTGAGGTGTACGGGGGTTGTGATGTGTGAGTATTGAGGTGTGTTGGGGTTGGTTTGGTGTGTGTGTTTTTAGGTGTATGGGGGTGGTTACCAATGTTCCTTCTAATTTTTAGTAGGTGGTGTGTGCAGAAATTTTATGTTGTGCAATTTTTTTGCTGTAGCAAATGTGCGCAACTAATCAATTTGTACTTGGATTCATCATGATAATTTTAACACAAGCTATCTCTATTGGTTAATATCTATACAAATTTCATTGTTTTAAAGCTTTGAATATAATCTAAGGTTTTTCTAATTTTTAAAAATAATATTTGTATTTTGAAGTTTGCGCATTCCTGTGAATTTTATTGCTGTGAGGTTTGGGATATGCTCCTACACACTGTGCATTCCTGTAAGTTTTATTGCTGTGGAGCTCTGTGATAAACTCATACACAGCACATTACTGTGAGTTTTATTGCTGTGGTGGTTGTGATACGCTCACACACACTGCACATTCCTGTGAATTTTATTGCTGTGGTGATTGTGATACGTTTACACACACATACTTGGTAATTGTCCCGCTCTGAGACCAGGCCAGGGGTGAGGTGAGGGGGTCCCTCGCGGGCACAACTCAAAGCCTCGTCCTGCTCTTTCCCGAGTGACTTACATCACAGGTGTGGGGGCCAGTGTTCTGGAAAATAAAGCTCCCATGGAGATAAAGCTACCCACATCACGCAGCTTCAGCATCACCGGTCACATGACCAGAGGCGCTGCTGCAGGGATCCCCCCATTGGTTGGTCTCTGTATCTGAGGACCACCCACCTGGTGATGAGAGGCTCGGCTGCAGGACCCACTGGAAGTGGTGGCTGCAGGACCCACTGGCCGCCCACATCCACTCCCTCCATGATGTCACGTAAGGAGGCAGGAAGGGAGTGAGTAAGGCACATGCCCCGTCCGAGCTCCCCCCTGCCAATCACACAGGGAGGAAGTGATGCAAACGCCCCACCCAGCCCCCCCCCCTGCCAGTCACACAGGGAGGGAGGGAATGAAGCTGGTGCGTGCCAAGCAGCCATATGTTCGCTAGCGGCTGAGCGTGTGTGCAAGTACATGCGCAAGCCAAGCGGGAACACTGGTGGTTACGTGTGTGTTTAGGTGTATGGGGATGGTTAGGTGTGTGTGTGTGTAGACACACGTAAAGTTATACAATAGGGGTCTGTAGGCACACTTATAAGTATATAATAGGGGTGTGTAGGCTACGTAAAGGCATACAATAGGGGACTGTAGGCACACTTATAGGCATTTAATAGGGGTGTACAGGCATATGTATAGTGGATTGAGTATAGGGGTGAATATCGAGGTGTTTATAAATATGTGTATGTGGGTGTGTGTTTCTGTAACACGGTGGACAAAAGTGGGCTGCTCACTTTAAAATGCCCAGGCCTATGTTTTGTCCTTGTACGAGCCTGCTTTTATCAAATGTTTACTTTTAACTTCCAGGTAAAATCCTTTCTATAAAAAAAAAAAAAAAAACTTGAGACTTTTCTAAGTGATAGATTACAGACACTTTGGGCACTATTACATTCCTTACGCAAAAAAGCTCGCGCAGCACAATTTTTTTTGCACGCAGCATTAAACATTAACACATGTAAATTAACGCTGGTATTACAATCCGAGTGCATTTTTTCATCCGTCCGAAAATATCGCGCATAAAAAATACATCGCGAAAACGCGCGCGCATTAACGTTGTGTGCAGAAATCGGTGAGCAGACTGTTTTTTCACGTGATTCAGTCAATCAGAATTAAGAACCACAATTGTCTCCCGTTCAGTTTTTGCATCTGTCAAAATCAATCTGAGTATATAGACTGCAGCAATAATAAAAACACGCACAACCTCTCAATTTTATTGTTTGGGTATGTGTAGAATGTGTAACTATACTGTGCTTTATTTTTATTTTTTGGGCAGGTGTATTTGGGTTCGGCCAGGACGTTCAGATTTACCGTTATCACCAGCTTTTAAAAGACGTTAAAATTATGCGAGGAAACGTTGTTCGTTAAAATTTGGGCATCGATTGTAATACCATCCGCGTACCAGCGCACGAACGCATTTGCGCTCACAATGTTAAGTATGGGATGCGCGCACGAACTTTCACTCGTGCAGGGTTTGCGCAGGGTCACTCGCGTTAGACGTTAACACGCATTTTGTGCGTGAACGTCGTAATACGATGTTCAGCGCAAAGGGTTTTTCTCCTCGCGTTAAAGCGTTTTTGCGCAAGCGCAAAATTGTGCGCCAAGAGTGTAATAGTGCCCTTTATGCTTCCTAATTTCCATTTTGATTTGGTTATTTTTGATTGGTTTGCATTCTAAATTTTTAACAGATAATAACACCCCGAGACTACAAACAGATATAATAATGTGAGCTAAAAAAAAATCCATTAGACATTGCTAAATGTGTAGTAATGCAGAGAACCGTATTTCCACCAATGTTATCTTGATATGACTTGCTGCAGCTGGATTTCAAAATATATTTTTTAGGTCATTGTTTGAATTGCTTTGTGTTTTATGTAAGGTTTGTTAAGTTAGCTGTAAATATCTTGTAAAACTAAAGGGGTTATTCAAACAGACACGAATTGGCTCCGAAATAGCACCGAACGTTGAATTTCGTGGTCACTCGGCTATTCATAAAGCAGGCATATCGCAAAATATTGGCGAATTGGCTGCGAAATACATTGCTGTTCGACGGCAGTGAACTCCCCATAGAGAAGCAATGGTTCATCTATTCAAGACACCGAACAGCAGAGAAATGTCAGTGAAATGCCCTGATTTTCAGTTCTTTCATTCAGCAGGTTCAATTAGGTGAATCCCAGTGGTTTCATTGTAAATAATATTCCCCGTTTTTATTAAATATTTATTATTTTATTATTTTAATTTGCAGTATAAAGTCTCTTTACTTATTAGGATTACTTTGTAATTTTTCAGGATTATTTCATCAAAATTTTTTTCCCTTTCTTTTTTTAAGTAGGGGGATTTTTTCCTGTAACAGACCTTTTTATTATTATTCATAGCACCTTATATAATAATTCCAAGCACTTTTGTGCATTTGTTTTTTGCAAACAGCTTTTACACGTTGCAGTGTTTTTTTTTGTTTTTTTTACCTGTTCGTCGGCTTTTTCCAGCGGCTGGTCTGTGCTTTGTTCAGTGGATCATCGACTTTTTTTGGATGTGTTCGCCAGTTTTGCGGCGGGTCGTCAGGTGCGTTCTGTGTTTTTTCTATGGCTTAACGGGTCGAACCGATTTTTTTTTTGGAAGCTTTTGGGGAGGTTTTCCCTTCCAATCGGTGTTTTTTGAGCTAGTTTTTCCGATGCGGTTAGCAGGTTTTTCCCTGCACTTCGGGAACCCTGGGGTGAATGCTGAATTCACTGCAAGGTCAAGGAATTTGATTCCCCGAATTTAAATAACCCTGTATGTGTAAACCTACTTTGTATTCACAATATTTTTCCTCGGCCAATGTTGCTTTATTTCAAACATTTGTTGTTAATTTTCAATTCACTACAACTACCAGTTAAACAATTAAACCCCCTGTCTGAGGCAAACAGTAGTGTCCGTAGTGTGAATAAAACACAGCACTCCAAACGCCTAAATGTAGTTTAAAGAATATTACCACTTGATTTTAAGACATTTTAAGCATAAAGTACCACAGGATCATGTAATGCCCTACAGTTAATAAATAACTTCACTCATTTTTACTGTATTATGAGAAATGTGCACAGATCTGCATTTAGTGCATCATGCTGAGAGCTCTATGTACTAGAGTTAACAGCATGCAGAAAGACAGATATCTCTGTCAAGTAAAAGGTCCAGCATGAGCTAAAGCCATTTCTAACACCCTCATGCTAGTAAACATGTCATAAATAGAATAAAACATTAGTATTTTACAAGAAAATGGGGGATATTCATTAAAATTTTGCAAATTCAAATAAATAAATAACCCTAAAATGATTGACTCAATAGCTATATGCTATGCCAATAGACATGAATTTGGAGGGAAAAGGTCTCTGGCTATACTGCAGTTATCGTCTTAGTTCTGAATAAACCCCGGTTTGGCCATCTGAAGATAGAAAACATGAGAACCACTCTATTTATTTGGAGTGTTATTAATATTACTATTGTGCTATAAATGCCCTCAAAGAGAATCTATATAGAGATTTTGTCTATCCAGTTGTTCTAATCAAACCATGCAGATTGCTAAATAGAATAACCTTGGTGCCCCAGAGAAGTAACAACTCCAAAGGCGACAATTATAACGTGTTACGCAAGCTCAGAATGACTGTATATGAGACTTAAAGACATAACACATCAAGGGTATAACTGTAGGCAATGTGATATAACTGTCAATTGATTCAGATGCATGTTTATGCTTCATAATGCCCCACATCTACAAATTTTGCTGCCCCTACCTCCCCCACCCTATCAAATAAACATGAAGAATATTCTGCCTCCCTCCAATCTGCCACTCTAGGCCCAGGCCTAGTTAGACTATCAGGGTTATTCCGAGAGCGTGAAAAGCAGGAGAATGATTGGAGAATGAAAAATTCTAGGTCAAAATAGCCAAACCAGAAAAATTCTCCCTTTCCTCTCACTTTCCAAATCGGCTATTTTGACCTAGAATTTTTCATTCTCCAGTCATTCTCCTGCTTTTCACGCTCTCTGAATAACCCTGTGTGTGAATATACACCTCTGCCTTGATCTGACATTAGTATGGATACAGGGACAAAAATTATTTTCCCCACTGTACTGTGGGAAAAAAGTTAATTTTCAGTATAGTTATTTACCTCTAATAAAGTGGTCAGATTGGTAACAAACACCTGCACATATAGGGATTTATTCATTGAATGGTGCATTGAAAGCTGATACATGCCAAAGCATTCTATCATTTTTTTCTCTTTCTATGTATAAAGATCTATATATATATATAAATATATATACACTCAGTCTCCGTGTGGTGGGTTACCGTTTTGAGTAACATATATATATATATATATATATATATTCCAATGGTGCCTTGAGAGGGAGAAAGGGGACTATATATAAATTGATGCTGTCAAGACAATATACGCACAATGTGTTTTTAATAAAATGTGAAAAAAGAACAAAATTTTTAAAAAAGCTTCAAAGGATTGTTATAAAAATATGGATTAACCCTCAGAAGTTTTAGTATTTACACCAACAGATGTAGTAATAACACTGATAGTTTGGTATACTGATTTATTTTGAAGTTCATACACTGCAGTCTCTCGCACATTGGCTGTTTGGCATAGCTATTTATTAGCCAGCCCACCTTATAGGTGTACGCGGATAATATGACACAATATTTAGACAAATGTAAATTATACAGATTCATTTTTTTTTATCAAGTATAGCACATTCCTCTGTTACTCAGAAAAAAGGAGGTGGTAGCCTAATTAATGATACATCATGTGGAATTTATACCTAATACATGAATAGCAAATGAGCCTATTATGATTCATGCTATGGCAATGAATACTAAATTAATTATTAATACAAAGTGTTATAGAGCGCTGAGAGCAAGATTTCGGCTGCAATTAAATGCTGTCTGATCACACGTGTTTTTGAGATCAGTTCAAATTTACAGTATTAATGTCAATAAATTGGAGGACCTACCTTAGTTAATAAGGCATAAATATAAATGATATCTGCTTTGTATCGCATAATAGTGAGCTAAAATGATCAGAAATAGAAAGTTGCTCAGTCGACGGGTAAATTGTTAATCTGGTCTGAAAGCAAAGAAAGAGTTTGAAAAAATATTGATATTGAGAGAAAACTCATGCATCCTTCCTGGTAGAATACTGTATAAATAAATAATTAAGTAAATAATTGCTTAATTAATTAGTGTATGTTCAGATAGATATATAATTTAAATACACTGCATATATTATATATATATTTATATACTCTTTATATACATTAAAAAGGCAGGTAGATAGATAGAAAATTAGAATTAAAATGCATACCTTCAATTATGTTAAGATTATTCACTCCCTTCCTAAAATTGCCTCGCCAGCAGTTTTCTGCATATTATAAAAACATTATTAGTTTGCAACCTCCACAAGGTAATCTGAACTGCACTCAACCTCATTACAACATTTGTGCACTTAAAAGTAACACGTCCTGGCATTCCTTATTTATTGTGGATTTACCAAGACGTGAAGGCATAAGTGGATTTAATCAGACATGTAATTATTTTTATGCCTGCATCTCAAAGTACACTGAGATGAATTTACGTTTACTTGGCAATCAGTGGAGATGATATTTATATATTTTGCAACATCTGCTTGCAAATATTTCTGCGAAGCAATAAAGAGGCTTTTAAAATTTACTTTGCACCCTGCCAAAACACTAGAATTATCCATCTCACACTATTTTATTTGCAGTTGGACTCTATGGAGAATCAAGAGGGGGTCTGAAAATTAAGTTTTACTCAACTTTACTAGGTTTACACCTCGATTATTCAGAACCACCTGTTTGAAGAACAGATGTCAATATGTAGAATTAAGTGCCGCATATTTATTTATTTATAAAGGATTTTACCAGGAAGGATACATTGAGATTTCTCTCGGTTTCAAGTACGTCCTGGGTTCAAGAACATTTAGGCTAGGGTCAGACGAACGCATTTTTTAGGTCGTCCGTGAAAAAGTGCGTTCGAACGAATGGACGTATTTCTTCACGGATTACGCGATAGCGGTCATACGATGCACATTTTCGGCTGTGATTTTGTACGGATCATCAATAAAACCCTTTTTGCGTCTGGACATTATGTTGGCCGGACATTAGCAGCTTCTAACGTCTCCTAATCACGCACACACGTCACTAGCGGACGCAGCGCACTCTGTACGTCAGTACTAGTGGTATCACGTTCTCGAAAAAATGCGTTTGCTTGCTGCTTGCGTTGCGCGGCCGCACTTTGGTGCGGCCGTACTTTGGATATTGCCCGTCATTGGCCATCACTTGCTGCTACTACGGCCGTGATAAAGTGCGGCTGCACGCGCGTTCGCACTGCGTTCGTCTGACCCTAGCCTAAAATGTTACAGAAATACAAAGTAATACAATGCAAGATATTAAAAAAAACAACACAAATATACAAGAACAATAAATACAGAATTTAGAGTGTCAAAGTCACAGATATGAGACAGATTTTCTCCAGTGGATTCCACTACAACAGGAAGTGTTTCATGAATTGTATATGTAATCCCAATTAGTGCCTAATAAATTAAATTGCGGCATAAAGAACAGTATATATTATGATATTGCTAGTTACTTTCTTTGGAACTCATTTCTCATTTTTTTCAAAGATGCTGCCAGTATCACATCAATCGCTGTAGGTTACATTTACTATGTACAGTACAGAGACATGATTCAGTACTGGGAATTCCCATTACATAATATGTTTCATGACGATGTCCTCCATTTATTTGTTAAAGGATTAGTAACTAATTCGGGAGTTGTAGAAAATGTATGTGAAATTTTTTGTACGTAGCTCATCTTTTCGATCTTTGCACCTGACAATGTTCCCTTCAGATTCTCTACATTTCACCTATACAAATCAAATCAAATCAAAATAAGTTTTATTAGCAGGACCAAATACATTTTATTAAAAACAAATGAAGATCTTCTACATTTTAGCACTGGTTTAAATACAACGCTGTAGTACATATTCTCATGAGTGCATTAGTATAGATGACCCATGCAGGAGGTAATAATTACATGGGAATATCATAGGCAAGGTCTGCATTTATTATAACCTTACTCTTTGATTCAAAACATATTCAAAATAATGCTCCAAAATGGTATAGATTATAAATGGTACAAAAAAATTAACAAACACAAAATAACAATTAAAAATAGTAAACAAATAACACAGAAATGCATTAAAATCATATACAAATTTTAAAAAAGTAAAAGTGCTAAAACGCTACATGTAGACTTAACATAAGTGAGATAATTTAACCATCTGACTGCTGGATGAAACTGATATTTTGTAATTAATGTGTGTGGTGCAAATGGTTAAAGCTCTGGCAATTAAACTGCTCTGAGAGGATTTATCTTACAGGTCTCTTCACTATAGGGTTAAACTCAGAAGAATTGGCAGGAAAAGAGAACAACCTAGACCAAATAGCCGATTTGGAAAGTGAGATAAATTGGAGAATTTTTCTGGTCTGGCTATTTTGACCTGGAATTTCCAATTCTCCAGTCATTCTCCTGAGTTTCACCTTTAGTGGACAGACCTGTAAGTCTTCAAAAGGAGATATAAAAGAAGAAAGCTGAATATTGTGTCTGATAACTGGGTTAATCGTGACTCAGAAAATGCCCATGGCATGCCGTTTCAATCAGGCTGTATAACATTTTATTTGAGCAATTAAATATTTGATTAATATAATTCTGTATTATATGAGGATTCACACCTCTACCTTTCACCATTTTTCCTTTCGTTCAGGGGCAAACATTACAGGATAAATAACAAAGTACATTAAAGATTATTTGGTCAGTCCAGGAGTGTGTGTTCCTTAATAAAGTGACATATTTCTACGATTTCACTTACTGTGATTAAAAAAAAATAAAAAATCATAGATCGCCCTCTATTGGTGAAGTAGTGGGTACTGCATGGATGGTTTCAGAAGCATATAGACTTCTTTTTTCCTCAAAATATTCTCTTTTTCAGTAACCTTTGTCTTAAAAAGAATGTAAAAAATATGTTAAAATGAACATCAACATTAAGAAAATGCTCTTATTTCACTAAAATGAGGCAATGTAAAAAAGCGCTTACCAGAATTTCCAGTGGGACTTTAAGCGTTGCAGAAAACAATTGTTGCCTTATTGAACAGTTACATCAAGTTGATTGTAAAGGGAGCTGGTCGCTAATTCTTCAAATCGTTTAAAAGAAATAAAATCTGCGGTTTGAGATTTCTCCTGAGCCTTCACATAGAGAAACCAAATAAATAAATGTAGTCTGTGAGAGCAGTTCTTCGGTCCTCTGCTATCTCTATGTGACACTGAGAAATTGATAGCAACGTTTGCTTGTACAGTACTTTTTTCTGAAGCAAATCCCTTCGAGGCTCATCAATCCAGAAAATTCTATAGCAACATTTGAGTAATACTTCAAAAGAACATTTTTCTCCATCAGAGCATTTGTATGGATGTCGGACGATGGTGTTGTTTTATTTACATGTGAGTTTTTGTGTGTTGTGCTAAAAAGGTTAACTCGTCAGAGTCTACGTTACCATGCAATAGAGGAGAATACAATAGATCAATGGTATAGTTTGTGAAGTAGTGACGCTACTAAGTAGCTGGTATTCACTAAGGTCAATAATTATATGGAGTAAGTGATTATAGAATTACATAAAGTAAATGAAGCAGAGAAGAACATGAAGGGAAATAGCTATACTACAAAACGTGAAGTATATGACCGCTCCGGCTAGGAACGTCCGTAAAGTCCAGTTTGTTTTCCTAAAATCAACAGATGACTCAAACTCTTATGGTATTGGAAATGCATTGGCCTCAGCTCTTTCCTTAATTAATAAAATATATTAACCAGAAACCTGATTAATGGTTCTTCAGATTAATTTACAAACAACTGCCGGCATCCATTCTGATAATGAGCCTGACAGTTTTCATGTAACATTTTCATAACGTCGTTGCCCTGCTTCACCCCTAACCCTTCAGCAGGATACGTCTCTTATCAGATCCCACCTTATGATGGATGATTATCTTCTAGAGCAGTGACTCCCAACCCTGGTCCTCAAATACCATTAACAGGCCAGATTTAAGGATTTCCTTGGGGAAATGCAGATTGTATTCTGCAATCACTAAGCAGCAAATCATATCACCTGTGCTGTGTTTCTGATATCTGATAAACCTGGCCTGTTAGGGGTACCTGAGGACCAGGGTTGGGAACCACTGCTCTGAAGATCTGAAGATCGTAACACAAGATAATTTAGACCTAGGGAATGCGATCACTGCCCAAGCTGTTATACAGCTGGAAACAGAGTGCCCCCTTACCTTTAGAGATCTATTCAATATTTACAAACAGCTTTCCAGAATGCCAGTCTCCACTACTGTTATAATAGGCTGTGAAGCCCAGACCACCAGTCATGACCTTCTTCCTAACAGATCCTGTGGTTTTCATATCACAACAGCAGTTATTAACATCATATATTCACCTTTCTTTAACTCACAGATTCTGCCTCAATGAATGGAAAGTTGCCAGTGGTGAAATAGTAAGGACCCCAGGTCCAGTCTGGCAGGGGCCAGGCAGCCACAGATTTATAAATTTGTAGTAAAGCATTATATTTTGGTAGCTTCCTCACATCAGCTCAAGTACCAGCTACAGCAGTAGTCCAACTCACAATTGCTCTGGCATCCATAAGATTCAGAGAGTCGGACGTGATCACATGTTCATAATCTCAGGGGAAAGACATTGAAAGGACACTGGAAAACTATTTGTTCTCCATGCCCTTCCATTTAATCCAAGAGAAAGTAACAGATCACAGCCTTCTCCTCACAGCATATTATAGCATTTATATTTTTTTATTTGTTTTCTTTAAGGTGTTAAGTGATTTTGTAGTTACCAAAAGTATAGGAAGTTTAAATGTACAGAAAACGTCCCTACAAACAGGGCGTAAAACAAAATTTGAACATAAAGAATCTTATAATATAATTGAGTAAGGCTTGGCGTGTCCGTCGCCAAACCTTACTCTGCGCATGCGCGCGCAACCAGCGGCGGTTGGTTGCGCGCGCATGCAACCGCCGCTGCACGAGCCGGCTGTGCGCTCGCCGTGGCGGTTACAAGATGCACACAGCAGCCGGGTAGAGGCTGCGCTCGCAGCCTCTACCCGGCTGCCGCGCGCATCCATCCCCGAGCGGCGAAGGGAAAGTTCCCTCGCTTCCGCTCTTTGAAGGACCCAAGCCGCGGTCACGTGACCGCGGCTTGGGTCCTTCGACGACCGGAAGCGGGGAAACTTTCACTTCGCCGCTCGGGAAGGTAAGTATGAGGAGCTCATGGGGCGGCTGTCCGAATGCCGATAGAGCATTCGAACAGCCACCCCATGTCTGGTCTGGGGTCTGAGCTGGGGGCATATAGCCATGAGAGGTGGGGGGCAAATATCCGAGAGGTGGGGGGCAAATATCCATGAGCTGGGGCATATATCCATGAGAGGTGGGGGCCAAATATCCATGAGCTGGGGCAGTATCCACGTGCTGGGGCAGTATCCACGAGCTGGGGCAGTATCCACGTGCTGGGGCAGTATCCACGAGCTGGGGCAGTAGCCACGTGCTGGGGCAATATCCACGAGCTGGGGCAGTATCCACGTGCTGGGGCAATATCCACGAGCTGGGGCAGTATCCACGAGCTGGGGCAGTATCCACGAGCTGGGGCAGTATATCCACGTGCTGGGGCAGTATCCACGAGCTGGGGCAGTATATCACGTGCTGGGGCATATATCCACGTGCTGGGGCAGTATATCCACGTGCTGGGGCATATATCCACGTGCTGGGGCAGTATATCCACGTGCTGGGGCAGTATATCCACGAGCTGGGGCATACATCCACGAGCTGGGGCATATATCCACGAGCTGGGGCATATATCCACGAGCTGGGGCAGTATATCCACGAGCTGGGGCAGTATATCCATGAGCTGGGGCAGTATATCCACAATAGACTGCCCTCTGGGCAGGCTTTCCACCTTGTTGAAAATAAAACTGTAAATTGTAATTGGAAGTATTTTTTTGAATGGATATTTTGACCAAACATTAGCAAGTTGAACCAAAATTTATCTCAAAAAGGTGTTTAGTTGTGCATATGTACTTGAATCTAATTTGTTTCCTATCAGTGAGAATATTTTTTTATAAACAGTTTTTCACCTTGCAAGAAATATACACAGCACTGATTATTGTAATTTGGATTATCATTAGATAATATTAGATTATGCACAATAGAAAAATGCATATGTTACGTGGACAACTGTCAGCATTAATGGTCAGATGAAGTGACTTTCCTACTTATGACCGTGAATTAATCACTAAGGGAGTTATTCAGAGAGAGGTGAAAAACAGGAGAATTGGGAGGAGGAGAGAACAATCTAGACCAAATAGCCGATTTGGAAAGTGAGATAAATGAGAGAATTTTCTGGTTTGGCTATTTAGACCTAGAATTTTCACTTCTCCAGTCATTCTCCTGGTTTTCACCTCTCTCTGAATAACCTTGTATGTGTCAGAAGTTGTTCATTGATGACTTTCAGAGGGGGGTGGTTCACTAAATTGGGAATAGTAAAGCACACTGACAAGGGAATTGCAAATTTAAGCTAAAATAGCAGAAATTGAAAGTTGACCGATGTGTAGAAATGTTGCACTTTATATTATACTTTCCAAACAGTGCACAACTGACCCAGTTTGTGAGAAAATAGAAATGTCAGTGTTAAATATATTGACAGGTCTGTTTACAGGGTAGATCTTTATAACCCCTTGAGGACAGGGGACTTTTACAAGTTTGGAACACTTCTAAAAGTAGAAGCATGCTGAGCTCATTTTCACTGCTTTTGCTAATCATGTTTAAATGCAATTTGAAGTCACGTTTTATTATGCAACCCAGATAAATTATATATCTTTTTTACGGCAGACTTGGCAGATTCATAATATATCATTATTATATGTATACGACATGTCCTGCAAGACTGCTATAAAAAAAATGTAAAGAAAAAATTAGAATTTCCATTAAAATTTCAATCATCTAAAGCAGTGGTCCCCAACCGCGGTCCTCAAGTACCCCCAACAGGTCAGGTTTTCCAGATAACTGAAGCTCAACACAGGTGATATGATTTGCCGCTCAGTGATTGCAGGTTTCAGTCTGCATTTCCCCAAGGTAAACCTTAATACCTGGCCTGTTAGGGGTACTTGAGGAGCGCGGTTGGGAACCACTGATCTGCAGTGTGTAATTTTTTTCACATTTTATCATTCGAGCCTTTGCGGTTATATATTATAGTATGGGGGGGACGCTTGTTAAAAAATTTAGAACTGGGAACCCATTACTTAATTTTTCTGAGAAACTATGTGATTTTTAGATAAAAAAAGACAAAAAATTGTTAGTGCAACATCATTGTTCACATTATAATTGAAAATGTGAACAATAGCGCTGCATTAATAAAAAACAAAAAAGAAACACGTTTTTATTTTTTATTATTGTTTTTATTTTTTGTAATTATGTTTTTACTTTTAACATAGTCTGATTTGGTATCATTGGAAAGGCCATGCTCTGGTTTTTCCAATGATAGTAAACATTAATCTCTAATTGCCACGGACCAGGAGATACAGTTGTCCAAATACCCCCCTATTTCCACCATATTGTTTCCAGAGGGAAACCCCTTGGCAGCTAGGGGTTAATTTTCGCACTGACATCATTGTGCCATGCGTGCGTTGTTCTTCTAAGCGGGACGTAGAAGTACTGCAAAATATTACTAATGCTCCAATGACTCCTGAGGTAATATTACTATAAGAGATAGACATAAATAGTGAAAATATAACATTATCTAACATTAAAAATGAGAGAATGACTGCTGATCCACTCCCAGCCATGACTCCTTATGCCCAATTCTAGGAGTGAAATAAAAAAATATGAATTATATTATGACTCTAATAATAACTATAGATGTGACTTAATGACCTTTTATATAAGGATCCGTTAAAAATAAGCTCTATAAACCTGCAGTAGTATCAGACACAGAAGACTTAGACTGTGTTATCATGATCCGGGGCTATGCTCTATCATTGAAAATAAAAATTTTTGATTCAAATGGATTTCATTTGTGTTTGGGCTCCAGAAGGTGCCCCCAAAGCTTTAACACAGTAGGTATGGTGCCTGAGGTGCTAACACATTTTAAAACCAACTTGGGAATGTCTCTAACAGACATACACTATATTGCCAAAAGTATTCGCTCACCTGCCTTGACTCGCATATGGATGGGTGAGCGAATACTTTTGTCAATATAGTGTATCTGCAGTAGATCCTGCACATAGACAAGAGCTGAAGAGGTTCCATTTGGGCAGAAGATGGCAACATCTGCCTGATAAATAGGTCATCACTATTCCCAAATATTTCTAAAGGTAAAATTAATTAAAATTGATTTAAAAAAAAAATGTTCCTGGCAGTGTTATTAAAAAAATTACTTGGTATTGAAGGGGTTAAGACAACCATGTCTATTACATGTCACTCGGAGTCGTCACCCATGGGGAGGGGATAATACATGAATAATTGTGACTTTCTGCAATCACTGTACAAAACATAACAATGTTATTGTAATATTCTGTTATGTACATCCAGAACTTTTATTTATCACTGACCAAATCATTTTGCTATCATGGTTTTGAACACTTTGTATTATCACTGTTCAGTGTAGTCTAGAATTATTGCAAAGTATTATGCTAGCCGCCCATGATAAAAGAAAAGCTGAATCCCTCTCATTTCCCCAGTCCCCAGTGTCTAGAATGTCTTATTAGAGCAGGTCAAAACATTCTGTTATAAAAGTTCTGAACACTTTGACATGACTGCTCAAATACAATCAGTGCAATCAACATTTTGTTATCAGTTCTCACACAACCCTGAATACTTTACTAAACACCAAAGAGCTAGTGTCTACCCTTCTGATCATAACATTAGAAAATAAATGTTTAGAGCATCCTGGCAGTACTCATAATATACTTTAATCACTCATTGGAATAATCTATCAATCCTTAGAATATTTAGCCTAATTGTCCAGAATGTTCAGTCATAAGTACAGGGTCATTCAAACAGATCTGAACTTGTTACATATTGTAAAAGAATGAAAGAAATTTAATAAGAAATTTGGGAAACATACCTCCTGTAAGGATTCTGATCCATGCAGGGCAGCACCCTTCCAAATCCTGCACTTCGTGTCATTCCTGTTTCCAGCGCTGTGTTCCAGCAGCTAAATAGTTAATGCACCAAAACATACACTCACACACTCCAGGTCATCTGACCTCTCTGTTAATAAAAGTGCCACACCCCTTCTGTTCCCTGCTTAAACATTAGTTGTATCTGCTCTCAGCAAGAGAGAACCTATGTTGTGGCTTTCTTGTGGTTTCCTGAAAACCAAACCCTGCCGTGCTACCAACCCTTCGGTGTGTGTTTCCAGACCCTCCGGTATCCTGTGTATGCAAGACCCTGCTGTCCCAGTCTGTTTCCTGATTTCCCCTACATCAAGTTTATTTGTTTTTGCTGCCTCCAGCAGCAACCTCGCCCCTTCACCGCAGACCCCTTGTTTTGGCATCACCGCATCCCGGGCTCAGAATCCTGCATTTTCTGTACCACCCCGGTACAGTACCTGACACCTCCTCATATGTTGAGCACATCCCATCATAGCAAGGGATGCAAGCGACCACTAGGTGCCAGCACAGGCATGACAACAGCACAGCCACAAGGACAGCACTCCCATAGAGTAAAATGGAAGAGCATGTGTTTATGGTGTAAATCTATTGAGTTACTGGCTTATTTTGTGAAGCATAACAGCAATTCAGGAGAACACATGGTGTGCGACAAGTACCAGCAAAGGCAACCATGCCCAATTTGGTACACAAACTGAAAGAGTCCCTACTTGGTGAACGAGTCATATATGGGCCACCAATGCAGAGGTGGTGATAATGGATGTTCATGCTAAAGGATCGATTTGTTCTCGAGACCCTTCTGAGAGCAACAAGAGGAGGCAGTGGAATATGATCTTTTATGTACTTTTTGTGAGTAACGCACTTATTTGGGATATACATCCTCCTGGTACTTTCTGCAGTTTAAGTTTTAAATAGCTCCTGCAATGGATCACCTATGACAGGGAGGATTGAAGAAACAGAAAAGATAGTCAGTCCTGCCCTTGGACTCATTATTCTGCAGTTCCCACTATTTTTGTGTGTCCAATAAAAGTTGTGTGTACAGTTAGGGCCTAGAAATGTTCAGTGGGAACTGACGATACTACACAATTGAAATTACTACTCATTATCTTAAAAGAAATTCTAGACATGTACATCTGTATTCGGATGAACTGTAATTTGTTCTAATTTCGGGCGTTCCGTTGATTTTCCATACAGCGAAACAAGCCACCACATAGTCGAAATTAACTGATAATGAACTACCACAGCAATCTCATTATGAATTAATTCTTTCGCAAAGCATGCAGCAATAAGTGGCAACTACCCTGTTGGTCATCCACCACTTTAAAAAGTTTTAAAACATTTTTTTAAAAATACACATTCATTTCATAATGACCATCATAATATCCTATGCCAGACGAGGCGTGGCTATGGACATATCACCTAATCGGTGAGTGCCATTATGGGTTAAATAATTTTAGCCTGAGCAGCTATTTCTGCCATGTGTCTTTGAGGCCAAATTAATGGGACTGGCATTTGTCATAGCTGTGGAAGAGGGGCATCCATCAAAAAGGCAGGGCTCAAAACTTCAAGTCCCAAGCTACTAACCAGGCCAAAAGAGTTACTCGCCACCAGTTGCTGCACCCAACCCCTACCCAGTCCTTAACTCCGCTCCCTAAACACACACCTTTAAATTATCTCATGAAATTACACTGTTAAAGGTTTTATTTAAAATAAAGTTTTCAAAAATAACATTAATACACAGACATCAGACCCCAGATACATGTATACCCAGTTCTCAGACCCCAGATACATGTACAGTCAGGTCCAGAAATATTGGGACATTGACACAATTCTAACATCTTTGGCTCTATACACCACCACAATGGAGTTGTAATGAAACAAACACAATGTGCTTTAACTGCAGACTGTCAGCTTTAATTTGAGGGTATGTACATCCAACCCAGGTGAACGGTGTAGGACTTACAGCAGTTTGCAGATGTGCCTCCCACTTGTTAAGGGACCAAAGGTAATGGGACAGAATAATAATCATAAATCAAACTTTCCCTTCTTAATACTTGGTTGCAAATCCTTCGCAGTCAATCACAGCCTGAAGTCTGGAATGCATAGACATCACCAGACGCTGGGTTTCATCCCCGGTGATGCTCTGCCAGGCCTCTACTGCAACTGTCTTCAGTTCCTGCTTGTTCTTGGGGCATTTTCCCTACAGTTTTGTCTTCAGCAAGTGAAATGCTTGCTCAATGGGATTCAGGTCAGGTGATTGACTTGGCCATTGCATAACATTACACTTCTGTCCCTTCAAAAACTCTTTGGTTGCTTTTGCAGTATGCTTTGGGTCATTGTCCATCTGCACTGTGAAGCGCCGTCCAATGAGTTCTGCAGCATTCGGCTGAATGTGAGCAGATAATATTGCCCGAAACACTTCAGAATTCATCCTGCTGCTTTTGTCAGCAGTCACATCTTCAATAAATACAAGAGAACCAGTTCCATTGGCAGCCATACATGCCCACGCCATGACACTACAACCACCATGCTTCACTGATGAGGTGGTATGCTTAGGATCATGAGCAGTTCCTTTCCTTATCCATACTCTTCTCTTCCCATCACTCTGTTACAAGTTGATCTTGGTCTCATCTGTCCATAGGATCTTGTTCCAGAACTGTGAAGGCTTTGTTAGGTGTTGTTTGGCAAACTCTAATCTGGCCTTCCTGTTTTTGAGGCTCACCAATGGTTTAATCTGGTGGTGAACCCTCTGTATTCACTCTGGTGAAGTCTTCTCTTGATTGTTGACTTTGACACACATAAACCTACCTCCTGGAGAGTGTTCTTGATCTGGCCAACTGTTGTGAAGAGTGTTTTCTTCACCAGGGAAAGAATTATTCGGTCATCCACCACAGTTGTTTTCCGTCGTCTCCCGGGTCTTTTGGTGTCGCTGAGCTCACCGGTGCGTTCCTTCTTTTTGAGAATGTTCAAAACAGTTGTTTTGGCCACGCCTATTGTTCTTGCTATCTCTCTGATGGGTTTGTTTTGTTTCTTCAGCCTAATGATGGCTTGCCTCACTGATGGTTGACAGCGCTTTGGATCTCATCTTGAGAGTTGACAGCAACAGATTCCAAATGCAAATAGCACACTTGAAATTAACTCTGGGCCTTTTATCTGCACATTGTAATTGGGGTAATGAGGGAATATCACACACCTGGCCATGGAACAGCTGAGAAGCCAATTGTCCCATTACCTTTGGTCCCTTAACAAGTGGGAGGCACATCTG